>JAVSCE010000355.1:0-395000 GCA_032199065.1 Smutsia gigantea | reverse complement strand
AGAGAGGTAAGAATAAAACTAAGTGAAGAGGTTTTTTTCATTATTAAAGTATCATTGATATACAGTCTTACAAAGGTTACACATGAACAACATTGTGGTTCCTACATTCACCCATATTATCAAGTCCTCCCCGCCCTCTCCCCGCCCATTACAGTCACTGCCCATCAGTGTAGTACGATTCTATAGAGTCATTACTTGTCTTCTCTGTGCTGTACTGCCTTCCCCGTGGTCTGCCTATGTTGTGACTGCGAACTATAGTTCCCCCTAATCCCCTTCTCCTTCCCCACCCTCCCTCTCCAACCCCTCCCCTTTGGTAACCACTCATTCCTTCTTTGAGTCTGTGGGTCTGCTACTATTTCCTTCCTTCAGTTTTGTTTTGTTGTTATACTCCACAAATGAGTGAAGTCATTTGGTACTTATCTTTCTCCACCTGGCTTATACCCTCTAGCTCCATCCATGTTGTTGCAAATGGTAGGATTTGTTTTCTTCTTATGGCTGAATAATATTCCATTGTGCATAGGTACCACATTTTCTGTGAAAAGTTATTTTTAAAAGAAATGAAATATGGGTACAGGTGCAGTTGACCAAGTTTACCATGAAAATTCTTGTTATATTTCTGTATTGGAGGAATGCATAGATTTAGCTGATTGTCAGGCATTTCAGCAGTATAAGAAGAAATCAAATCTTTTGCTTTTGAGTCTTCTCCAAAGTAAATTGCATAGACTTCTTAAAGAAGTTTGAAACCTCATTAAAAAGCCTTTGATTGTGTAATTTTACTTTCTCTAACTTCTAATGTGGTAATTGCACATTGCAGAACAAAACCATTAATAAGAGAAAGAAGTTAGTTTTGAAGTAACTGCATTCATTAGGAGCTGAAATTAAAAGCTAAAAATATTTAATTTGGCTAGCAGTTCTGCAACATTCTGTATATAAGTACAAAATTGTATTTCCTACAAAAGTTGAGTCAAGAATGTTTACATACAGATAACTGGTTATATGGTTGTATATTCATGTTTTCCCTCCTTTACTATTTGTGACACTGTATTTTTAGGATTAGAAATGAATATGTCTTCACCTCCCTGTAGATCAAATTCATAGTTAAAAGAGATTTGGTTTGGGTTCAAAGCTTGAAAAAAGTTTGTGATAACATTTACTTTAGTAGTATCACCTTTGTAACTTGCACTTTGGGCATGGTTCAGACAGGAACCAAATGCCCAAAAAAGCACAAATACTTTTTATCATTAACGTAGTTATGAATGAAGCTTCTGTTCACTTATAATTTGCCAGGTCCATTTACAAAGTTCTTACTCATGATCAATCAACTTTCTTGCATCAAAATCCAGATTAATGATTAATCTCTGGTTATCTGTGTTATATTCTGAAAGTGCCTTTGTAACAACTATGTCCTCTCCCATTCAAAGTGTTAGAGACAGAAATGCCTTCTTTTGCTGTCTCATATTTTTTTGATTAGTGTGCTTTGACATACTTAATGTTCTTTTTAAAATTTTGCCAGAAACTTCAGAAATGTTCGGTGTTTCTAATGGCAAATGGCTTTAGTTGGGGAAATTGATCTTACCCTATTTTGAACTTGTAAAAATACACTATAGTGATAGAGTGAAAGAGCTAAGTTTGACTTTTGACTGACTTTTTTGTCCCCTAACTAATTTGGGGCCTCATGTAAAGACTGACAGTTATTGAATTGCTTTCATAGTCTGTGAATATCCCAAACCACTTGTAAATTAGCATCTCAGTGAAAAGCCCCATATTGCAATTAGGAGATTTAAAAAGGAGGACTCACTTGACCACCCAGGCAACAGTTCACAGAATTCTCAAACCACATATCCAATCTAGTCCTTGGCTTTGTAGGTCTAGGGACTTGATTTTTTCAGCTCAGCTGATGCTCTGTGTAACATTTTCCAAACTTCCTGGAGTCTAATGTAACTTTATAAACTAGAAGGCCACGTTCTTGCATGTAAAGTAAATGATGTTTCTGATATATAAGGAGCAAATGGTGGTGAAGGCCCATACAGAAGTCAGGGGGCCAGGGTCGGAGTCCTGACTATCCCACTTCCTATTTGTGTGACCTTGGTTAGGCAGGTTACTTAACTACTCTGAGCCTGTTTCCTTGGCTATAAAATGGGGATAATACGACCTCCCTCATGTGGTTGTTGTGAGAATTAAATGGAGTTTATACATTAAAATGCTAAAACTGCTTATTAGTACCTAGTAAGTGCTTATTAGTAAGTATTTGCAACTCCTAACTTTTATTTGGAGTGCTTTCTGCTAGTGTCCCTATCCACTCAAGAGACAAAATTCTAGAACAGAAGTTTGCCTAGTGAATATAAAATTAGAGAAATGTAAATGTTCTTGAGGAAATCACTTCCAGGACTTCAAATGGATACCCCCAGTTGAGGAGGAGATTTCTATCTACTTACTCAGTATGTCACTTTATTAGTCCTGCTTCTGTATGATCACAATGAAAAGATGGGCACAAATAATCATATATTTCTGCTAAGGACACATAAGAAGGGGAGAGAATAGGGTGATTGTCTAGCATCACGGACTTCCAAGCTCCAGAATGTGCAGCAGGGTTCCTGATGAAACATGCAAGGAACTCAGTCACAGGAGTTCTCAGACCCAGCTCTTCCTTTCACTGATTTATGCTTCCCAAACGACAGTGGCTTATTCTGACGCCATTTCAGGAAAGCATTTCTGTACATGCATGCCTTGTTTTATTGCACTTTGAAGATACTGCATTTTTACAAATTGGAGGTTTGTGGCAACCCTGCACCAAGTAAGTCTATCAGCACTTTTTCCAACAGCATTTGCTCATTTCATGTCTATGTGTCACATTTTGGGAGTTCTTGCCATATTTCAAACTTCATTCTTATTTGTATGGTGATCTGTGATCTTTGATGTTACTATTGTAATTGTTTTGGGGTGCTGTTGGTACCACGCCCGTGTAAAACAACTTAATCCATGAGTGTTGTATGTGTTCTGACTGCTCCACTGACTGGCCAGTCTTCCATCTCACTCCCTCTCCTCGTGCCTCTCTAGTCCCTGAGACACAAGAATATTGAGGCCGGTTAGTAACCCTACAATGGCTTCGCAATGAAAGGAAGAGTCACACATCTCTCGCTTTAAATCAAAAGTTAGAAATAATTAAGCTTACCGAGGACGGCATTTTGAAAGCTGAGATAGGTGAAAGCTTGTTCTCTTGTACCAAATAGCCATGTTATGTATGCAAAGGAAAAGCTATTAAAGGAAATTAAAAGTGCTACTCTAGTGAACACACAAATGATAAAGCGAAACAGCCTTATAACTGATAACGGAGAAAGATTGATGATGGTCTGGATAGGAGATCAAGCCAACCACAACATTCCCTTCAGCCAAAGCCTAATCCAGAGCAAGGCCCTAACTCTTTTCAATTCTGTGAAATCTGGGAGAGGTGAGGCAGCTGTAGAAGAAAAGTTTGAGGCTAGCAAAGGTTGGCTTATGAGGTTTAAGGAAAGAAGTCTCCATAACATGAAAGTGCCAAGGGAAGCAGCAAGAGCTGGTGCAGAAGCTGCGGCAGGTTATCCCAGAAGGTCCCGCTCAGATAATGAAGGGGGCTGCACTGAACAGGTTTTCAGTGTAGACGAGATAGCCTTACAGTGATGCCATCCAGAGCTTTCACAGCTAGAGAGAAGTCAAAGCTTGGCTTCAAAGCTCCAATGGACAGGCTGACTCTTGTTAGGGGCCAGTGCAGCTGGTCACTTCATGGTGAAGCCAATACTCCATTGACCGTTCGGAAAATCATGGGGCACTTAAGAATTATTTTAAATCTACTCTGCTTGTGCTGTGTAAATGGAATAACAAAGCCTAGATGACAGCACATCTATGTACAACATGGTTTACTGCATATTTCCAGTCCCTGTTCAGACCTACTGCTCAGAAAAAAAAGATTCCTTTCAGACTATAACTGCTCACTGATAACACACACCTGGTCACCCAAGAGCTCCGATGGAGATGGACAATGAAGTCAATGTTTTTCATGCCGGTTAACACATCCATTCTGCAGCCCATGAATCAAGGAGGAATTTCAACTTTCAAGTCTTATTATTAAAGAAATATATTTTATAAGGTATAGCTGCCATAGCTAGTGATGCTTATGATGGATCTTGGCAAAATTCATTGAAAACATTCTGGAAAGGAGTCACCATTTCAGATGTCATTAGGGACATTTGTGACTCACAGGAAGATGTCAAAATACCATACACAGGAGTCTGGGAGAAGCTGATTACAACCCTCATAGATCACCTAAATGAAGGAAGTACCGGTTGTGGAAAAAACAAGAGAACTAGAAGTGGAGTCTAAAGATGGGGCTGAATTGCTGCAGTCTCATGCTCAAACTTGGAAGGATGAGGAGTTGCTTCTTATGGGTGAGCAAAGAACGTGGTTTCTTGAGATGGAATCTAGTCCTGGTGAAATGTTCTGAAAACTATTGAAATGACAACAAAGGATTTAGAATATTATGTAAACTTAGTTGATAAAGCAGTGGCAGGGTTGGAGAGGATTGACTCCAATTTTGAAAGAAGTTCTACTGTGGGTTGAATGTTATCAAACAGCATTTCATGCTACAGAGAACTCATTTGGGAAAGAAGAGTTAACTGACGCTGCAAACTTCATTGTCTTAAGAAATTGCCAGAGCACCGCAGCCTTCAGCAACCGTGACTGTGATCACTGGGCAGCCATCTGCATCGAGGCAAAACCCTCCACCAGCAAAAGATGAAAACTTCTTGAAAGCTGAGATGACTGTTGGTGTTTTTTAGCAATAAAGTATTTTTTTATTAAGGTGTGTACATTTTTTTAGACAATACTATTGCACACTTAATAGACTACAGTATAGTATAAATGTTAACTTTCATATTCACAGGGAAACCAAAAAATTCATTTGATTTACTTAATTGTGATTTTTGCTTTATTGTGGTGGTCTGGAACTCAGCGTGCAGCATCTCCAAGATCTTCCTGTGTCCGTGTTCTTATCATAGATAGAGTTGCCTTCAAGCTTTGGCAAGCAGCTAAGGAGCGAAGAAATCTCCATAAGGTGCCTGTGTTGTGGCTCCTGCATTTGAAGTCCCGCAGAGCCCATCTGATAAAGTCAGTATATTTGTTCCACATTCTGTGGGAGGGAGAGGTAAATAGTGATATATCCAGTTCTTTGACTCTTTCTGGTCTTCATGCGAAATCTGGTCTTCATTTTTTTTCCTGGTGAAATAAACTACCTCGATTGCCTTCGAGTACGGGGAATAGCTCACATCTTCAATTAATTAAATTTCACATTTTCCTAGTCTCCTTGATCCAGTTTTAGAAAACTGCACTCTCCAGATCATAACTATAAACTCTCTGTTTGAAGGAGGTTATTTGCAGATTATTTTATCCATTCTACATTGATTGAGAAAATGGCGTTGTATGAAGGTATACTAGTCGTTTAATGAATTCTTCTTTCTTCATAATTTAAATACAGTATAGCTGGGCACCTGGCCGTCCTGCTGCAGACTGTTCCCCCACCTCCTTGCAGCTAGGTAAGGTCGTGTGGCTACGTTCTTTTCAGCGGAATGTGAATAAAGGCTGATTCCAAATCTAAGGCTTAAAATTTTGGATGTGTGCCCCCTTCTGGAGCCATTTTCCTTTCAGAGCACCCACCGTTAATAGCGCATGCGCGGACAGCACCCTAGGGGGAAGGGGAACAGTAACATGGCAAGAGCATGCCCCTGAAAGACTGGGAGCCAGGCACCCAGGAACCTGGCTGCTTACCTTGGGACTGCTACATGAGAGAGAAATGATCTTTGGTGTTCTTTAAGCCACTGCATTTGAGTTACCATATTTCTGTGTAGCTGCCTAGTTTTTTACCCTCACAACTGGAAACATTTTCTATACTCGGCTCCATTACTATTTGGAGTTTATGCCTTCTGTGTTAGGAGCATAGTGCTAATGGGGTGCTCCTAACAGGTCTAATTCAGGCAGCACTTCTACCACTTAGACGTCACCCCTCCTTAGATTCCTCATATGTATAATGAAGAGCATATAAATGGCCTAGTATGAAAGTACTAAGGAGAGTTCTAGATATATAGTAGCCACACAATAAATGTAAATTTTTGTATAGTTCCCTTTAACATCACCTAAAAGTAAATATTATTAACAGGCCCATCCCTTATGTACTATATACAAGAAAACTGAAGCATGTTTTTCTGTGGTTATTTGAATACCTTCCCTGCAGAAGAAATATTCATTTTTAATGTTGCTAAACAATATTCTTAAAGAGGAAAGAGTTAGATGGGGTGATAAATGTTGACATTTTGCTAATAACATGTCAGGACTTCATGTAAATCATTGAGTTTTGGGGCTAAAGATGTTACTTGGGAATATCTTGCTTAAATCACCTATTTCATAAATCAGAAATTCCTGAAGAGCAGAATATTAGGTACTGCTAACCAGAATGACAAGTCGTAAAATAATAAACTTTGTTGCAAAGATTAAATTACAAATTAATTATTTGGAAGTTGGAATAAATTTTCTCAGAGAAAGTTGTTATTACATTTCAAGAGTAGCCGCAAAATTCTGTTCAACACAAAGTAAGTAAAACAATGTAGGAGGTCTTGGACAGTCCAGAAAAAAGAGACAGAAAAAAGAAAGGGTTAGGAAGTCCAAACATGTCAACTCAGCAATTGAGGCCACAGACTACTTTCTTTACTTTATATATCTTACTATTGTATCTCTAGTTTTCTCTCTCATTGTTCATTCTCTTGTAAAGACAAAAAATTAAAGTGCTTAACCAAAGTTGCACCGTTCATTATTCCTTCTGTCAAAAATAAAATAAACATATGATTGTCCATAATTTCAAAACCAGTTCAGTATAGTATTATTTGCATTGAATGACCCGTATTGGCCTTAATGAATAGAAACAAGTTTGGGAAAGTAGAATAAAAATCCTGTCAGCCTAGGTCATATAAATTTGAAAGGTTTTTGGTAACCCATGATTTTTCCATTAATTCAGCCTAGAATATCCAAGAGCAGGTTCTAACAAAAAAGATTAGGGATGAGTAGGGATGAGAAAATACCCAATAGACTGAGTTCCCTATTTCTTCACCCTATCCTCTATTTTCCAGATTCTTAGTACCATAAAAATCAGAAAGGAGTATTCATTCTAAAGAAAGGAGGAATGTGGAAATTTTAAGGAAAAAAAAATACAGGTTAAAAAAGTATCCTACTCACTGAAAATGTGCTGTTCCTCACCTAGTTAAGGTATAAGTCCTGTTTTATATTTTTATCTGGGAAAGGTACTCAGATGTACGCATACTTTCATCAAGCTATGCAGTCAAGATATTATGTGAGTTATACCTCAATTTTAAAAAAAGGAAAAAGCACACCCCTCAATTAAATGGTTAGTGTGGTCCTTATGCACAGACATCACTAGCGATATTGAGCCTTCATAAAGGCTTATGTATTTAAAATTTTAAAGATGTTGCTTAGAGATGATATCCAGAGACACTGCACACAAAATCTTTGTTAATGCTTAAGATGGCCATATTTCACAATTGAGCAGGATGTATTATTTTGGAAACTATGATAAAAGACTGGCTCCCATAGATGAGAAGGTAAATTATTTTCTATGATCCAAAGAACAATTCATATCAGCTGTAATAAGATTCAATTGTAATAGCAGAACAATTGGAAACAATTTAAATATCCATCAATATAGGAAAATGGTGAAAAAAATTATAATACATCCTTACAAAAGAATACCTTCAGCCATTAAAAAGAATAAAGTACATCTATATGAGCTGCCATAGAAAGATTTCTTACTCATATTGCTTTGAAGAAAAAGTAAGTTGAAAAACAATATGTGTAGTATGATTGCATAAGTAACCTCAGTTATCTGGTGCGCATCCTTCGAAATGGTTATTGTATTTATGTATATGTATACCTCTACATATATTTTTGGGATTATACCTCTACATAAATGGGATTATAATTGTCATGCAGTTTCTGGTATTAAAAATGGCAGTGTGAGAGATGAGAACAAGCTTCCTCCTAAAACTGCATATAATACAAAAATATAATTGATACAACTAATCCTGAAAGAGCAACAGGAAAGAGGACTGCACCAGACTGCATACACCTGGAGAAAAGAGCAGACCTCACAAACAGGATAACGTACCAAAGCTGTGGCCTGGTGGAACCCAAGCCCTTCCCCCACCCCAGCTCACTGCTGGGAGGAAGAGAAACCAAGCAGGGAGGGAGTGGAGGCCTGGGGCTGCTGAATACCTAACTCTGGAGATCTGCTCTGGGAACACAAACCTACATTTCATGGTGCTTGCATGATACTCTCATGATTACAGGGTTGGAAAGCTAAGACAGGCAGAATTCCTGGAGAGACTGAGATTCCAGCCGCTTGTGGAAAGCAGGGATCCATATCTGGCTCCCCTGGGACAAAAAAAGGGGCAGTCTGAGAGACCTTCCTAACAAGGAAGCCCTTAGCAAGAGGGATGCTAAAGGGGCAAAGATTGCACAGAGCTTACTGCTCAGGAGAGAGGACAGGTAGACAAAATTGTCCAGGTGCACTCTGCCCAGCAGGTTGGGAGCTTTGCCATATAGATTCTCATATTTAAGGAGGAAAAAGAAATCTTCATCCTTGGATGATCTTCAGGTGCTCCAGCTCCCTGGCTGGCTACACAGCTCCAAGGACCCCCTCTGTGATACACAGCCTACTGCGCCTTTCTCCCAGCTGGCTCACAAAGCGGCAAAACCTACCCTGGCATTAGGCCAGCCAGAGGGAAGATCTGTCTACAGCAACTACAAACGCAAAGCATAGAGGCTTATACCTGTGTGCTCAGCCCACTGGTTCAGGCAGTGGAGACAGTCATAGCAGCCAGGAATCAGGAAACAGCTCTTTCCTACCCCCAGGCACCAATACCACTCCCCTGCGACCCCCAACATTGCTTCAGGGGCTGAGCAAGCTCCAGGGAGTAGAGCTTCTGGGCACTAGAGGGCGCCATATGCAAATATGAAATGCCAGAGGAACCTGGTTCAGAATAAAATTATTAATACCACTCCTGAGAACGATTTAAATGACATCGACCTCATGGCTCTTCCTGAAAGGAAGTTCAAAATAAAAATCATTAACATGCTCATGGAGGTACGGAAAGATATTCAAGAACTCAGGAATGAATTCCGGTCAGAGATGCAATTGTTGAAGAGCGCAATGGGGGGTATTAAAAGCAGATTGGATATGGTGGAGGAGATGATAAATGAAGTAGAAACTAGAGAAGAGGAATATAAAGAAGCCGAGGCACAGAGAGAAAAAAGGATCTCTAAGAATGAAAGAATATTGAGAGAACTGTGTGACCAATCCAAATGGAACAATATTCACTTTATAGGGGTACCAGAAGAAGAAGAAGAGAGAAAAAGGGACAGAAAGTGTCTTTGAGGAGGTAATTGCTGAAAACTTCCCTAGTCTGGGGAGGAGATAGTCTCTCAGGACATGGAGGTGCACAGATCTCCCAAAACAAGGGACCCAAGGAAGACAACACCAAGACATACAGTAATTAAAATGGCAAAGATCAAGGATAAGGACAGACTATTAAAGGCAGCCAGAGGGAGAAATAAGATTACATACAAAGGAAAGCCCATCAGGCTATCATCAGACTTCTCAACAGAAACCTTACAGGCCAGAAGGGAGTGGCATGATGTATTTAATGCAATGAAGCAGAAGGGCCTTGAACCAAGAATACTTTATCCGGCAAGATTATCATTTAAATTTGAGGGAGGGATTAAACATTTTCCAGATAAGCAAAAGCTGAGAGAATTTACCTCCCACAAACCATCTCTACAGAGGATTTTGGAGGGACTGCTATAGATGGAAGTGTTCCTAAGGCTTAATAGCTGTCACCAGAGGTAATAAAACACACAGTAAAGAAAGTAGAACAGGTAATTATTAAGCAAATGCAATATTAAATTAACTATACCCAAAGTCAATCAAGGGATAGACAAAGAGTACACAATATGATACCTAATATATAAAGAATGGAGGAGGAAGAAAAAATAAAGAACCTTTAGATTGTGTTTCTAATAGCATATTAAGTGAGTTAAGTTAGACTCGTAGATAGTAAGGAAGTTAACCTTGAACCTTTGGTCACCACAAATCTAAAGCCTGCAATGCCAATAAATGCATACCTATTGATAATCACCCTAAATGTAAATGGACTGAATGCATCAGTCAAAAGACATCGAGTTACTGAATGGATAAAACAAGACCCATCTATATGCTGCCTACAAAAGACTCACTTTAAACCCAAAGACATACACAAACTAAAAGTGAAGGGATGGAAAAAGATATTTCATGCAACTAACAGGGAGAAAAAACCAGGAGTTGAGGTAGTTGTATCAGACAAAATAGTCTTCAAAACAACAAAAGTCACAAGAGACAAAGAAGGACATTACATAATGATGAAAGGGTCAATCCAACAAGAAGATATAACCATTATAATATCTATGCACCCAACACAGGAGAACCTACATATGTGAAACAAATACTAACAGAATTAAAAGAAGAAATAGAATGCAATGCATTCATTCTAGGAGACTTCAACACTTCACTCACTCTGAAGGACAGATAAACCAGACAGAAAATTCAGTAATATTCAGTAAGAAAATAGTAAGGAGACAAGGCACTGAACAACACACTATAACAGATGGACCTAACAGACGTCTACAGAACTCTACACCCAAAAGCAGCAGAATACACATTCTTCTCAAATGCACATGGAACATTTTCAAGAATAGATCATATACTAGGCCACAAAAAGAGCCTTGGTAAATTCAAAAAGATTGAAATTGTACCAACCAGTTTTTCAGACCACAAAGGAATGAACTAGAAATAAATTATGCCAAGAAAATGAAAAACCCCACAAACACATGGAGGCTTCACAACGTGCTTCTAAATAACCAATGGATCAATGACCAAATAAAAACAGAGATCTAGCAATACATGGAAACAAATGACAACAATAATTCAACACCGCAAAATCTGTGGTACGCAGCGAAGGCCGTGCTAAGAGGAAAGTATATTGCAATACAGGCCTACCTCAGGAAAGAAGAACAATCCCATATGAGCAGTCTAAAGTCACAATTAACGAAACTAGAAAAAGAAGAACAACTGAGGCCCAAATTCAATAAAGAAGGGACATAATAAAGATTAGAGCAGAAATAAATAAAATCGAGAAGAACAAAACAATAGAAAGAATCAATGAAAGCAAGAGCTTCTTCTTTGAGAAAATAAACAAAATAGATAAACCCCTAGCCAGACTTATCAAGAATAAAAGAGAGTCTACTCACATAAACAGAATCAGAAATGAGAAAGGAAAAATCACTATGGACACCACAGAAATACAAAGAAAAATGAGAGAATACTATGAAAAATTATATGCTAACAAACTGGATAACCTAGAAGAAATGGACAACTTTCTAGAAAAATACAAACTTCCAGGCTGACCCAGAATGAAACAGATAATCTGAACAGACCAATTACCAGCAATGAAATTGAACTGGTAATCAAAAACCTACCTAAGAACAAAATTCCTGGACAAGATGGCTTCACCGCTGAATTTTATCAAACATTTAGTGAAGACCTAATACCCATGCTCCTTAAAGTTTTCCAAAGAGTAGAAGAGGGAATACTTCCAAACTCATTCTATGAGGCCAGCATAACTCTTAATACCAAAACCAGGCAAAAACACAACAAAAAAAGAAACTAACAGACGAATATCCTGATGAACATAGATGAAAAAATGTTCAACAAAATATTAGCAAACAGAATTTAAAAATACATCAAAAAGATCATCCATCATGATCAAGTGGGATTCATTCCAGGGATGCAAGGATGGTAAACATTCGAAAACCCATCAACATCATCCACCACATCAACAAAAAGAAGGACAAAAACCACATGATCATCTCCATAGACGCTGAAAAAGCATTTGATAAAATTCAACATCTTGATAAAAACTCTCAACAAAATGGGTATAGAGGGCAAATACCTCAACATAATAAAGGCCATTTATGACAAACCTACAGCCAACATCATACTTAACAGCGAGAAGCTGAAAGCTTTTCCTTTAAGATCGGGAACAAGACAAGGATGCCCACTCTCCCCACTTCTATTCAACATAGTACTGGAGATCCTAGCCACGGCAATCAGACAACACAAGGAAATAAAAGGCATCCAGATTTGCAAGGAAGAAGTTAAACTGTCCCTGTTTGCAGATGACATGATATTGTACATAAAGAACCCTAAAGAATTCACTCCAAAACTACTAGATCTAATATATGAATTCAGCAAAGTTGCAGGATACAAAATTAGTGTGCAGAAATCTGTGGAATTCCTATACACTAACAATGAACTAGCAGAGAGAGAAATCAGGAAAACAATTCCATTCACAGTTGCATCAAAAAGAATAAAATACCTAGGAATAAACCTAAGCAAGGAAGTGAAAGGCCTGTACTCTGAAAACTACAAGACATTCATGAGAGAAATTAAAGAAGATACCAATAAATGGAAACACATCCCATGCTCATGGATAGGAAGAATTAATATTGTCAAAATGGCCATCTTGCCTAAAGCAATCTACAGATTCAATGCAATTCCTATCAAAATACGTACAGCATTCTTCAATGAACTGGAGCAAATCATTCTAAAATTCATATGGAACCACAAAAGATCCCGAATAGCCAAAGCAATCCTGAGAAGGAAGAATAAAGCTGGGGGGATTACATTCCCCAACTTAAAGCTCTACTGCAAAGCCAGAGTAATCAAGACAATTTGGTACTGGCACAAGAACAGACCCATAGACCAGTGGAACAGAATAGAGAGCCCAAATATAAACCCAACTATACATGGTCAATTAGTATATGACAAAGGAGCATGGACATACAATGGGGAAATGAAAGCTTCTTCAACAGCTGGTGTTGGCAAAACTGGACAGCTAACATACAAGAGAATGTAACTGGATTATCGTTTAACCCCATACACAAAAGTAAACTCGAAATGGATCAAGTACCTGAATATAAGTCATGAAACCATAAAACTCTGAGAAGACAACATAGGCAAAAATCTCCTGAATATAAGCATGAGCAACTTCTTCCTGATCGCATCTCCTCAAGCAAGGGAAACAAAAGCAAAAATGAACATATGGGACTACATCAAACTAAAAAGTTTCTGTACAGCAAAGGACACCAGCAACAGAACAAAAAGGCACCCTACAGTATGGGAGAATATATTTGTAAATGACATATCCGACAAGGGGTTAACATCCAAAATATATAAAGAACTCACATGCCTCAACACCCAAAAAACAAATAACCCGATTAAAAAATGGGCAGAAGATATGAAGAGATGATTCTCCAAAGAAGAAATTCAGATGGCCAACAGACACATGAAAAGATGCTCCACATCGCTAATCATCAGAGAAATGCAAATTAAAACCACAATGAGATATCACCTCACACCAGTAAGGATGGCCACCATCCAAAAGACTAAGAACAACAAATGCTGGTGAGGATATGGAGAAAGGGGAACCCTCCTACAGTGCTGGTGAGAATGTAAGCTAGTTCAACCATTGTGGAAAGCTATATGTAGGTTCCTCAAAAAACTAAAAATAGAAATACCATTTCACCCGGAAATCCCACTCCTCGGAATTTACCCAAAGAACACAACTTCTCAGATTAAAAATGACATATACACCCATATGTTTATTGCAGCACTTTTTACAATAGCCAAGACATGGAAGCAACCTAAGTGTCCATCATTAGATGAATGGATAAAGAAGTACATATACACAATGGAATACTATTCAGCCATAAGAAAGAAACAAATCCTACCATTTGCAAGAACATGAATGGAGCTGGAGGATATTATGTTCAGTGAAATAAGCCAGGTGGAGAAAGACAAGTGCCAAATGATTTCCCTCATTTGTGGAGTATAACAACGAAGCAAAAGTGAAGGAACAAAATAGCAGCAGACTCAGAGACTCCAAAAAGGAACTAGTGGTTACCCAACGGGAGGGGTGTGGGAGGACAGGTGTGGAAGGTGGGAGAAGGGGATTGAGGGGTATTATGTTTAGTACACATGGTGCGAGGGGTTCTGGGGAAAACAGTGCAGCACAGAGAAGGCAAACAGTGAATCTGTGGCATCTTACTACACTGATGGACAGTGACTGCATTGGGGTATGGGTGTGAACTTGATAATATGGGTAAATGTAGTAACCACATTGTTTTTTCATTTGAAACCTTCATAAGAGTGTATATCAATAATACCTTAATAAAAAAATAATTGTTATGCAATTTTTTAGTTGAATAAGTGAAAGATTTTGAAGGCAGTGTAATAATTCATCTAGAATTACGTCAGATCTGAGAACTGTCATATTCACTTAAGCCAAGGCTGAGGAGTGAAAAGGATCAAGGCATCTGAGCACGTAGGGTGTGTGCACCGCAGGCAGAAGGAACGGCAGACGCAGAGGCCGCGAGGCAGGGGAGAGCCTGGTTTTGGAAGAACAGACAGGAGCCTGGGGTGGCTGAAGTGTTCTGAGTGAAAGATTCTTCTCGTGCTTATTCAAGGCTTTGAGTGTATGATAGAGTGTTGGGATTTTATTCTAACTTAAATGGATTGCCTTGAGAGGGTTTTAAGCAAGAGAGGCATATAATCTGATTTATATTTTTAAAGATCACTTGGCATCTTGACCCATCTGTATCTTACCCGTCCCCCCAGTTGAGACAGCCCCTGTGAGGAAGAAGCAGACGTGCTGGAGGAGGAGGAGACAAGGAGCAGAGATGTTAGGAGCGGGAAAGGGGAATGTCGGAGGCCAGAGAACCCATCCAGGCATGCTCTACTGTTTGCATTGTCCAGGGACATAGAATGTGAATCAGGTATGTTGTTTAAATGTCTTTAACAACCACATTTTTAAAAAAGAAGCAATTCACCTTAATAATGTATTTTATTAAACCAATATATCCAAATCTCTATCATTTTAATGTATAATCAGCCTAAAAATTATTAATAAGATAGATTTTTTTTCTTCCATACTAGTCCTCAAAATCTAGAGCGTATTTTATACCTACTACACATCTCGATTAAAACCAGCCACCACATTCGCGTGCTCAGCCAGCCGCATGTGGCTCAGTGGCCCCTGCAGTGGGCAGTGCGGTCCAGACGCTTCATCTTTCCTCCTAAGGAATTCAGCCTGGACTCTCATCCCTACCTGATTTCAACAGATCTTGTAAAAAACCCACTTTGCTCAGACTGGTGGTGTGTTCTTTTAAGGCTGAATATAAAAAGTATATGAAATCCTCATTTCTGCTTTCTTTTTTTGAAGAAAAGAGAATGAAGGCCAAAGGGGAGACCCATTATGGCATACCAATAAGACTGCTCTTAACTTCAACTAAGTGGAAATGGAGAGATGCAGCTTAATTTGATCTGCTTGCTGGAGGAAGAATTAATGAGATATACTGATGCACTGAGAGGAAGGAAGGGACAAATCAAGAAACTCCTAGGTTTTCAGCCTCAGCAACTGGATGCATGGTGGTGCCATTGACCAAGACAGGAAAGACCTAGAGGAAAAGATGTGGAATGTGTATGGAGGTGGAAATCAAGACAGTTTGAATGAAAATAACAAGACTTCAAGACTTACTATAAAGATACAGTAATCAAGACTGTGGTGTTGGTGAAAGAATAGACAAACAGGTCAATGGGACAGACCCACATACATATAGTCAACTGATCTTTGATAAGGAAAAAAGGCAATAGGAGGCAAAGATCTTCAACAATGGTGCTGGAACAACTGGACATCCACATGTAAAAAAAAAAAAAGAATCTAGACACAGACCTTACAGCCTTTACAGAAAGGAACTAAAAAATGGGTGACCTAAGCATAATTAGCACACACCATATAGGTAGGTCACAGGGAAGGCAGTACAGCACGGAGAAGACAAGTAATGACTCTATAGCATCTTCCTATGCTGACGGACAGTGACTGCAATGGGTTGTGTGTGGGGGGGAAAGTCATAATATGAGTGAATGTTGAAACCACAATGTTGCTCATGTGAAACCTTCATAAAATTGTGTATCAGTGATACCTGAATTAAAAAAAAAAGATGACCTAAATATAAAATGCACAATTATAAAACTACAAGGTAACATAGGAGAAAGTCTAGATGGCCTTGGGTATCACAATGACTTCTTAGATACACCACCAAAGATACAATCCATAAAAAAAAGAATTGATGAGCTGCACTGCATTAAAAGTGAAAATTTCTGCTCTGAAAAAGACACTGTCAAGAGAATGAGAAGCAATAGGCAGAGAGAAAACGTTTGTAAAGAACACATCTGATAAAGATGTTACCCAAAATATACAAAGACTTCTTAAAACTCAACAATAAGGAAACAACCCAATTAATGTTTTAAATGTAGGTTCAAGATGCCCTTTAAACACCTGTGGGCAGATATCAAATTGGCCACTAGCTACATATGTTTGAAGCTCAGAAAAAAGTTTGAGGCTGCAGATACATACATTTAGAATGATCACAATATGGACAGTATTTAAAACCTGGAGACTGGGGTAGATCACCTAGGCTAGAGGGAGAGTATAGCAAGAGAAGAGGAAAAGGCCCAAGAATGAGCCTGGTGCAGACATCTGAGAAAGGAGTAGAGGTCACCAAAACACTAAAAGCAGCAGCTAATGAGGAGGGAACAAACCAAGAGAGTATGGTTACAGCCGCCAGGAGAAGGCAGGTTTCCAAAAAGAAAGCAAGTCCTGCTGAGCAGGTGAAAAAAAACAAAGATAAAGATGTGTTGGTTGACAAGTTCTGTGTCATTTGAAAGCAAGTTTGCATTACTCTTGTAAAGTTTTGCCATAAAGGGGACAAAGGAAATGGGGTAGAGGCGAGAGGGAGATGTCCACGCGAAAGGTTTGGTTGGTTGGTTGCTTGGCTGATTGTGGCTTCTTAGCAGTGGGAAAGGCTGGAGCATGTCTGAACGTGATAGTGAGACAGGGAGTGTGTGTGTAGTCAGAGTAGGGAGAGGGCCTCCGGAAAAAGCAAGGCAGAATATTTGCAGTCAAAGCAATGTAACTACATCCAAGGAAACCCCCTACCAAAACTCTGTGTTAAATATTAAGCTCTAGAGTCATTCTTCAGTGAGACCAGTTAATGTTCCCCAGATAAAGAAGAGTAGCATATGTTTTTATTATGCTAATCATTTGTAATCATGTGTAAGATTGACTTTAGCATGCTTAAAGGCCCAGGCCTATGTGCTGTCTTTCCTCTTTCAGATCTGATGGAGTGGTTTTGCAAACTGGGCAACTAATTTAGCATGCAGACACAGCTGTAAACAACATAATAAAAGGCAAGAAAGATTCCACCTTAAAGATAAGATTGCACTTAACTTACTCTTTAGCAAACAATGCCTCAGCCCACCTTGGGGTCAGGCCGAGCAGGTGGCCTTGTTTCATGTGCCCCCAGACCAAGATGCTGGTATCTCAGGGAGAAATTAACAGAGCAGGAAGTTACTTGTATCAAATTACCTGTAAATATTCTAGGACCGCTTAATAAGTCCACACCCCTAAACTTTTTTCATGTTCTCGAAAAATCCTCATCTGCCTATAAAACCCCCTAAACAATGCACCACCCCAGAATCTCTTGTCCCCTCCTGGCTTGACCCGGGAGCTCTGTCCTTTCACTTTATCTCTAAATAAAAGCCTGTACCTTGCTCTCCTACCCTGAGTGTTTGTGAAGCTCATTCTTGGCTTCGTGAACAAGAACCCCGGCATCAATGGGTGTGCTTCTGCAGAGGGGTAGAGTTTGAAGCCGATGAGGCAAGCGAGGAAGGAGGGGACACGGGGCAGTCCTCGAGAAGCTATGGGGTGAGGGTCTGATGTGGAACCGATGCGGGGTGGCCTCTGGTGGAGGCGCGAGTGTTTTCCCACGGGGTAGGAGAAGAAAGAGGAAGATGTGGGTAGAAGTGTGGCTTCAGTCAGTGATGCTGGAGTCAAAGCCATAGCAGAGGGGGTTTGGAGAGAGTGGGTTTCAAGGGAAAGGAGAAACTTTTACGCAGCCCTCTTCAACTAGCCCTTTTGCTTTTGTTTTCCCCCCTTTTCTTTAAATCAAGCACAGAATCCTGGAAGCCCACTTATTAACACTTCATTTACTGGATTGTAGGAGGAGGAAGAGCATGCGGGGTTCAAGTCAACTCTCGATGATTTCAGAAGTATTGCAATATGTCACCAAAGCGACCGTCCCCAGCGCTGCCCGGAGAGGCGTCAGCCCGGGGGAGCGAGCACCTTCGCGCCTCTCCCTTAGGAGCAACGGGAAGCCCACGCGTAAGGTAGGCTCTCCTAAGGCTCTGCCTTTGGTCTCTCTGTTTTTTGTGGTAAGATTCCCCATTTCTTGCTCCCATGAGGTCTGCCAAATCTGCAGTTTCTATGTAGGGCAACTATCCTTCAAAAAAGTTTCAGTCTCGGTAGAGACTAGCCGTTGTGGCTGCTGTGATGGATGATGGAAATAGCGGGGCGGGGCGCGGGGCGGGGCGGGTGCGATGTGTGCGGCTCCAGCCTTTCCCGTCAATTCTGTGAAATCCATGAAAGTGCAGACAAGAGAGCACGTCTTGAACTCTTGCCGGACACTGTTTACTAACATCTCTCTGCCCCTCTGAGGACCCTTGGCTTCGGAATTCAGTACTCTCATCTCTTTGAACAAACCCCCAGTTTGCTGCTCTTCCGATCCCGGCGTGAAAGCAAGCTTCTTTGGTCAAAATTTGTGTGGAACTGATTTCAGCCGTTTGGCTTGTTGTATTTGTCATTTTAGGGTGAATTGCAGGACCCTGGGGACATCATTCCTTTTTTATTTGGAAATAAATTTAATGAACAACTGTATTAGAATTGGCCAAGTTTTAATTATTTCCAAGGAAGGAGCCTGTTCTGTGGCTTCACTCCTACAAAGCCACGTGCAGGTGGACTAAGGATGTAACCTAATTTAAACAGTATAACAGATGAAAGATGTATTTCCTTTTTTATCCTTTGAATAGTAATGCCCAGCTCAGGCACTGGGACTAATGTCCCACTTTTCACCTGCTAATGCCTCCAAATTCACAAACACTATTGTTTTACCCAAATCATTAAAAGCGTTCATAACCAACACTCTTTACCCCAACTCAACAAAACAATTCTCCATCTTCCACATGGCTGTTAAGGCATGTTCCCTTAATAGTTTATTTTATTTTTTTGGTATCATTAATATACAATTACATGAGCAACATTGTTTACTAGACTCCCCCCATCATCAAGTCCCACCACATAGCCCATTACAGTCGCTGTCCATCAGCGTAGCGAGATGCTATAGAGCCACTACTTGTCTTCTCTGAGTTGTACAGCCCTCCCCGTGCCCCCCCAACATTACATCTGCTAATCATAATTCCACTTTTCCCCCTTATCCCTCCCTTCCTACCCATCTTCCCCAGTCCCTTTCCCTTTGGTAACTGTTAGTCCATTCTTGGGTTCTGTGAGTCTGCTGCTGTTTTGTTCCTTCAGTTTTTTTCTTCTTATACTCCACAGATGAGTGAAATCATTTGATACTTGTCTTTTTCTGCCTGGCTTATTTCACTGAGCATAATACCCTCTAGCTCCATCCATGTTGTTGCAAATGGTAGGATTTGTTTTCTTCCTATTGCTGAATAATATTCCATTGTGTATATGTACCACATCTTCTTTATCCATCTACTGATGGACACTTAGGTTGCTTCCATTTCTTGGCTATTGTAAATAGTGCTGTGATAAACATAGGGGTGCATATGTCTTTTTCAAACAGTGCTGCTGCATTCTTAGGGTAAATTCCTAGGAGTAGAATTCCTGGGTCAAATGGTATTTCTATTTTGAGTTTTTTGAGGAACCTCCATACTGCTTTCCACAATGGTTGAAATAATTTGCAGTCCCACCAGCAGTGTAGGAGGGTTCCCTTTTTTCCACATCCTTGCCAACATTTGTTGTTGTTTGTGTTTTGGATGTTGGCCATCCTCACTGGTGTGAGGTGATATCTCATTGTGGTTTTAATCTGCATTTATCTGATGATTAGTGATGTAGAGCATCTTTTCATGTGCCTGTTGGCCATCTGAATTTCTTCTTTGGAGAAGTGTCTATTCATGTCCTCTGCCCATTTCTTAATCGGATTATTTGCTTTTTGTTTGTTAAGGTGCGTGACTTCTTTATTTATTTTGGATGTCAACCCATTATCAGATATGTCATTTATGAATATATTCTCCCATAGTGTAGGATCCCTTTTTGTTCTGTTGATGGTGTCCTTTGCTGTACAGAAGCTTTTCAGCTTGATACAGTCCCACTTGTTCATTTTTGCTTTTGGTTCCCATGCCCGGGGAGATATGTTCATGAAGAAGTCGCTCATGTTTATGTCCAAGAGATTTTTGCCTATGTTTTTTTCTAAGAGTTTTATGGTTTCATGACTTACATTCAGGTCTTTGATCCATTTTGAGTTTACTTTTGTGTATGGGGTTAGACAATGATCCAGTTTCATTCTCTCACATGTAGCTGTCCAGTTTTGCCAACACCAGCTGTTGAAGAGGCTGTCATTTCCCCATTGTATTTCCATGGCTTCTTTATTGTATATTAATTGACCATATATGTTTGGATTAATCTCTGGACTCTCTATTCTGTTCCACTGGTCTGTGGGTCTGTTCTTGTGCCAGTACCAAATTGTCTTGATTACTGTGGCTTTGTAGTAGAGCGTGACATTGGTAAGTGAGATACCCCCTGCTTTACCCTTCCTTCTCAGGATTGCTTTGGCTATTTGGGATCTTTTGTGGTTCCATATGAACTTTAGTTGAAGAATGCTGTTGGTATTTTGATAGGGATTGAATCTGTAGATTGCTTTAGGCAGTATGGCCATTTTGACAATATTAATTCTTCCTAGCTAAGAGCATGGGATGCATTTCCATTTGTTAATGTCCTCTTTAATTTCTCTTATGAGTGTCTTGTAGTTTTCAGGGTTTGGTCTTTCATTTCTTTGATGAGGTTTATTCCTAGGTATTTTATTCTTTTTGATGCAATTGTGACTGTGATTGTTTTCCATATTTCTCTTTCTGCTAGTTCATCATTAGTGTATAGGAAAGCAAGAGATTTCTGTGTGTTAATTTTGTGTCCTGCAACTTTGCTGAATTCAGATATTAGTTCCATTAGTTTTGGAGTGGAGTCTTCAGGGTTTTTTATGTACAATATCATATCATTTGCAAATAGTGACAGTTTGACTTCTTCTTTACCAATCTGGATGCCTTGCATTTCTTTGTTTTGCCTGATTGCCGTGGCTAGGACCTCCAGTACTATATTGAATAACAGTGGGAAGAGTGGGCATCCCTCTCTTGTTCCTGATCTTAGGTGGAAAGCTTTCAGCTTCTCGCTGTTAAGTATGATGTTGGCTGTGGGTTTGTCATATATGCCCTTTTTTATGTTGAGGTACTTTCCCTCTATACCCATTTTGCTGAGAGTTTTTATCATGAATGGCTGTTGTATTTTGTTGAGTGCTTTTTCAGCATCTATGGAGATGATCATGTGGTCTCTGTCCTTTTTGTTGATGTGGTGGATGGTGTTGATGGATTTTTGAATGTTGTACCATCCTTGCATCCCTGAGTTGAATCCCACTTAATCATGGTATATGGTCCTCTTGAAGTATTTTTGAATTCGGTTTGCTAATATTTTGTTGAGTATTTTTTCACCTATGTTTATCATGGATATTGGTCTGTAATTTTTTTTTGTGGTGTCTTTGTCTGGTTTTGGTATTAGAGTGATGCTGGCTTCATAGAATGAGTTTGGAAGTATTCCCTCCTCTTCTATTTTTTGGAAAACTTTAAGGAGAATGGGTATTATGTCTTCTCTATATGTGTGATAAAATTCAGCGGTGAATCCATCTGGTCTGGGGGTTTTGTTCTTGGGTAGTTTTTTGATTACTGAATCAGTTTCTTTGCTGGTAATTGGTCTGTTTAGATTTTCTGTTTTTCCTTGGTCAGTCTTGGAAGGTTGTATTTGTCTAGAAGTTGTCCATTTCTTCTAGGTTATCCAGTTTGTTAGCATATAGATTTTCATAGTATTCTCTTATAATTCTTTGTATTTCTGTGGGGTACGTTGGGACTTTTCCTTTCTCATTTCTGATTCTGTTTATGTGTGTAGATTCTCTTTTTCTCTTAATAAGTCTGGCTAGGCATTTATCTATTTTGTTTATTTTCTTAAAGAACCAGCTTTTGGTTTCATTGATTTTTTTCTATTGTTTTATTCTTCTCAACTTTATTTATTTCTTCTCTGATCTTTATTTTGTCCCTCCTTCTGGTGACTTTGGGCCTCATTTGTTCTTTTTTTTCCAGTTTCAATAATTGTGACTTTAGACTATGCATTTCAGATTGTTAAATAGGCCTGGATTGCTATATACTTTCCTCTTGGAACTGCCTTTGCTGCATTTCACAGAAGTTGGAGCTTTGTGCTGTTGTTTTCATTTGCCTCCATATATATTGCTTGATCTCTGTTTTAATTTGGTCATTGATCCATTGATTATTTAGGAGCATGTTGTTAAGCCTCCAGGTGTTAGTGAGCCTTTTTGTTTTCTTTGTACAATTTATTTCCAGTTTTATACCTTTGTGATCTGAGAAGCTTCTTGGTACAATTTGGATCTTTTTTAATTTACTGAGGCTCTTTTTGTGGCCTAATATGTGGTCTGTTCTTGAAAATATTCCATGTGCACTTGAGAGGAATGTGTATCCTGTTGCTTTTCAGTGTAGAGTTCTGTAGATGTCTGTTAGGTCCAACTGTCTAGTGTGTTGTTCAGTGCCTCTGTGTCCTTACTTATTTTCTGTCTGGTTGATCTGTCCTTTGGAGTGAGTGGTGTGTTGAAGTCTCCTAGAATGAATGCATTGCATTCTATTTCCTCCTTTAATTCTGTTACTATTTGTTTCACATATGTCAGTGCTCTGTGTTGGGTTCATATATATTTATAATGGTTATATCCTCTTGTTTGACTCCCCCCTTTATCAGTATGTAATGTCCTTTATCTCTTGTTACTTTCTTTGTTTTGAAGTCTATTTTGTTTCATATAAGTACTGAAACACCTGCTTTTTACTCCCTATTATTTGCATGAAATATCTTTTTCCATCCCTTCACTTTTAGTCTGTGTATATCTTTGGGTTTGAGGTGAGTCTCTTGTAAGCAGCATATAGATGGATCTTGCTTTTTTATCCATTCTGTTACTCTGTGTCTTTTGATTGGTGCATTCAGTCCATTTACATTTAGGGTGGTTATCAAAAGATATATACTTATTGCCATTGCTGGCTTTGGATTCATGGTTACCAAAGGTTCAGGGGTAGCTTCTTCACTATCTAACCATCTAAGTTAACTCCCTTATTAAGCTGTTATAAACATAGTCTGATGAGTCTTTATTTCTCTCCCTTCTTATTCTTCCTCCTCCATTCTTTGTACGTTAGGTGTTTTATTCTGTACTCTTTTGTGTTTCCTTTAACTGCTTTTGTGGACAGTTGATTTTATTTTTTGCCTTTAGTTAGTATTTGGTTGGTCTTCTTTCTTTGCTGTGATTTTATTTTCTCTGGTGACATCTATTTAGCCTTATGAGTGCTTCCATCTAGAGCTTTCCCTTTAAAATAACCTGTAGAGGCGGGTTGTGGGAGGCAAATTCCCTCAACCTTTGCTTGTCTTGTAATTGTTTAATCCCTCCTTCAAATTTAAATGATAATCATGATGGATAACAGTATTCTTGGTCCGAGGCCCTTCTGTTTCATTGCATTAAATATATCATGCCATTCTCTTCTGGCCTGTAAGGTTTCTGTTGAGAAGTCTGATGACAGCCTGATGGGTTTTCCTTTGTAGGTGATCTTTTTTCTCTCTCTAGCTGCCTTTAATACTCTGTCCTTGTCTTTGATCTTTGCCATTTTAATTATTATATGTCTTGGTGTTGTCCTCCTTGGGTCCCTTGTGTTGTGAGATCTGTGGGCTTCCATGGTCTGAGAGACTATTTCCTTCCCCACCTTGGGGAACTTTTCTTTTTTTTTATTATTCTTTATTTTTTATAATTTATTTTGGTATCATTAATCTACAATTACATGTGCAATATTATGGTTATTAAACTACCCCCTTCATCAGGTCCCCCCCTCCAACCCCATTACAGGCACTGTCCATCAGCGTAGTGAGATGCTATGGAGTCACTACTTGTCCTCTCTGTGTTGTGCAGCCCTCCCCGTGCCCCCCAGCATTACATCTGCTAATCATAATGCCCCTTTTTTCCCCCCTTGTCCTTCCCTTCCCACACATCCTCCCCAGTCCCTTTCCCTTTGGTAACTATTAGTCAGTTCTTGGGTTCTATGAGTCTCCTGCTGTTTTGTTCCTTCAGTTTTTTTCTTTGTTCTTATACTCCACATAGGAGTGAAATCATTTGATACTTGTCTTTTTCTGCCTGGCTTATTTCACTGAGCATAATACCCTCTAGCTCCATCCATGTTGTTGCAAATGGTAGGATTTGTTTTCTTCTTATGGCTGAATAATATTCCATTGTGTATATGTACCCCATCTTCTTTATCCATTCATCTGCTGATGGACACTTAGGTTGCTTCCATTTCTTGGCTATTGTAAATAGTGCTGCAATAAACATAGGGGTGCATCTGTCTTTTTCAAATTGGGCTGCTGCATTCTTAGGGTAAATTCTTAGGAGTGGAATTCCTGGGTCAAATGGTATTTCTATTTTGAGTTTTTTGAGGAACCTCCATACTGCTTTCCACAATGGTTGAACTAATTTGCATTCCCACCAGCAGTGTAGGAGGGTTTTGGGGAACTTTTCAGCAATTATTTCTTCAAAGATACTTTCTATCCCTTTTTCTCTCTCTTCTTCTTCTGGGACCCCTATAATGGGAATATTGTTCTGTTTGGATTGGTCACACAGTTCTCTTAATATTCTTTCATTCCTAGAGATCCTTTTATCTCTCTCTGCCTCAGCCTCTCTATATTCCTGTTCTCTAATTTCTATTCCATTAACAGTCTCTTGCACCTCTTCCAGTCTGCTCTTAAGACCTATCGGTTGTTTCATTTCTGTTATCTCCCTCCGGACTTTATCCCTTAGCTCTTGCATATTTCTCTGCAGGTCCATCAGCATGGTTATGACTTTTATTTTGAATTATTTTTCAGGAAGATTGGTTATCTCTATCTCACCAGGCCCTCTCTCTGGGGTTGTCTGAGTGATTTTTGACTGGACCAGATTCTTCTGACTTTTCATGGTGATAGAAGTGGTCGCAGGCAGGTGGCATGTGTGTCAGCTGGGAGAACAATGTCCCTTCCTGCTTGCTGGTCACCTTGCCTGTCTCTGCTGCCTGTGTCGGTTACCCGCACACCCGGAGCTGTCTCTGGGATAATCCCCTGAGCTGCCATGGGTGCGGTGGCCCTCTAGAAAGCCTCGAGCTCTGTGGGGGGATTCCAGACACGTTGGGTGTGTTTTCCTGCAAGAACAGTGCCCCTTTGTGCCTTCTGGACGTTGCTCTGGCTTCCGCTGCCTGTGCCATTTACCCACAACACTGCGTGTAGTCTCTGGGATGATCCCCTGAGCTGCCGTGGGCGGAACAGCCCTCAGGATAGCCTGAAGCCCTGTGGGGGGTGGCACCTATGCCGGGTGGGTTCTCCTGCGAAAACGGTGCCCCTTCGTGCATTCTGGACCTTGCTTTGGCTTCTGCTGCATGTGCCGTTTACCTGCACACCAGGAGCAGTCTCTGGGATTATCTCCTGAGCTGCCGTGGGTGGAGTGGCCTTCGGGAAAGCCTGCAGCCCTGCGGGGTAAGCAGACACGCTGGGTGTGTTCTGCGAGAAGGGCGCCCCTTTGTGCCTTCTGTTCCTTGCTCTGGCTTCCGCTCCCTGTGCCATTTACCCACACACCGGGAGCAGTCTCTGGGATGATCCCCTGAGTGCTGAGGGCAGGGCAGCCCTTGGGATAGCCTGGAGCCCTGTCGGGGGCGGCAGCCACACTGGGTGTGTTCTCCTGTGAGAATGGCGCCCCCTCATGCCTTCCAGACCTTACTCCAGGTTCCTCTGTCTGTACCAGGCAGTTGTGCACTGGTGGCCACCTCTGGGTCTGTCCCGGTTAGCTGTGCGCTGGGAGAAGACTGTGTGGTTGCTGTGGGCGGGACTGTTCCCCGGCGGCTCTGCAGCTGTGCCAGGTCAGCTGGTTTGCCTGCAGTGCCAGCTGGGGGGAATGAATGGCAGGCTGCTTATCACCGTGAGGTGCTTTGGGGCTGGGATGCTTTTGTCCCTTTAAGACTTTTAAAAAGCACCCGCTTTTCTTTAGTCCCAGGGGAGCCAGCTGTGGGGACCCACTCGCACTCTCCATCTTGGATTTTATTTTTCCGTTTCTCTAATATCCAATACACCATGCAATGTGTGTCTGTGCTCCCGGTGCAGATCACCAGGGCTGGTTATTTAACAGTGCTGTGCTTTGACTCCCTCCCCACTCTGATTCTTTTCCTCCCGCCAGAGAGCTGGGGTGGGGAGAGTGCTCGTCCCGTCAGGTCACGGCTTTGTGTCTTATCCTTTTCGTGAGATGCTGAATTCTCACAGATGTAGATGTAGCCTGGCTGTTGTACTGCATCTTCTGGTCTCTCTTTTAGGAGTAGTTGTATTTGTTGTATTTTCAAAAATATATATGGTTTTGGGAGGAGGTTTCCACCGCCATCTTGAGCCCCTCTAATGCCCCTTAATAGTTTATTAAATACAGTTAAAAGATCCAAGAGAATTATAAAAACAAAGTGTTTTAATTCTGGTTTTCTAGCACACTTTGGCTAAGTGGAATGTTATAAGTAAAATTATTTTTCATTAACTGATCTATATATGAAGAAAATGTCTGTATTCCCAAAGAGCCGTTTTAGAGTTTTGTTCTTTGAAATGTTTTTCAACCTTTGTGGATCAGAATTTGAGTTCCTAAGTGCTCTAGCCTTTGGGAATTATTGGAAACCAACTATAAATAGCCTCTACTTGCCTGAGGCAGTCACAAATTTTTTTAGTTGCTGTAAAGGCTCACATGCATTATTAAAGCCCCAAATATCCTTCATTCTTTATAGCTTGGCATTTTTTAACTTTGACAATAACTTCAGCACTTTATCCATTTTTATTGCTAGAGGTTTAAATTTGTTCTGGATTTAATATTATAATCAGTTTTTCTCCTTTCTAGTCCATTCATATCTTTACACCTCATGTCCCTGAAAATACAGGAAAATGGCCAAAGCTCATTTTGAGGACTGCTGGGTCAGATTGGCAGGTGACAACACTCATTTATAAAATTAACTACCAATGTATACCTGCAGTTTTTCAGGTTTTCTTTTTTTCATATCTTTGCCCATGAGTACAGTTAAGGTGTTTGGGTTAAAACCAGCCCCGAGAAACCCCTAACATTCTGTGATAAGCAGAAACAGTCATAAACTAACATTTACTCAGAGCCTAAAATAAACCATGCAACAAGGCTAAATGTAATAAGCACAACTTTCTTTTCATTCTGAATTTCAGTGTTTAAGTTGGCCAAGGCAGGTTTAGTTATTGGCAGTGGATACAAGCTTATTTGCTGAGTAAATGAACTGGCAGGGTGGGTGGGGAGAAGGCAGAAAGAACAACTAAACAACACTGACCACGTCAGGACGTAAGTACTCCAGTGCATTCAGTCAGGGTAGGATTTGTAGATGGAAGAACCTTCCCACACGTGGTTTGCTGAGCTTCCTTTCAAGTTCTAGGTAGAGCACTGGTTTCAAAAAACAAGATAAACAATTTATCTCCTGCATCACTGGAGAAAAAACTGATAGTGTAAACTCGTTCATTAAATTTGATATGCATGATTGAGCCCAGGTTGTGCCAGCTAATAAGGCTATCCACCCTCCTGAAACCTAGTTGTCTCAGTTGGACCCATAGGATTTTAATTTATGGAGGTGACTAAGTGACAACGCTGTTGAAGTAAGGTAGTCATTACATTTCCCACGAGAAGGGAGAATGCCATGCCACACAGGCCACATGCGTGGGCACCATTCTGGGTCAGGAGGCACAGACAGTGAGGAGAAAGCGTGGCCTGGAGCCTTTGTTGTTTTCCACGGGAAAGGCAAGGCAGGACAGGGAAAACAGCTCGGGACTGGCTCGTTTGAATAATGCCAGCAGGCTCTGGGCTGCAGGGGCAGCTGTGGTTGTGTACTACTGGCCCTGGGTGATTAGGGCAGAGGAATATTAGCTTAGTATGTGAGTGTTAGATAAAGGAGGTGGCTGGGAATATGGACTCATGATTGGTTGAAGAGTTTGTAATATGATTTTGTTGTGCCTACAAAAGCTGGCTTACAGAGGAGATGTAAACAACTTTGGCCATTAGTATAGCCCTGTAACCAATGGATGCCAAGTAAACACACATAGATTCTGAGAAAACACGGGACAAAAATGCACATGATCAGAGTGTCTCAGTGCAAATCAGTCCTCTTACATAAAAATACAAGTTAGAAACTATATTGTGTACCAACAAGCACAGGAAAAACAACCACATGGCTATTCCAGGTTTTAATTATAACAATATGTGGTAAAGAATTTGGCTTTACCAAAAGAGAGGTGTGGACGTTGCCCTCAGCTTCTGGGATTAATCTTTATCATACCTGATTGGACTGTCTTGGCTGAGGGCACAGGATAGCCACACTCAGTCTTAGGGTAGAGACTGGACTTGCCAGAAAAAACAACTATAATTTTGGGTGCGGCTGTGTCATGTAGTATCAACCAACCTACAGGCTTCCACCATGTGGGTAATTAATCAATCATGCCTACATAATGAAGCGCTATTAAAAACTCTGGACACTGACACTCAGGTGAGTTTCCCTGGTTGGGAATACTCCATGCGCATTGTCACACACAGGTGTGAGGAGGGTGACACCTCCTGACTCCATAGAACCCAACGGAAACCTCACATCTGAAGCCTCCAAACTGTCCTATGCATCTCTTCCTTTGGATGATTTTAATCTGTCTCCTTTCCCTGTAATAAACTGTAACCATAAACATGAGCTGTCAGTGAGGTCTTTGAACACTTCTAGTGAACTATTGACCCTGAGTATGGTTTTAGGAATCCCCCCACAAACATGCAGTTGGAGTCAGCAGTCCTGAGAAAAATGTGACCTCAACCTTTGCAATTTATCTAACTCCAGGCAAGAAAATATATACACACGCATTGTAAATAAATAAACAAATACACAGATAAATAAAAAGTAAAGACAAATAAAATTAAAAATGAATTAATTAACTAATTAATTAAAAAGTAAAAAGATGGAAAGTTCTCCTTCCTCTGGCTTTACCTGTCCTAATTATCCAGAGGTTCCCGCTATTATTGTTTCTTTCTGGTTTATCTTTTAAGACACTTCATTATTTCTTATGATAAATGAGATTGTGCTCTATAACCTGTTCTGAAATTTCCTTTTATTCCTTCTATTCCATGAGGAGTCTTTGTGTCAGCACATCGACACACCCCCTGTGTTTTACGTGGCTGAGTGGTGTTTGTGTGGATGTACTATCATAAGGACAGAATCAAGTCTCAGAGCCCTTGTGAGACCACATGACCCCACATGTGTAGAGCTCCTGCAGTGGCCCTGACACAAAATAAGCAAGCCCTCCACGTGTTTGCTTTCATTTATTTGTTTGTTTACTTAGCCAGCCCTCTCTCGTGTACATGGCTATTTCTAACTTTTCCGTTATTTCCAAAAAAGGCTGCAAAGGATATCCTTGAGCTTGTACTTACACATTCACAACTACGATAAATTCCTAGGAATGTATTGCTGTGTCAAAAGGTATGTGCCTTTAACATTTTGTTAAGTGTTGTCAAATTGCTCTCTAAAATTGTACCAATTTGCATTCCCACCCCTACCCTGGGATATGCGTGATTCCCCTTACTCCCAATTACTGAGCATTATCAAACCTTTTAGTCTTTAGCAATCTGATAGGGTTTTTTAAATTGCATCTCCTTGTAGTTTAGTTTGCATTTCTTTAATTATTGTGAGGCTTCGTATCTTTTTATGTATTTATTCATTTACTTTATATTTATAGTACTTTTTCTTCCAGCTGCTTAATTCTGTGCTTTAATTTTCTATTTGATTTAAGCAAACTTCCCATGCCATTTGAAACTTCTATCTTGAATGAAAATCAGGCAAAATGAAAAGATACCAGTATGCTTTCCCAGCCAGCATTTCCACACCATCATGACTTCCACTATGGTTTTTAACTTCCTTAAATTCCTTTAAAAAAAAAGAGCAAAGCAAAGTGAAAAACAATAGACTGGAAAGAAGTAGTAATTTTCTCTGGTTGATTGAAGGGCTTTTGTTTGTTTGTTTATTCCTTTCAACTAAATGGAAATAATTCCCTTTATTTCAGCTTAGATCCATTTCTCCAACATGGAAATGAATCCACCAAGAACTGAATCTTTTTATTCTTTAATTTAAACCAACCAAATAAATAAATATCCTGTTATTTCTCACCCAGCATAAATGGTGGTAGACAGCAAACTGGTCGTGACTTCTGTGTGTTGGTAGGTTTTTTGTACTTTTATAAGGCTGAGTTACTTTCCTAAGAACTGGTTGACTCATATGTTGTTCTAAAGACATATTCCAGATATTCAAGTACATTTCACATTTTGCAAAGAATCTTTGTGAGATTATCAGGATGGCGGCATGAGTAGGGTGGCAGAAATCTCCTCCCCAAACCATATATATTTTGAAAATACAGCAAATACAACTATTCCTAAAAGAGTGACCGGAAGATACAGTACATGAGCCAGGCTACATCTGCCAGAGCCTGACATCTCATGGAAAAGCCATGACCCGGCGGGACCCCAGCACTCCCCCAACCCCAGCTCACTGGTGGGAGGAAGGGAGTCAGAGTGGGGAGAGAGTGGAAGCACAGGCCTGCTAAATAACCAGCCCTGGTGGTCTGCCCTGGGAGCACAGACACACATTGCATGGTGCACTGGATATTGGAGGAGCGGAAAAGCAAGGTCCGAGGCTAAGACTGCGAACAGGTTCCCACAGCCAGCTGCCCTAGGACAAAAGAAAAGTGGGTGCTTTAAAAGTCTTAAAGGGTGGGAAGGGAGGGATAAGGGGGAAAATTGGGCATTACAATTAGCACACATAATGTAGAAGGGGGACATGGGGAAGACAGTATAACACAGAGAAGGCAAGTAGTGATTCTATAGCCTCTTACTACATGAATAGACAGCTACTGTAGTGGGGTATGTGGTGGGGACTTGATAATGGGGGGAGTCTAGTAACCGTAATGTTGCTCGTGTAACTGTACATTAATGATACCAAAAAAAAAAAAAGTCTTCAGGCATCAGGTGCCTTATCTGTAAATCAAAGAGTAAAAAAAAAAGTCTTAAAGAGACAAGGGTTTAACAGGTGGACAAGATTGTCCTGGCACACTCAGTCCAGCAGGCTGGGAACTTTAAGGAACTTCAGGCGTTCTAACCCCCTGGGTGGCAATGCAGGACCAAAACCCCTCGAGGAGACCAGCAGCCTGCTGTTCATTCCCCACACCAGCACTGCAAGCAAACCGGCTGAACCACCATTGCCGCAGAACAGCCGGGGAGCAGCGCCGCCTACAGCAACCACACAGCTTAGCACAGAGGCCCAGACCCAGAGGCTGCTCCCTGCGCATGGTTGACTGGCACAGACAGCAGAGACCGGCACAGAGTCCAGGAGGCACAAAGGGGCTTTGTTCTCATGGCAGAACACACACCACTCACCTGCAACCCCCGCCAGTGCACTAGGCCATCCCAAGGGTTGCCCCACCTACGGCAGCTCAGGGGATTAACTCAGAGGCTTCTCCCTGCATGCAGTTGACCGGCACAGACAGTGGAGACAGGTGCAGAGACTGGGAGGCTCAAAGGGGCTTTGCTCTTGTGGCAGAACATGCACTGCTGGCCTGCGACCCCCGCCATTGCCCTAGGCCATCTTGAAGGCTGCCCCACCTACGGCAGCTCAGGGGATTAACCCAGAGACTGCTCCCTGTGGGCGGCTGACTGGCACAGGCAGCGGAGATGTGCAAGGCGACCAGAAAGCAGGAAGGGACTTTGTTCTCCCAGCTGACACACACACCACTTGCCAGAGACCACTCCCATCACCATGAAAAGGCAGAAGAACCTTGTTCAGTCCAAAATCCCTCAAACATCAGAGAGAGGGCCTGGTGAGACTGAAACCACTGATCTTCCTAAAAAAGAATTCAAAATAAAAGTCATAAGCATGCTGATGGAGCTACAGAGAAATATTCAAGAGCTAAAGGATGAATTCAGGAGGGAGGTAACAGAAATGAAACAAACAATGGAAGATTTCAAGAGCAGAGTAGATGAGGGGGAAGAGACTGTTAATGGATTAGAATTCAGAGTACAGGAATACAGAGAAGCTGAGGCAGAGAGAGATAAAAGGGTCTCCAGGAATGAAAGAATATTAAGAGAACTGTGTAACCAATCCAAACAGAACAATATGCACATTATAGGGGTACCAGAAGAAGAAGAGAGAGAAAAAGGGATAGAAAGTGTCTTTGAAGAAATAATTGCTGAAAACTTCCCCAAGCTGGGGCAGGCAATAGTCTCTCAGACAATGGAAGACCACAGATCTCCCAAGACAAGGAACCCAAGGAAGACAACAACAAGACATATAATAATTAAAATGGCAAAGATCAAAGACAAGGACAGAGTATTAAAAGCAACCAGAGAGAGAAAAAAGATCACCTACAAAGGAAAACCCATCAGGCTATCATCAGACTTCTCAACAGAAACCTTACAGGCCAGAAGAGAATGGCATGATATATTTAATGTAATGAAACAGAAGAGCCTTACACCAAGAATACTGTATTCAGCATGATTATCATTTAAATTTGAAGGCAGGATTTAAAAATTTCCAGACAAGCAAAAGTTGAGGGAATTTGCCTCCCACAATATTTTTAAAGGACTGCTTTAGAGTCCTAAGGCTAAATAGGTGTCACCAGAGAAAATAAAATCATAGCAAAGAAAGTACACCAACCCAGCACTAACTAAAGGCAAAATAAAATCAGCTATCCACAAAATCAGTCAAGGGAAACACAAAGACTACAGAATAAAACACCTAATGTAAGAGTGGAGGAGTAAGAAAAAGAAAGGAGAGAAATAAAGAATCATCAGACTGTGTTTATAATAGCATAATAAGTGAGTTAAGTTAGACAGTTAGATAGTAAAGAAATTGTCCTTGAACCTTCGGTAATCACGAATCCAAAGCCTGGAATAGCAGTAAGTACATATCTATCGATAATTACCCTAAATGTAAATGGACTGAACGCACCAATCAAAACACACAGAGTAACAGAATGGAAAAAAAAGCAAGACCCATCTATATGCTGCTTACAAGAGACTCACCTCAAACCCAAAGACATACACAGACTAAAAGTGAAGGGATGGAAAAAGATATTTCATGCAAACAACAAAGAGAAAAAAGCAGGTGTTGCAGTACTTATATCAGACAAAATAGACTTCAAAACAAAGAACGTAACAAGAGACAAAGGATGACATTACATAATGATAGAAGGGTCAGTGCAACAAAAGGATATAACCATTATAAATATATATGCACGCAACACAGGAGCACCGACATATGTGAAACAAATACTAACAGAATTAAAGGAGGAAATAGAATGCAATGCATTCATTCTAGGAGACTTCAACACACCACTCACTCCAAAGGACAGATCAGCCAGACAGAAACTAAGTAAGGACACAGAGGCACTGAACAACACACTACAACAGATGGACCTAACAGACATCTACAGAACTCTACACCCAAAAGCAGCAGGATGCACATTCTTCTCAAGTGCACGTGGAACATTTTCGAGAATAGGCCACATATTAGGCCACAAAAGGAGCCTCAGTAAATTCAAAAAGATTGAAATTGTACCAACCAACTTCTCAGATCACAAAGGTATAAAACTACAAATAAATTGTACAAAGAAAACAAAAAGGCTCACAAACACATGGAGGTTTAACAACATGTTTCTAAATAACCAATGATCAATGACCAAATTAAAACAGAGATCAAGCAATATATATGGAGACAAATGAAAACAACAGCACAAAGCCCCAACTTCTGTGGGACACAGCGAAGGCAGTACTAAGAGGAAAGTATATAGCAATCCAGGCCTATTTGAAGAAGGAAGAACAATCCCAAATGAACAGTCGAAATTCACAATTATTGAAACTCGAAAAAGAAGAACAAATGAGGCTCAAAATCAGCAGAAAGAAGGACATAATAAAGATCAGGGAAGAAATAAATGAAGTTGAGAAGAATAAAACAATAGAAAAAAATCAATGAAACCAAAAGCTGGTTCTTTGAGAAAATAAACAAAATAGATAAACCCCTAGCCAGACTTATTAAGAGAAAAAGAGAATCTACACACATAAACAGAATCAGAAATGAGAAAGGAAAAATCACTATGGACACCACAGAAATACAAAGAATTATTAGAGAATACTATGAAAATCTACATGCTAATAAACTGGATAACCTAGAAGAAATGGACAACTTTCTAGACAAATACAACCTTCCAAGACTGACCAAGGAAGGAACAGAAAATATAAACAGACCAAGTACCAGCAATGAAATTGACTTGGTAATCAAAAAACTACCCAAGAACAAATCCCTGAAGGATTCACTGCTGACTTTTATCAGACATTTAGAGAAGACATAATACCGATTCTCCTTAAAGTTCTCCAAAAAATAGACGAGGAGGGAATACTTCCTAACTCATTCTATGAAACAAGCATCACTCTAATACCAAAACCAGGCAAAGACACCACAAAAAAAGAAAGTTACAGACCAATATCCCTGATAAACATAGATGAAAAAATACTCAACAAAATATTAGCAAACTGAATTCAAAAATACTTCAAGAGGATCATACACCATGATCAAGTGGAATTCATCTCAGGGATGCAAGGATAGTACAACATTCGAAAATCCATCAACATCATCCACCACATCAACAAAAAGAAGGACAAAAACCACATGATCATCTCCATAGATGCTGAAAAAGCATTTGACAAAATTCAACATCCATTCATTATAAAAACTGTCAACAAAATGTGTATAGAGGGCAAGTACCTCAGTATAATAAAGGCCATATATGACATACCTACAGCCAACATTATACTTAACAGTGAGAAGCTGAAAGCTTTTCCTCTAAGATCAGAACAAGACAAGGATGCCCACTCTTCCCACTTTTATTCAACATAATACCAGAGGTCCTCGCCACAGCAATTAGACAACACAGAGAAATAAAGGGCATCCAGATTGGTAAGGAAGAAGTTAAACTGTGACTGTTGGCAGATGACATGATATTGTACATAAAAATACCCAAAGAATCCACTCCAAACCTACTAGAACTAATATCTGAATTCAGCAAAGTTTCAGGACACAAAATTAATGTATAGAAATCTGTTGCATTCCTATACACTAATGATGAAATAGCAGAAAGAGAAATAAGGAAAACAATTCCATTCACAATTGCATCAAAAAGAATAAAATACTTAGGAATAAACTTAACCAAGGAAGTGAAAGACCTATACCCTGAAAACTATAAGACACTTGTAAGGCAAATTAAAGAGGACACTAGTAAATGGAAATTCATCCCATGCTCTTGGCTAGGAAGAATTAATATTGTCAACATGGCCATCCTGCCTAAAGCAATCTACAGATTCAATGCAATTCTTATCAGAATACCCACAACAGTCTTCAATGAACTGGCACAAATAGTTCTAAAATTCAAATGGAACTACAAAAGCCAAAGCAATCCTGAGAAGGAAGAATAAAGCAGGGGGGAATCTCACTTCCCAAATTCAAGCTCTACTACAAAGCCACAGTAATCAAGACAATTTGGTACGGGCACAAAAACAGACCCATAGACCAGTGGAACAGAATAGAGAGTCCAGATATTAACCCAAGCATTATGGTCAATTAATATATGATAAAGGAGCCATGGATATACAATAGGGAAATGACAGCCTCTTCAACAACTGGTGTTGGGAAAACTAGACAGCTACATGTAAGAGAATGAAACTGGATTGTTGTCTAACTCTATACACAAAAGTAAACTCGAAATGGATCAAAGACCTGAATGTAAGTCTTGAAACCATAAAACTCTTAGAAGAAAACATAGGCAAAAATCTCTTTAATATAAACATGAACTTCTTCATGAACACATCTCCATGGGCAAAGGAAACAAAGCAAAAATGAACAAGTGTGACTATATCAAACTAAAAGCTTCTTTACAGCAAAGGACACCATCACTAGAACAAAAAGGCGTCCTACAGTATTGGAGAATATATTCATAAATGACATATCCGATAAGGGGTTGACATGCAAAATATGCAAAGAGCTCATGCACCTCAACAAACAAAAAAGCAAATAATCCAATTAAAAAATGGGCAGAGGATCTAAACAGATATTTCTCCAACAAAGAAATTCAGATGGCCAACAGGCACATGAAAAGATGCTCCACATCACTAATCATGAGAGAAATGAAAATTAAAACCGCAAGGAAATATCACCTCATACCAGTTAGGATGGCCACCATCCAAAAGACAAACAACAACAAATGCTGGTGAGGATGTGGAGAAAGGGGAACCCTCCTACACTGCTGGTGGGAATGTAAACTAGTTCAATCATTGTGGAAAGCAGTATGGAGGTTCCTCAAAAAACTCAAAATAGAAATACCATTTGACCCAGGAATTCCACTTCTAAGAATTTACCCTAAGAATGCAGCAGCCCAGTTTGAAAAAGACATATGCACCCCTATGTTTATCACAGCACTATTTACAATAGCCAAGAAATGGAAGCAACCTAAGTGTCCATTCATGGATGAATGGATAAAGAAGATATGGGACATATACACAATGCAATATTATTCAGCCATAAGAAGAAAACAAATCCTACCATTTGCAACAACATGGATGGAGCTAGAAGGTATTATGCTCAGTGAAATAAGCCAGGCGGAGAAAGACAAGTATCGAATGATTTCACTCATCTGTGGAATATAAGAACAAAGAAAAAACTGAAGGAATAAAACAGTAGCAGACTCACAGAACCCAAAATGGACTAACATTTGCCAAAGGGAAAGGGACTAGGGAGGATGGGTGGGAAGGGAGGGATAAGGGGGAAAAAGGGTCATTACAATTAGCACGTATAATGTGTGAAGGGGCATGGGGAAGGCAGTACAACACAGAGAAGACAAGTAGTGACTCTATAGCATCTCACTACGCTGATGGACAGTGACTGTAATGGGGTTGGTGGGGGGGACTTGATAACGGGAGGAGTTTAGTAACCACAGTGTTGCTCATGTAAGTGTATATTAATGATGCCAAAATAAATACATAAATCCCTGAAAAAAAAAAGAATCCTTGCATAAACTCAGGAATGTGATTTCTTCAAAAAGGAAAGACACTGAAATTTGGTTCTGCCTTTCTTCAAACCTCCTTCTCCTCCAAAATTTCTGTCTAGAAAGCTTTCCAAATGGACTGCCTTGTTTTTCAGCTGAACAATCTCTTCTCTCCTTCTCCCCATTTATTTGAACTTGTAACAGTCAGTATATGATTACACACATTATGCTTATTTCACACATTTGCATATATCCATACTCATCTTTCTCCCCTACTATAAGTTGTAAAGCTCTTATAGATTAGGTACTCTACTATCAATTTCTATATAACAAATTGCCTCCAAATTTAGCAGCTTAAAACATTAAGCATTTATTATCTAGCATAGTTTCTACAGGTCAGAAATCTGGTTGCAGCTTTGCTGGGCTGCAGCCATCCATTTAAATAAAAGCTTACTGGAGCCGGAGGGTCTGCTTCCAAAATGGTACACTCCAGGGCTGGCAAATTGATATTATGTAGTTTCTTGTTACCTGGACTCCTCCTTAGAGCTACTCAATTGTCTTTGTGACATGGTATCTGGCTTCCCCTAGAGTAATTCAAAAAAAGGCAAAAAGCAAAGCCCTCATTTTCTTGTGATCTAACCTCAGAAGTCACACACTCATTTCCAAAATTTCCTATTCTTCCCTTCCAGGTTCTAATAATTAAATTGACATAAGACAGATCAACAGAAGAAAAATTCCACATGTACAGGAGCCCCATAAAAATATGAGACCCAAAGGGCAGCCAGGCAATTGAGGCTTATAGGCCATCCTGAGGTAAGGAAAGGGTTAGAGGTCTAGGGATACAAAGGGAAGGAAGGCCCTTCACGGGACGGCAGAAGAGATCTTTAGAAAACAAAGGTTGCCCTGTTATACAAGTAAGTTTCTTGGGTAAAGAGGTATCTCTGGCAGTAGCTGGTACAAACCCCCTTTCCAGTGTCAATTTAGGTAGCTTAGAGGGGAAGGTAAAGAGCTTCTTCTGAATTGCTTGGTTTTGATTATCTTTAGCTTAAAATAATCCCTGTGCCAAAAGATATCTTTTGGGGTGGCAAAATATTACATAGATGATCATTACATAATCATTACATAGTTGGCCCTCTACAGAGGTGTGAATAACGGGAGACAGGAGACATTGTGGCCACCCTGGAGGCTAGCTACCATAGGGACCCTGTCTTTGGTTCATTTATATTATGCCTCATAGATCATAGATCTTGGCATAGGTATAATCACTTAAAAGAACTGGACTATGTAGAAATACTGTAATGAATCAGGAAACTGGTTCTTTTCATTAAAACTGATGACACATGTAAAAAGACAAGTCTTAGGTCTGGTAACCTGCACAACATTTCCAAGATACAAAATTTGCATGCATGCAAGGCAGAGATTTGCATGCAAGTTTATTGTGGAGAGCCGTCTGGAGCTCTACCTGTGGTGGCGGGGAGGCAGGAAGATTGGGACCAGGGAGCTGAAGAACTAAGGCAAATGCCCAGGGGTCCCTGGAGCTGGGATAGCCCTGCAGAGGAATGAAAATTGGCAAATAGCCTGATTTGATCCCTGAGTCAGTTATTCATCATTTACGAGCACACCCATGATCTATTGAATTCTTCTCTGAGATTCAGAATCTATTATTTAGAATATTAAAATTTCTGAGAAGTCCTACCGTAAGGAAATGTGTTCAACTTTATGAAATAAGAATTTCCCAAACATATGGAATGGGTATAAATCAGTCCACAGAGTAAAGTATACAAACAGCTATTCCGGATCCTTTTCTTCCATGTTGATGAAGGGGAAAAAAACAAAACACAGCTCCCTCCCTCCCTCCTGGAACTCTCTCCCTACTCCCAGTCCCTGGGCTTGTCTGGTTCAGGGTGGCAAGAGAGGTGCCCTTCTGAGTCGGGTCCTCACTCTTTGGTCCACCTAGGCACTGCGTGGGTTCCACAGATCCCTGCCCACAAGGCCCCAACAGCTCTGAGGTCTGGGCCAGCTCTTCTGTGACACACTGAGGGTAAAGGAATCCTTGTCCTTTAGGCAGGATGCACCCTCTTTCCAGCTCCTCTGTCTGCAGCATGTCCTGTTGTCTCTCAGGCCTGTTCATTCACCCTGCCTGGCTCCTAAAGGCCTCTGAGTTGCAAACCCTGGTCTGGGTGGCCTTGCAGGCCATTTCCTCGGCCACCTCCCTGGGCTCTGCTGAACTGCACACAGATGCAGGATTCCTCCCTCCAGCCCCAGCTTCTTCCGCCTTTTTCCTCTTTCTCCCCACCCCTCCTTCCCCTTTTCTCCTCCTTTCCCCCTTCCTTCCTCTTCTCTCCTTCCCCCACCTCAAAAACTTTCCACACTGGGGTGAACATCTCTATTGTCCAGGCTTTGCTGGAGAAACAGCTGAATTCTACTAAGGATTTAGATTTTGAATAACAAAAGCAAGAAAGGCGGGTTGTTTTGTTTCCTTTCCTGACAGAATTCTCCCCTAAGGCAATGAGCACTGTACGCCATCATGCTTAAATGAGAAGAAAGTATGAAATCAGGAGAGGAGTGAAGAAGCTCATATCTGTAATTCTTTCACTCCATCACACCTGTTTGAACTTGAGAAGAGTTTTGGAGCACAGTGCAGGGAAACTGCAAGTGGCTTCCCACATGGCCTGCAGAAGAAGCTGCTGGTGCACAGGATGGCCTCTGGGCTCCGGGTGGTGAGGACGCTGGACAGACAGGCAGGAAGCATCTACAGACTTGGCTGGCCCTTCGACAGTCGGGGTCTGAGGGGGCGGAAGGGTGCCGCTGACCCGGAGTGACGGAGTCCCAGGGCTGCTGAGGGCATCGGGAGGTTGTGTGGATGGCTTTTTGAAAACTTGAAAACTTTCTTACAAGATGGCAACTTCACTGTTGGCACTTGTGTCTGCACAGGTCATACTTTCTGAGGGGCTGGTGGCAAGTTTGAAAAGGATCCTAATGCCCAGTGTGATAGTAAAAAGCTCTGAAAGCATCTTCAAATCTCTTGGAAAATTAATATATTGATGTAGAGGTGACATCAAAAGGCAAAGACTCCACCAGACTAAAATAAATTCAAACCTGGCTAAATGGACATGATTTAATAGCAGGCCATTTCTAAATTGTTTATTTTACTCAGTATTTATATTGGTGGCAACTACAACGACAAATCCCAGGGCCTCAATGAGATCAACCGATTACTGGCTGCTCTCTGCCTAGAGACAGCCACTCTCTCTTTCAGCCATTAAAATCTCTTGCGTGGGAATTGGAGCTGCCTTGGGAGCCCTCACTCCCTGATCCTCCTCCATGAATCCACCTTCCATCATCTCCCTGGTTGCTCGATCTTCCGCCCAACATCGGCCTCCGATTTGATTCCTACTCCTCCATCCCAACGGGACCACTTACACCTTCACCTCCACAGACCACAGATCCTCCAGTAACCTACTCTACAACCCAAACAGGACCTCTCCGAATCCAGTTTTCATCTCGGCCTACATCTCTTCCGGCCATCCCCGAACACCACACTCCCAAAGATACAAAAGGACAAGTACAACACCTACATAATTGTACTCATTTCCTATGAGCCCAAACTTGCATAACTTTGCTCATTTCTTAGCCATCTTATTAGGAGAACTTCCCCAATACTCACCCTCTACCCCCTAACATATAATAATTCAAGATTAATGGCTGCAGGGAACCCTTTCAGACTTCTCCCCAAACAAAATCACTACCTTTTCTTCATGTATTCTCTTACTCCAAGCCTTATTCTCTTAGTAATACTCACTCACTCAACCTCTAACCCTATGGCTCAAACCCTTCCCACATACCTCAATCAAACAATCTCTCACACAGCCCAAATCATCCAAACCTTCAATGGAACTATCCAAACCCCTTGCTGGGTCTGTCTTCATCTTTCTCAGTTAGCTGACTCAGCAATCCCTGCTCCCTTAACAGCCTGGATCAATACCTCAGCAGGACTTCACTTCACCAGACAGCTAACCCCAGAGGCACAGCCCTGGCTGAGGGATCTGACATCAGACTACGCGGAGCACTAAAAGGCGTTAGACAAACTTTGAAAGCCCACCAATTTCCCCAATGAGCCATTATCGGCCCATCCCAAAGTAAACTTCATATGACCCATCTGCCCCCTTATGCATTTCTCCAGCCCAACAAGACCACTATATTCCAGTAGGCTCTCTAGATCCTTCCCCCTGCAAACACAGCCTCCAACTCCTTCCAGCATCAAACCACTGCAGTACTAACCATCTGGGAGCTCTCTTAAGGGTCCCTGGATATCACTCTTTCCAAGGCAGTCTAAATGCCACCACATCCCAATTTTGCCAAGACAGAGAAAAAGACCCCCTAAAGGACACTCCCCTAGCCCATAGGGGAAACCAAGAATGCAAACAACTCGATATACCTGAAGGTAGTATCTTCTTAAACCAAAAATATGCAGCTCTCAGCCAAGAAAGTCCAGCCAAGATACAACCAGCCCCACCTCTATCCCCTCTAACAGTTGCAGCATTAAGCTCCTCTTTCCAAATATGGCATAAATTTCAGGCAGTCCGACATTTACTCCCCAAACCACCCCCAGAGCTCCTCCTCTTATCCCGCTTTGACCTCATAGGATGTCTATTCTTGGAAACAGGCATCTTTTGGGTATGCAGAGATAAAGCATATGTCTGCCTGCCAACCAACTGGACCGGGACTTGTACATTAAGTCTCCTTACTCCCACCCTTTCCTTAGCCACACCTGACCTACGCATTCCTGTCTCCCCTATAACCCACGTCAGAGCGCATCATGCAGTGCAATTAGTCCCCCTACTTGCTACCCTAGGAATAATCATGGGTACCAGAACAGGAATTAGAGCTCTAGGAATATCCCTTGCAGAATTCGCTAAACTATCAAGGGAACTTGCCAAAGGGCTGAAAGAAGTCTCTAACCAATTAGAACACCTACGAGATCAGGTAGACTCACTAGCCTCAGTTGTTCTCCAGGACCGCAGAGGTCTAGACCTCCTTACAGCTGCGCAAGGCGGCATATGTGCCCTACTCCAAGAACAGTGCTGCTTCTACACCAACAAATCTGATCTCATCTGAGATGGTGCAAAACGCCTCCGCGAACAAGCCTCCAAACTTCTAGAAACTCCCCTAGCAATCCGTTCCCTTACCCCTTCAACTGGCTCCTGCCCCTCCTAGCCCCTACTACCTTTATTATTATTATTCTCCTTTTCCTTCCTTACTTCATTAACCTATTCCGAAAATTCATTCAAAATCAAATTTCGAAAATGTCTAACCATACTGTCACCCAGTTACTCCTCCAGGACTATGAAGGCCTTCTCACGAAGAATAACGAAACCAGCCATGATGACATCACGAATGCTCTCAAGATGCCTGCCCTTCCAACTCTACAGCAATGGCCTCGCCAACCCCAGGTTCTGCACCCCCTTCCAGCAGGAAGTAGCTAGAGAATGAGATTCTATGCCAAGTTCCCCAGAGGTCCCATTAAGAAAAGAAAAAGATGGGAATGAAGGCAAATTCTGGCGCGCTAAGACACCCCACCCCTTAAGATCCAATCACCAACGTCCCTGCAGCAGAACACACCCTACCCCTACTCCTTAAAAACACGCTTCCTCACCCACGAGCTGCTGCTCTCCACCTAGAGACAGCCACTCTCTCTTTCAGCCATTAAAATCTCTTGCATGGGAAAAAAAAAAAAAAGATCAACAAATTACCGAGTGCTAATTGTTTCTGCCAAGTGTAAGTGAGAAGATAAATAGCTTATAAATTAAACAGTGATGTCTAAGGGTGTCATGCCCAGATTCCTGGGCTGTTCTGCACTCTCCAGGAAAATAATTTCCTCTCATGCCATAATTAGACACTTTCACCTTTAGAAACAGCACTCATTGGAGACAAGTAATGACTCTAGAGCATCTTACCACACTGACAGACAGTGACTGCAATGGGGGGGTGAGGACTTGATAATAAGGATGAATGTTGAAACCACAATATTGTTCATGTGAAACTTTCATAAGACTATATCAATGAAACCTTAATAAACAAAATAACAACAAAAAGCACTCATTAATGAATATGTTATCCTTTCATGGCCAAATATGGAAGAGAAGAAAGAAGATAAGGCGGATACAGTGATAAATTGAATGCCAATCACATCTCATCTTTTTGTCATCATTGAAATACAGTCCATCTTGGATATATTTGGTCATCTATGTAGTTTTCCCTTAAGGAGCTACTTGCCCAGGGCTGAAGTATAGTGATCATCATATCTGTACCTTTCACTGCCATTCAGGATCTTGCCTCAGATTCACTTATAAGTGTTATTATCCCATCGAATGTATTCAATGCGAGTTACTATGTCTTAAGTTCAACATGACTACGAGTTGTTCCCTTCCCAGAATCCCATCTCAAGTGAGAACACTATGGATTAAATATCACTACCACATTGTTTTACTGAAAACGCAGGCATAGAGTGCAATGCAGTGTGAAGAGCTGTTTTCTTTCCTGTTTTCATCAGCCTCTGAACATCTGGTTAGAAGGGTGTTATCTGGATAATGTTATTTTTCACTCTGCTTTAGTCATGGTATGTCATATGCATTAGAAAATCTGAGGACGAAAATGTATCCATTCCTTGTTATTTCATCCATCCATATGTTTGCTTCATCATTTATTCTTCACATGTTTACCAAAGTCTTTTGGTTCAGACCCTGTGCAGGGTGCCAGATGAAAGACAAATGTGATTCTGGCACACGTCCTCCTGCAGAGCCCAGAGGGAAAAGCCAAAATTAAAAATACTGATTACAGTATAAAGCTGTGGGCAGGCCCCACCCAGCTCAAGCTTGGGCAGGAAGAGTCCAACGAGGAGATGATAAAGCAAAGAGGAGCAGGAGCTCGCAGGCCCCTCTGCTGAGCTATCCTCAGAAGCAAGTGAGTGCCTGCCACGTCTGGGGGGCCAAGTGCAGGCTTGGCCAGACGAAGCCTGTGAAGACGACGTGCAGCACTTGACAGAGGTTATCGCATTTTATTCTCCCGGGGGCTCCAAATGCCCCCTACAGTGGGGAGCAAGGACAGAGGAGAGATCCAGGTTGCTCCTGCACACCTTGACCCAAAGAAAAACCCTCTGGGCCTGTTTCTTCATATGTTAAATGAAGATAAAAACAGCTTTTATCTCTCAGACTTGTGAGGATGAAATTAATGTATATATGTAAAGCACTTAGAATAGTGTATGAGTTCAGTAAATAGTAGCTATCATTACTAATACCATTACTGATTAAGCTTAGTGAGTACAATTAAGTGAGCCAAATCACCCAGCCAGGAGGGACAGCGCCACGGGTCACCCCGCTTCGTTACTCTTCTGTGTGTGGTGTACCACGGGACCACACAGGCTGACCACCTGATCGAGACTGGATGCAACTAGGAAAGGCTCCTTGCAGAAGGCGGCACCCGAGCTGAGTTTGGCAGAAGGGCCAGGAGTTTGCCAGGGAGGGAAGAGGGGGAAGGCATTTCAAGGAGTTGGAACAGATTGTGCGAAGGCCCAAAGGCATGGGCAAGTCTGGGCCGCTGTGGGGACTGCGCTGTCGCCTGGGGGTTGGGGAGTGGGTGGCGCTGAAGCACAGATGAACACCAGCTGAGGAGGTTGGGCTGGGTCCTGAGGGCCTTGCAGATTCTTTCGTTTTCTGTGCTACTTATGTGCTTATATAAGGGGTGGGGAAAAGTGAGAGAAAAACTTAAAAATATAGGTCATCTATACTCATAATTTGCTTACTGTTTCTCTTTAAATGACTGCTCTTTTGACGTAAATTTATTTTTAAAAGAAACTTTGTATCACAACCATAAATGATAAGCTCAGAGTGCCAGATGTGTCTGGAATTCAGATTTTTTTTTTCTGATTTTGAAAGATGCTATGGTGCATACCCAATTAGTTAACAAGTCCAGAGGGCAAAAGAGTCAATGAATATTTCTGCAGAGAAATGTATGAGTATTTACACTGTGTAGAATAAAAACGATCCATAACTTGCCTCAAATCAGCTTTGGCTCCAAATTTACAAAAAAACTTTCTTTTTTCAGAGCTTTGTGGATTTTAGAATGTGGCTGAGTAGTATCCCTTGCTGGAAATAGAAGGTAACAGAAACCATCTTCCTTGCAAAAGAAGGCCCGTGCTTGGAGTCCAGCACAGCCTCTCTGCTGTGGCCACGGAAGGGCTCTGGCTGAACAGGACGTTCACCTGTGAGCCTTTCACAGCCCCCACTGGCCGTGCCGACAACAGGGAAACAGGTGCAGGGGACACAGGAACTCTGTATGATACACTTGCAACTTTTTGGTAAATCTGAAACTATTCTAAAATGAAGTTTATTAAAAAAAAAAGTCCACTGGTACCAAGCCAGACTTTCTTGACCCTGAGAACTGAAAGAGAATAAAACAAACAAAACCACTTTTCTCATTCAGTGACTCCATGTTCTGATGCCACTTCCTCATCCTGCATAAAACCATCCCATGAACACCCCCACTCGCAGAGCAGGCTCCCAGCCTTGGGAAACCCTGGCTGGGTCTGGGCTGGGCCAGGCTGTCTCTGAATATAAGGCCAAGGGCTTGGGATTTTTCTTTTTTTTTACATGAGCAACATTATGTTTACTAGAATCCCCCCATCATCAAGTCCCACCACATATCCCATTACAGTCACTGTCCATCAGTGCGTGAGATGCTATAGGATCACTACTTGTCTTCTCTGAGTTGTACAGCCCTCCCCGCACCGCCCCCCCCCATTTTGTCTGCTAATTGTAATGCCCCTTTTTTCCTCTTATCCCTCCCTTCCCACCCATCCTCCCCAGTCCCTTTCCCTTTGGTAACTGTTAGTCCATTCTTGGGTTCTGTGAGTCTGCTGCTGTTTTGTTCCTTCAGTTTTTTTCTTTGTTCTTATACTCCACAGATGAGTGAAATCATTTGATACTTGTCTTTTTCCACCTAGCTTATTTCACTCAGCATAATACCTTCTAGCTCCATCCATGTTGTTGCAAATGGTAGGATTTGTTTTCTTCTTATGACTGAATAATATTCCATTGTGTATATGTCCCATATCTTCTTTATCCATTCATCTACTCATTGACACTTAGGTTGCTTCCCTTTCTTGGCTATTGTAAATAGTGCTGTGATAAACATAGGGGTGCATATGTCTTTTTCAAACTAGACTGCTGCATTCTTAGGGTAAATTCTTAGGAGTGGAATTCCTGGGTCAAATGGTATTTCTATTTTTAGTTTTTTGAGGCACCTCCATACTGCTTTCCACAATGGTTGAACTAGTTTACATTCCCACCAGCAGTATAGGAAGGTTCCCCTTCTCCACATCCGCACCAATATTTGTGGTTGTTTGTCTTTTGGATGGTGGCCATCCTTACTGGTGTGAGGTGATATCTCATTGTAGTTTTAATTTGCATTTCTCTGATGATTAGTGATGTGGAGTATCTTTTCATGTGCCTGTTGGCCATCTGACTTTCTTCTTTGGAGAAGTGTCTCTTTGTATCCTCTGCCCATTTTTTTAAAATGGATTATTTGCTTTTGATTTGTTGAGGTGCGTGAGCTCTTTATATATTTTGGATGTCAACCCTTTATTGGATGTGTCATTTATGAATATACTCTCCCATACTATAGGATTCCTTTTTGTTCTATTGATGGTGTCCTTTGCTGTACAGAAGCTTTTCAGCTTGATATGGTCCCACTTGTTCATTTTTGCTTTTGTTTCCCATGCCTGGGGAGATATGTTCATGAAAAAGTTGCTCATGTTTATGTCCAAGAGATTTTTGCCTATATTATTTTCTAACAGTTTTATGGTTTCATAACTTACTTTCAGGTCTTTGATCCATTTTGAGTTTACTTTTGTGTATGGGGTTAGACAATGATCCAATTTCATTCTCTCACATGTAGCTGTCCAGTTTTGCCAACACCAGCTGTTGAAGAGAGGCAGTCATTTCCCCATTGTATATCTATGGCTCCTTTATCGTATATTAATTGACCATATATATTTGGGTTATTATCTGGACTCTCTATTCTGTTCCACTGGTCTGTGGGTCTGTTCTTGTGCCAGTACCAAATTGTCTGATTACTGTGGCTTTGTAGTAGAGCTTGAAGTTGGGAAGCAAGATCCCCCCTGCTTTATTCTTGCTTCTCAGGATTGCTTTGGCTATTCGGGGTCTTTTGTGGTTCCATATGAATTTTAGAACTATTTGTCCCAGTTCGCTGAAGAATGCTGTTGGTATTTTGATAGGGATTGCACTGAATCTGTAGATTGCTTTAGGCAGGATGGCCATTTTGACCATATTAATTCTTCCTAGCCAAGAACATAGTATGAATTTCCATTTGTTAGTGTCCTCTTTAATTTCTCTTAGGAGTGTCTTGTAGTTTTCAGGGTATAGGTCTTTCACTTCTTTGGTTAGGTTTAGTCCTAGGTATTTTATTCTTTTTGATGCAATTGTGAATGTGATTGTTTTCCTGATTTCTCTTTCTGCTAGCTCATCATTAGTGTATAGGAATGCAACAGATTTCTGTATATTAATTTTGTGTCCTGCTACTTTGCTGAATTCAGATATTAGTTCTATTAGTTTTGGAGTGGATTCTTTAGGGTTTTTTATGTACAATATCATGTCATCTGCAAATAGTGAAAGTTTGACTTCTTCTTTACCAATCTGGATGCCTTGTATTTCTTTGTGTTGTCTGACTGCCATGGCTAGGACCTCCAGTACTATGTTGAATAACAGTGGGGAGAGTGGGCATCCCTGTCTTGTTCCTGATCTTAGAGGAAAAGCTTTCAGCTTCTCACTGTTAAGTATGATGTGGGCTGTGGGTTTGTCATATATGGCCTTTCTTATGCTGAGGTACTTGCCCTGTATACCCATTTTGTTGAGAGTTTTAATCATGAATGGATGCTGAATTTTGTCAAATGCTTTTTCAGCATCTATGGAGATGATCATGTAGTTTTTGTTCTTCTTTTTGTTGATGTGGTGGATGATGTTGATGGATTTTCGAATGTTGTACCATCCTTGCATCCCTGGGATGAATCCCACTTGATCATGGTGTATGATCCTCTTGGTGTATTTTTGAATTCGTTTTGCTAATATTTTGTTGAGTATTTTTTCATCTTTGTTTATCAGGGATATTGGTCTGTAATTTCCTTTTTTTGTGGGGTCTTTGCCTGGTTTTGGTATTAGAGTGATGCTGGGTTCATAGAATGAGTTTGGAAGTATTCCCTTCTCTTTTATTTTTTGGAAAACTTTAAGGAGAATGGGTATTATGTCTTCTCTATATGTCTGTAGAAATTCACTGGTGAATCCATCTGGCATGGGGGTTTTGTTCTTGGGTAGGGCTTGGGCTTTTTTAATGGACATTAGGTTTCATTTAAGGTGTTAAGATGGGTTTGGGGGGGTGCATTTGAGAGTGTCATCTTGGGGTGGGTGAGGAGTTTGTTGGGAGCCGAAAAAGCTGGGCAAGGGGAGGGAAAGGTTGGTGGCATGACGGGACAGATTATTGGTGGACAGGAGAACTCAAAGCCTTGGGAATGCAGGCCCACTGGAGAGTGTAGGAAGGAGAGTGCGTTAGGGGACTAGCTTAGGAACAGTGCTAAGTTTAGGAGCACACGGTACTTTTCATCAAATGACCTTCACAGGACTGGGAGCCAGAGCTCAGAGACAGAGATGCAGGCTTAGATGCCTCCCTTTTTAAGATTGTAATAGGGCCCTGGAGCAGAAGGACATCTCATGGGGAGAGAAAGGCACTCTCAGCTCCCCCAGTCCCCTCATCCTATTGTGTTCCACTGCAGTCGAACTTGCAGGAGACGCAGGCTTTCTACAAACTGGGAGATAGGCAGAGGCCTTCATTCTAGGTGGAAGAGGAAGCGTCGCTCCCAGTTGTTAACCATGAAGCCAATCGAATGGGATAGAAGTGACAGAATGGTGACCCTCACCTAGAAGACCTGATGCCCAGAGCTGCCTCAACAGGAAACTGTTCTACAAAAAAAATGAAAGATGCAGATGGAGACATCCTGCAGAGAGCAAAGAAACAGGGCTTTCCTGTCAAAAGTCAGCAGGCCTGCTCTGTATGCAGAGGACACCCATCCTGCCCACGTGCCTAATTTTGCCTTTAAAAACCTCTCCTGCCCATCAGTGCCTTGCCTGAGCCAGCAGCATTGGGGATTGTGTGCCAAGCCAGTGCTATTCTGGGGCTTAACCTAGCTGCTGGAAGCAGGAGAGAAATGGGGACCCTGGAGCAGTTGCTGAACCTGGAAGCTGGCCAAGGGGGAGAGTGGCCCTGAGCAGAGGCCACCCTGGCCCTGGCTTGCCTGTAGGGCCCTGGCCCCCTGGGTGGGAGGAGTGGCTGCCAGCTGCGGGCCTGCCTGGGATGCTGGTCAGCCTGACATCCCCAGCAGATGTCAGTCTGGGAACAGAAAGCAGCTTGTTTGGGGCTTCTGAAAATAAATAAATAATAACCGCAACTACAAGAACAGTCTTTTTTTCCAAAGTAAAAAAATGCTTTAATGACTAGAGTATTTAGCACATCGGGGGTTTTCATTGTTTTCAATTATGTGCAATTCTGAAAGGAGAGCACAAATTCTGAGCCTGAATGGAGAATTGTGGGCTGTGGATTTGTGCTGTTTTAAACATTTGCTTTACTACTTTAAGAAGAGAACTGTAAAATGGAAATAATGATATATTATTATAAGTAAATTACACTGTGGAGTAGCATTAATATTGCAGTTGAAACCTAGAATTTGAAATAAAGATGGAAATATTCATTTGTACATAGTTTTTGTTCTTAGAAAATGATTTGGAATTAGGCAAGAAGCTTCCTTCTGCGTGCACTCCCGGCGGGGCTGAGAGCCCCGGCCTGGGTTGCCCTGCCCGGCTTGCAGTGGGGTCCCAGCAGCCCGCTGGGACAGGAGCCAGGAGTGATCAGCCCTCGGGGTGCTGATGCAGGCTGGGGTCCTCTGTGCTTCTCCCAGTTAGGGGAAATCAATGCATTACAGACGTGTGTGATTTAGGAGGCGGAAATCCCAGCAGCCTGGGATGGTGGGTGGATCTAATGGTCTTAGGTGCTTGGGGACAGACTGGATAAGGGGAAGGTGGCAAAGGTGACAGACAAGCCTTGCTCTTTGGATCACTCACTCCCTTCTCAGAAGCAGGCCCCATCTGCCATGCGTGGCCCCCCATCCATACCTCCTCCTCAGGGAAGAGGCTAGAAAAAGGGCAACAGGAAAAACATTAGGGTCCATAACTTCCATTTATTTGTCAAGTGTTTTTAAATTTTTTATTTATATTTATTTTTTCTCTACTGGGTACCTATCCTCCCTCATGTGTTTTTTAAACCAGTTTAATGTAGCTGAGCTCTTAACTGTGTTTTAGGACCCAAAGACTGCTGTGGCCAGTGAGTTTATAAATGCCGTGTGTGGCCGTGCCTCAGAAGGACCCACGTTAAAACTGAAGTGAGAGCCCTTGATGTAAGCTGTTGAGGTAACAATGTTTAGAGACCTTTCTTACTAAAGAGACTATATTTCCTGTGAGTTATTACCCTTAAGAATATTTATTTTTAATACCAAATGTCTAAATTCATCTATGCGCTAGAGGTCATTTCATCTCGAACTGTGTGCTATCTCAGGGGAAAAAGTGCTTTCCCCAAATGTGTCAGTTCCATTTTTAAAAAGGTTCAGTGACCTATTTCTGTAATTCTTACAGACACCGAAAGAAAAGCAGAATCTAGTTAGGCTCAGCTTTGTCACCAAAAAGTTACCCCTGCCAGGTGTCGCCTACCGAGGCACCATCCCACTTTGCAGTAAAGAAGAGTAAATAAGTACGCATATTGTCAGAGCGAGATCATGGGAGCATAAACACCACACACGTACACGTACACACACACATACACAAACGTCTCCATTTTTGAATGATGTCATGATGACTACAGTCTAACTTTAGCCAAACTCAACATTAGGAGATTGCTTAAGGACCAACCATTTCCTGGACAAAGGACTTGAAAAGATAATTTACAAAAGTGGAACTACAATTAATCAACTAATACATTGAAAAATGGTTAACTCCTCTAGTAATCAAAGAAATGAGAATGCCACTTTTCAAAACTAAGCCGTGGTGTGAGAAGTCAGGGCAGCAGTGACCCTTGGCTGAGGTGCAAGAGGGATAAAGGGGGCACGAGAGGGGCTCCTGGGGTTCTGGTGTTTCTTGATTAGGGGGCTGTTTACTTACAGGTGTTCATTTTGTGAAAATTCACTTATGATTTAGGGAATTCTCTGAATGTGTGATAAACCTCACTATAAAGTTTTTAAGAAGATAAGCTCACTTTCTACCCATTAAGTTAGCACACAGACAAAATAAGTTATTTTAGGTGATAATATTCAATGAAGTTCAAGCTGTCACAGTGCTGGAATTTTCACATTTTGCTAGTGACAGTGATCATTAATACACCATCTCTGATGAGCCGTTCAGCAATATGAGCTTAAACTCTTAGAAGCATTCAGATTTGTTAACTCAGTAATTCCACTTCTGAGACTGTATCTTAAGATATAATCCTAAATGTGAAAAAAGGCTTATATATACAAAATGCATTGCAATATCACTTATAATAACAAAAAAGTCACAATAACAACAGATCGGGAGCAATCTCGAAGCCCAACGAGAGGGCAATGGTTGACTTAGATAAACCCCCATGATGACATTTTATGCACAGATCACAGTGAACTAAAGGGGGTAATGACAGGAAAAAACCCCAGTATGGTCAGTAGGAAAGGCAGGATACGAAATTGTAGGCACAGTCACAACGATGTTTAAAAGAAACAAAAAAGGAACAACCCTCTGCCGAGAAAATCACCAGAGGATAAACCAGCGAGCAGTGCCGGTGTTTGGATGACTGAATCATGGGTGACATCTTTTCTTTAGTTGACTTTCCCATGTTTCCCGAACTATTTAAGCCTGTATTCCTATGGTAAAGGAGGGAATGTTTCAAAGGTCAGCCAGGGGCTGTTGGCAGTTTCACAAGTGTATATGTTATTGTTTCCATATCAAGAAGCAATCGCTAGTTAATATTTTTATAATTTTGATGTCTTTAAAAAATTACCTTAGCTATTTGCAGAGGTGTGTGGGATTTGAGGCTGAGAGCTTCCCCGGCCGCCACTAACGTGGAGACTTTGTACAAAGTCCCATTTTTGCTCCGATGTCCCAACCGGAAGAGACCGCTCTAGGCGCCAGGCCCGCCTGCACGTGCTCTGGTTGTGTGTCTTACTCCTCATCCCTGGAGGGATGGCTAATGTTAGTGTCACATCTTCAGGTGTTGGCCCTCTGACTGATGAGTATGGGCACCGTGGACCAGTGGCTATGTTGGCCTATAGAGTAAATGGACTCTGTATTCTGGAAGGACTCCCGTCCAGCTTCCTGTTTACTGTAGGAGGTGTAGGTTCTGTAATCCTGGACTGAACCAGTGCACCAAACATTCCCAAACGCAGTAGATTTCTTCTTTACTCATTGAATTCATCTGTGTCCTATTGGATCTTTCATGGTTAGTGTATTCGTGAGAGTAAGACTGCTAGGCTCTCTGATGGGTTAGAGTATGTTTCAAAAAGAAATCAGTGCATAAAGGATTTGCTCCTGTTAATGAAGTTTTAAAGGCTGTACCAATCCTCTGATATGAAAAGCAGCAGAAAAGCCTCTGTGAAAAGATAGGAAACACATCAAGGCTTGGACTAGAAGTCTTCTTGGTATCAGAGACAAGCTAATCATAGTGTTTTTTCCTGCTGACCTATATTGATGTGCTGACGATGTAAAATGGAGTTTTCTTCTTAGGTTTTCATTTCTTAAAGAAATATACTGCCTTTCTACAACTATAATATTGAATAAAATGAATATTTTTTACAGCTCTCCTAATATTTTTTGAAGATGACATTTCAGATTTTCAGAAATTAATATAATATCAGGAAGGACAATCCCATAAACTGGGAACCTGAGACAGCTGCTCAGCTTTACCTATGGTGTTTTGCCTTTAAACAGAATGTATGATAGCAGATTATTTCAGATATGTATGTAAGATCGTTTCCTGGACAGCAAAACTTATGAAAAAATAAAAAATAAATGATTTTTCTAATAAAAAATAATTACCTTTGAATATAGCAACAAAATCTGAGCACGTGTCCGTTACTTGTCTAACTTTTTCCTTAACGTAGGAGTGGCCGTGACAAACACCGGAGACTAGTCTGTTCATTACTCAGCGTTGTGGATTCTCTTTGTCCACAGACACTCTGCTGCATGCAGAGCCACCTGGAAAAGTGAAGAGTAAGTAGAGGCTCCCATCTGTCCCCAAGACAAGGCAGCTCTGCTGGGAGGCTTCGCTCCAGAAAGTCCCTTTGCTTAGAACCCTCCTCCCTCCGGTGTCTGCTTGGCTGACCTCCTCGGCACCCTCGAGTCTCCCGCCACTTCAGTGAGACCCACGGGGGCCACCCTATAATACGGCAGCCAGCCTCTTGCCCCCTGACTGCGGGATCTCCCTTTCCCTGTTCTGTTTGTTCTTTTACCCATAGCAGCTGTCAGCCACTCAGCCAGGACTGCTGTGTAAGCACTGTCTTTAAAGCTGACGCACACTCCCCCGGCTCCCCCCGCCCAGCCCACCCACCCTCTACAGCAAGGTGAGCTCCCTGAACGTACTCTGCTCTCTCTCTTCTGTTCTCTGACTGTCCCAGGGGCCTAGGGCAGTTCTGGTCACTTAGTAGGCCCTCTACTCATATTTTTTGCATGACAAAAAGTTATTTCAGTGGCTGTGACTCCTTCATGAAATAGGAAGGGCTGCAGCCAACCCTTGGAAAGATGGGTGGCTTTGCCATAGGAGGGAGCAAGGCAGTCACCGGAGGCAGCAAGTAGAGGGTTTGGCGGTACGCAGGGTGCGGCATTGAATGCCAGCATGGGAAGCGTGGATTTCTTTCATAGGCAATGGGAGGGAAAGGAAGAGCTCTCTATAGAAGGGTTTTGAGCAGGGAAGAGGCTTGATGCAAGTGATATTTTAGGAAGATAAATCTGAAGGTGGGGAGAGGTCCTGTCAGGAATGTTTTCCTCAGTCTCCACCCCTGCCTTCCCCTCGCCATGAGCACTCTGGGGCTTTTCTGTGCCCCCATTTTTTCTGTGCTCTCACTGAATCTGAAGGTATGAGGTGTGTGGCACATCTTAGATTTGGAGGGAGAGGTTTCAACTCTGCCCACTTCTCTAGGTGAAGTCATTATCCATGGCCCCTGGTCAGAAATGGCAGGCATCGCTTGGAATGCTTCATTTTGCTTCTCCATCTTCTAATTTGTGCCATGGCCCCCCAAAGGGATGAATGAATGCTTTGAGATTTCCCTAAGCCACACCAAAATTCCAAAGGAGTGAAAGGCCCAGAGCCCTTTGCCTGGCACATCAGGGATGTGGGCGAACTCAGCCCTGGAGCCTGAGTCTCAGCGGCAGGTCCGACTCCGAGCAGGGCGACCAGCCCATTAGTGAGAGCGCTTGGAAGCCGACTTCTCTGCCATCTCTCCAAACACACACACACACACGTGTGCACACTCTCACATGTTACACGTTCCTTGGGTGCTGTGAAGATCAAGGCCAACTGCAAAGTACCCATTCCCCAAGACTCCTAATTTATGTTGGGAACCAGCTATAAAGCTCCCCCGGTCCCCAATCTTCCCTTGCAATGATAAAGAGCATGTCACATCACACTAAATGTGACACTTAATCAAGACCCATCTTCTTTAACAAACCCGTAACCTCCTGCTCACGAGAGTCACCAAGACCAAGGGATGAGACAGGGAGCCGGCTCAGGTGGTACGTGCTTTGATTAAGATGATACATGTTTCCTTTTATTTCACTTTCATCAGAGTTGTAAAATTCGGATCTGTCCCCTTTTTGATTTGACAACAGCACATTTCAGTAGAGGTTGACACCAAAAAAAGACTGAGACTTGTTCTCTCTTCAGCCGGGAGTAGGCGATCATTTCTCTGAATTCCCTTCAGTAATGGTCGTCAGAGCTTCTGATCTTCCCATAAGCAAGTTTTGCAGGGAACATGGTTAACTGAAGCACACCCCTGGCTGGCATCATGTTCCTTTCTTAAGTGGTGTCTAGATAGTCTTCCTTTATAGGCCCTGGAAAAGACCTTCCCTTCCCTGCCTCCTTTCTTGGGTCTTTTTTTCTGAGACTTAAAGCGTCAAATGAATTCTTTTGCCAAATTTCTGGGGTAGGAAATTTACTTCCCTGTCATACAGTAGTTTAGAGACTTCTGGAGGCTCCAGCAATTGTCTATTTCTATAGCATGGCCTTTGTGGGATTTTGTTTTAGAATTATTTAATCACTAGCTAGTTCCCAGTGGGACAAGTGCATTTCTATCTGTTCAATATACATTTATCGAATCCCAATTATGGACGACGTAGGTGTTATAAGAGAGAAATATTTATTTCTGCTTCCAAGAAGCTTTCAATCTCAAAGTAAAAGGCAATGGTGGTGATCCATAGTAGAATGTGACAAGTTGTAGCAAGAATTCCAAAGCACCGGCAGTTCAAGCATCCAGTATTAATCACCTACTGTGTGCTAGACCCCATTCTAGGCACTGCGCTACGGATATGTACAAAACAGACAACATTCCTTCCTGCCTGTAAGGTGCTAATATTCTAGTTAGGGCTGGGCAATGTTTTCAGGTTTTGTGTAGTTGGCTTTTGAACAACCCACACTTGCAGGCTTTAGAAACTGACCTTCTCTAATCACCTTTTGTAGGCCGAATGTGGACTCTCACATACCCACTGACAAGTGGCACATCGGAGCTATTGCATGACGCCACACCAGTGGGACTCCAGCTTAGTCTGTGTGGAATCGATACCCTTATTATTCACTAAAAATGAGCAGAAATCTTAAAGATGTGTGTATGCTATATGTTCTCATTAACATATCATAATTGAGACAAAGATGGAAACCATTAGGAAGGAAAGAAGCAAAATTAGAAGACCTATTTAAAATGTAGAAATATCAAATATCAAGTCTGACATTTAGGATTGTTAAAATTTATTTTTTGTTTCTGTGAGAGCAGGCTTTCTTATAACATATGTTGTCAATAGCTGGAGTGGGTTTTCAGCAACAGCATTCTCTAGGTTCCACCTCTTTGTGGGAGGTCTTCCTTGCCACCCTGGAGGCCTGGGTGCTGTGGTCAGTCCTAGGAATGGACCAAGCATGGCCCAGGACCAGTAAAAGGCACTTACCTTTTACTCAAGGACATAAAGGAAAATAGAATACTCAGCATATTTCAAAGCAGGAGGAAAAAAAAAAAGGTTTTCTAGGAAAGCCTGTATTTCAGCCAGAAAGAGAAGAGAAGAAAATAGTAAAGAATCTTCTCTTTCCCAAGACTAGGTTAAGATTAAAGATTACAGACTAACTTAGAAAGGGAACGTAGAGGTCGGTGGCAAGAGACAAAGCTCGGAAAGTACTGAACGTCAGGCTTTCTCGGACCCTCTAACCAGACCTTCTCCCTTGCCCCGAAGGCCAGTCTTTATCCTGCCCAGTGCCTTGCAAGGGGGCTGGCATGGGAGTATCCTGAGTGTAAGTGTGTGAACGAGGCAGAGCGGGACCACAGCCAGCAAGCCGACTGGACGTTGTGTGGTGCAGGTAAGGGAAGAAAGAGCAACCCGAAGCTGTAGTAACAAGAACTTTCCTTCGTTAACTCCGGGCCACGAGGTCTGTGTCCGCGTTCTCTTGCACAGGCCTGAACTGTGCAGGCAGCAACGCAGCCGGCGCGGAGGGAAGCACAGCCCCGAACGCCAGCCAGAGCCGGGCAAGGAAGCCGGCATTTGCTCTGGGAGAGAAGCCCTTTGGGCCTTCTTGCCAGGCAGGGGAGCTGCCACTGGGGCTACAAGCCTTGGTCAAAGGAGAGTCACCTTCCACTGGCCCCTTTCTGTCACCTTCCTGTTGTACCCAAGAGCTGACCCCTCCTGGCCATTAGGAGGATTATGAACCCTCAGTAAAGAACTCAATCCTCGGTAACGTGGGTAAACAGGTGTGTTTAGTTCTCCTCTGTGAGCTTTTATGATAAAATTGTCTACATTTTAAACTTTTTATTATAAAAATTATTTTTAACATACAGAAAAATAGAGATTATAGAATCCTATATACCTACCCTCTAGACTTAGGCATTCACATCTGATCGTATGCTATAATCTGAACGTTATGTTCCCCCAGAATGCATCTGCGGAGACCTAATCCCCAAGGTGATGGTGTTAGGAGGTGGGGGCTTCAGGAGGGAATTCATCATGAGGGTGGAGCCTTCCTGAACGGGATCAGCGCCTATACGAGAGAGTGCCGAGAGCTCCCGCACCCCTTCCAAAATGTGAGGGCACAGTGAGAGGCAGCCGTCTATGACCCGGGAGGCGGGCCTTCCTCAGACCCCAAATCTGTCGGCACCTTGATCTCAGCCTTCCAGCCTCCAGAACTTTGGGAAATACATTGTATTATTTATAAGCCCCCCATCTACAGTATCCTGCTGTAGCAGCCTGGACAGGCTAACACAATGTATTTGCCTCATCAGGCTTTTTTCTTCAATATTTTAAAATAAATCCCAGATATCATATTTTACCCCAAATATTTCAGTATATATTAAAGATGAGGACATTTTCTTATGTAACCATAACACCATTATCACACATCAAAATTGATAAATTCGTAAATATTTTCTAATGCCCATTCCCAATCCCAAAATGTCTCTTACTGTCCGTTTGAATCAGGATCCAAACAAGGTCCACCCATTGCATTTGGTTGGTCCGTTTCTTCGGCAGCTTTAACCTAGACGATCACTTCTGAAATTTTACCCAGCGGGTTGCCCACGCCCACCTGCCCCTCCATTCAAGGCTTCAGTGCATCCCTCCGTGTACTCTGAGGCCCCTCCCTTGTAGTCTAGGTGACCAACCAGAGTGACTGGGGCCTGAAGGAATCAGCCTTGGCACAGAACCAGAAGCACCAATTCCCAGCGTGAGACCATGAGTGTTTGAGAAATGTATGATGCAGTCTCTGTCCCCTGGCTCCAGACAAGATGGAGCTTCCACCTGGAGGAGAGAGAGAGAAGAGGGACCCAGGATAGAAGCCGAATCAGCAGAGCGCCGCTCACACTGTGTGCCCAGGCAGAGGGGCTCAGTTTGCAGCTTGTGCTGAGAAGCCGGGCAGCTGCCCTCCTCAGGGTCCCCCTGCGAGCGTTATAGCTGGTAGTCTCCTTTGCCTTTTCCAAGGGGAGGGATGTCCATCTCTCAGGAAAACCTTTGCCATCAGAGGCCCAAGGCACAGGGAGCCGCCTGCACAGGGGGTGGAGCCCTGGATACCAAAGGGTTGGTGGTGCTCAGAAGGAAGCCCCTCCCACCCCGGCCCGGAACCTGGCCAGCACCACTGAGGTCAGGCATGCAGCGGGGCTGGGTGACACATGTCCTCTGCTCCATCCTTGTAGGACTGCCTTGTCACTGGCATACTTGTGCTCCCTCTGAGAGTTCAACCATATGCTGCGCTGATTTCCCCCAAATGTAAAACTTTGCTCCTAAGAACAGCATTCCTTACATGGGAGGAAGGAGTGCCTGGAGCCTGAGCTCTGTGCCCTAGCACCATATTCCACCTTAAACCACGCCCTGGGCCTCTTGGACCAGAACTAACCATGTTATTGGGCCCCTAGAGAAGCGGCCCCCGTGGACCCTGGAGACAGGATGCGGAGGGCGTGAGCCACGCCCAGATGGTGGTTGTGCCCCCGGCCGTGGCCGCTCCAGAGCCCTGGCCGCCTTTCTGTTTGTGTCTGCGGGAAGCTTTGTGCCTGAGGAACACGTTTGGGGAACATTCGTCTTCTTTGATGATCTAGTGCTCTTTGGGCTCTTGTCCTGTCTTTACTGGCCTTGGGGACAGTGGCCCCAGGAAGCCTTTGCCCTCAGGGAGGCTTCCCCTGGGACCCCAGAAGGGCTGATGTACCAGGATGGTGGGAGCTTTGGGAAGATGCTGCTCTGCTGGGCCCCTCCGTGGAGCTTGGGGATCTTGGCAGCTGGCAATCGGGTCTGCATCTGATCAGTTTTATCTGCAAAGTATTCAGAAAATTTCTCCCCCAAAGAACATGTTGACCCTCTGAAGGAGGAAATGCAGTGTGGATCGCTTGCTTGAAGACCTTCTCCGTCTTGATGAGGCTGTGCAAAGACCAAGCTAAGCCGCAGAACGTGAGCCAAGTGGGTGGGGGAAGGCTCCCCTGCTGACACTCTGCATCTCCCCCTGCCTTCCATTTTACGTGTTTACCAATTGTGAAAGCAAATCCAGCTGTTGGGAGGAATTACTTCCAGATGACATTATGGGAAAGGAAAACACACTATAAAAAAGCTGCAGAATAAAAAGCAGAACATGTACGCTCTGTGGGCCAGGACTTCATGTGGACTATTTCCTGATATTGTGCAATAAGCCAGTTCCTGGGGTAATAATAAGAACAGTGCAAATGTTCTCCATATTAGAGCCAGGAGACCAGAGCAGGACGGGACTTGGCAGAACTTGCGGAAAATCACTTGACCTCCATGGACCACTGTATTTTCTCCCACTCAAGAACTGCTTCCCACCTTCACTGGGGATCCCTGTGAAAGCCTCAAAAAATATCTTCCGTATGCTGAATGATGTAACAGAAACTATGAGAAAGCAAGGACGTTTTGCTTTAGAAAATGGAATGCATTTCTCAGCCCCCCAGAACAGAAATTTGCTGTGTTGGCTTTCTCAGAGATTTTAGAAGCTCTCTAATGAGCTGGAATTAAAGTGTCCTTTTACTAATTTGGTTTTACAGGTCACTGGATAAAATCTACTTAAGAGTGGTTTGGAAGAGGATTAGAACATTTGTGTCTCTTCCAATTTGACTTTCCAGGCAGGGTCAGTCAGCAGCTGGAGACTCCTTTGGCTAGGGGCCAGAGCTCTCTTGTAAGTTGGGAGTTTGTAAGGGCCTGGTGAGCACACTGGAACTCTGTTACCCAAGACACGAAGTTTGCAGGAAAATGAAAATGTAAATGTATAAAAAGCATGGCACAGATTCTGGTTTGCCTGCCTGGAGAAAGTGCCAGAAAGCCCAGCGCGGGAGTTCCCCAAGGCAAGGGAAACAGCCAAGGCCACCGAGTTACTCTCTAAAGCCCTGAACGGACTTCAGTGGCTAGAGAACTGCCTTACACTCCGTAAAGCTTCTTAGATGGGCACTGTAGCCACTAGTCACATGTGGCTATCAAAATTAAATAAAATTTAAAATTGCTTCCCGTCTCACCAGCCATATTTCAATGGTGCCTTCCTGCCGCATGAGGCGAGTGAGTGCTGTGTGAGGCGCCAGCCCCCTCATGGAGGTTATGTTCTAAGGGGGAAGATAAACAACAGACAACAAACACATGAGTAACTTTGTATCAGCTGTGGTCCCGGCAAGAAACAGATGACGCCCCCAACTGAGTCACCGAGAAGAGTTTAACAGTGGGAGGGTTTACCAAGATGTGGTCAGACGTCAAGGAAGCCAACAAGGAATGGTGCAGAGCTCAGGGATGGCCCACTGCGAGGGACCGTGACCCACGCCTAGGCCTCAAGGGGCAAGAGGAGCGGCAGCCACGGGGCTGCGGCCTCCACTGGCGGGACCTGGCCGGGTGAGGCTCACGGGTGGGCCGGAGCCTCAGAACCCCGTCCCCCCCGACCAGAGCTCCTGCCTGGGCCTCCGCTGGCTAGGCCCTTGGGAGCCGCGGGCGGGGAGCCCCGGGAGCAGAGAGCAGGCTGGAAGAGGCTGGACAGGGAATCCAGAGGGCATGGTAGTCTGCCAGGCTGTTAGAAGGCAGCAGGCAGAGGAGGGGCAGGTGAGGGGGATAGGGATGGGGCAGAGGTCTGCGGTGCCTGCTCTGCACCGCCGCGCCTTCCTGTCTCCTCTGCCCGCCTGTGTGCCACCATCCCCGTCCTTCTGTCTGTGTCGCTGCTGCCTCCTGCATCCCCCTCCCTGGGCACACTCACCAGCCCCTTGGCGCCGTCAGGGTGGCTCTGAGTGTTCGGTGAGTTTCCATGCTCTGTTTACCTTCGGAGCACAGGTGGGGCAATTTTTTATTTTTATTTTTATTTTTTTAATATAATTTATTTTATTATCATTAATTTACAATTACATGTGCAATATTACGATTATTAAACTACCCCTTCATCAGGTTCCCCCACCAACCCCATTACAGTCACTGTCCATCAGCGTAGTGAGATGCTATAGAATCACTACTTGTCTTCTCAGAGTTGTACAGCCCTCCCCGTGCCCCCCCAACATTACATCTGCTAATCGTAATGCCCCTTTTTCCCTCTTATCCCTCCCTTCCCGCCCATTTTCCCCAGTCCCTTTCCCTTTGGTAACTATTAGTCCGTTCTTGGGTTCTGTGAGTCTGCTGCTGTTTTGTTCCTTCAGTTTTTTTCTTTGTTCTTATACTCCACATATGAGTGAAATCATTTGATACCTGTCTTTTTCGGCTTGGCTTATTTCACTGAGCATAATACCCTCTAGCTCCATCCATGTTGTTGCAAATGGTAGGATTTGTTTTCTTCTTATGGCTGAATAATATTCCATTGTGTATATGTCCCATATCTTCTTTATCCATTCATCTACTCATGGACACTTAGGTTGCTTCCCTTTCTTGGCTATTGTAAATAGTGCTGCAATAAACATAGGGGTGCATCTGTCCTTTTCAAATTGGGCTGCTGCATTCTTAGGGTAAATTCCTAGGAGTGGAATTCCTGGGTCAAATGGTATTTCTATTTTGAGTTTTTTGAGGAACCTCCATACTGCTTTCCACAATGGTTGAACTAATTTGCATTCCCACCAGCAGTGTAGGAGGGTTCCCTTTTCTCCACATCCTCGCCAACATTTGTTGTTGTTTGTGTTTTGGATTTTGGCCATCCTCACTGGTGTGAGGTGATATCTCATTGTGGTTTTAATCTGCATTTCTCTGATGATTAGTGATGTGGAGCATCTTTTCATGTGCCTGTTGGCCATCTGAATTTCTTCTTTGGAGAAGTGTCCTCTGCCCATTTCTTAATTGAATTATTTGCTTTCTGTTTGTTAAGGTGCATGAATTCTTTATATATTTTGGATGTCAACCCTTTATCAGATACGTTTTTTATGAATATATTCTCCCATACTGTAGGATGTCTTTTTGTTCTTCTGATGGTGTCCTTTGCTGTACAGAAGCTTTTCAGCTTGATATAGTCCCACTTGTTCATTTTTGCTTTTGTTTCCCTTGCCCGGGAGATATGTTCATGAAGAAGTCGCTCATGTTTATGTCCAAGAGATTTTTGCCTATGTTTTTTTCTAAGAGTTTTATGGTTTCATGACTTACATTCAAGTCTTTGATCCACCTTGAGTTTACCTTTGTGTATGGGGCTAGACAGTAGTCCAGTTTCATTCTCTTACATGTAGCTGTCCAGTTTTTCCAACACCAGCTGCTGAAGAGGCTGTCATCTCCCCATTGTATATCCAAGGCACTTTTATCAAATATTAATTGACTGTATATGTTTGGGTTAATGTTTGGATTTTCTATTCTGTTCCACTGGTCTGTGGGTCTGTTTTTGTGCCAATACCAAATTGTCTTGATTACTGTGGCTTTGTAGTAGAGCTTGAAGTCAGGGAGCGTAATTCCCCCTGTTTTATTCCTCCTTCTCAGGATTGCTTTGGCTATTCGGGGTCTTTTGTGGTTCCATATGAATTTTAGAATTATTTGTTCCAGTTCATTGAAGAAAGCTGTTGGTAGTTTGATAGTGATTGCATTGAATCTGTAGATTGCTTTAGGTAGTATAGCCATTTTGACAATATTTATTTATTTTTATTTTTAAATAGACTTTATTTTTCAGAATAGTTCAGTTTTACAGAAAAATTTAGAAAACAGCATAGAGAGTTCCATCTACCCCAGACTCAACTTCCCCAATTATTAATAGCTGATGTTAGCATGGTGCATTTGTTATAATTAACAGCCAATAATGACCTATTAGTAACTGCAGTCTGTATTATAGTTTGGTTTTCATTGTTTTCCCATTGACAGGAGCTTTCTCTATGCCCACTCTGCCACTCCCTGTTCCCACTATCTGTTTTCTCGAATCCCCTTCCAGGCTTGGAAAAGCATTAACAGAGAAAATCATAAAACCGGGGTGAGTGGGTTCAGGCAAACGAGAGAACACACGAAGCACTAAATAGTTACAAAGCAATCTGCAGACATTAGGTATTAGTAACAGCCTCCTACCCAGCCCCTCCGCTTCTGGCGCTGCCCTCCTCAAAGCTTCCCCCTAGTGTTAATATCTTACATACCACGGTACGGTTACCAAACTGAGAAGCTGATGTTGACAGGAGACTATTAACTAAACCACAGACTTCATTCAGCTCTCAGCAGTTTTCTCACAAAAATCCTTTTTTGGTTCTAGAATCTGATCCAGGATCCCGTGTTGCATTCACTTGTCATGTCTCCTTGGTCTTCTCCAATCTGTGACAGTTCCTCGGGCTGCCCTTGTCTTCAAGACCTTGACACTTTTGAAGAGTATTGGTCTGGTATGTCGGAGCATGTGTCCCCAGCTGTGTTTGGCTGGTGTTTTCTCATGACTGTCTGGGGTTATGGGTTTTGAGGAAGAAGAGCAGAGAGGGGAAGAGCCTTCTCATGACACAGTTCCAGGGGGTTCATGATACGAGCAGGACACACTACAGGTGACATTAACCTTGATCACTTGGTCAAGGAGGTATCTGTCATATTCTACCACTGTAAAGTTACCGATTTTCTTTTTCTGTACTCTGTTATCCGTAAGTCACTAAACCCAGCCCACAGTCAAGAGAAAAGGAATCGCCCTCCCACTCTGGAGGAGAGAGTATCAGAGAGCATGTGGACATATGTCAAAAGCACCACAGTACTTAATTAATATTTTTGGGTAGATACTTTGAGCCTGCATGAAGATCCAGTTTCTCCTTAACGCCTCATCCACTAATTTTCATGTTCCTCAGTGGATCTTGCCTGCAGCAATTATTTGTGTGGACCTCTAACAGGGTATTTCACTTCCTTCATTCCATCTCCAGTTACAATTTGGAATCCTTCTGTAAGGACAGTTTGTCTCTTCTGCTTATTTATTTATTTATATCAGTATGGACCCATGGATATTTATTTTTTCCTTGAATTATAATCTAATAACTATTGTTATTAATTTTATGCTTAAATTGTTCTGGTTTTGGACACTGGGAACTTCTTCAGGTTTGCTCCTATGTCCTTTTGACACGCCCTCATCCTTTTTGTGTTTTACTTTGTTTTGACCATTACTTTACACTCTGTCAGTGTAAAATGCCCCAAGCTCACCTTGCAATTCCAGCCCCAGCTGCCCCCCACCCTATCATCTGCCATTTCTCCAGAGGACCTCCCAGGGCATTTTTAATTTCCCTGCTGATAAGCCAATGACTTTATTTAGGGCCTGCTGCTCTGCCAGGATCGGAATCCTGTCCGTACAGGAAACTCTCACAGTGCTCAGAAGTCTGACAGATTCCAGCCTCCTGGCCCAGCACTTGGTCATGTTGTGACTTTGGGCACATAACTACATAAGCCTCAGTGTTCACTTCTGTAAACTGGGGAATGATCATCATTCTTTCTTGTGGGGTTGGTGTGAGAATTACATGAGAGAATGCAGGTAAAACAGTTCACATGGCCATCATAAGTAACCAATACGTATTTTTTGATGATAATGAAGATAGTGCTGTTTTTTGTGGGAGCAACTGGTTTTAAGGGTAGACTGCCTGGCTAAGTAACCTTAATAAAACTCTGCCTCAGTTTCTCATTGGGAACACAGGGATAATAACAGTAAATGATCTCATAGAGTTTTTGTTGGATTAAATGAGTCAGTACACACAAGGCCCTGAGCACAGGGCCTAGCATATAGTAAGCACTTGTTAACTATTAGCTATTATTGCTTTTTAATTATTACTTTTGTAGACTACATCTCTGGTTCCTTTGGTGTTATCCTACCCATGGTTAGTAGGCCAAGAATTGTGGCCGAAAAATTAAACTCTCTGGTTAAAATAAAAACTTTGAAATTTAAAGGTAACAGATGGTTAACATCATACAGTTATAACCCTGAGAAAGAGAACAGCCAAATTCAAATTCATAACTAGTTTGATCACCATCAGGTGCTGCTGACATTTTCTCTTCTGAGGTGCTGACAAATGGCTGAGACAGAATTTCTCAGTTCACATTTGCCTTGCACTGAATGCAGGAGCTTTGGGGAAACTTTGTAAATCCATCCAATTTGGCCATTAAAAAAGTGATAACTATGATCAGCCAATGCTGAGAGACCCATTTTGTAGAAAAAAATAATGGAACCAATACAGTTAGTGACAATAATTAGGACGCAAGGGAGACTGCTGACAATTTGGAGATGTTTTCTTGGAGAAAATATCAAATGCCTTACAGTTTGCAGGACATTAATAGATAATTACATTGGCAATTTATGGCTGCAGAGAGACAGCTGCTTCCCTCTCCAGGCACACGGGGTCGAGCATCAAAGGCAATTCCTGCCCCATCGTGACCGTAGGATAGCGTACCATGATGACGCCTTCCCTCCTGCTGGAAACCCAATGAGTTTTCTTGTCAAGAACCTTAAGATTTTCTTACTATTAGCATTAGAGTGCAGCTGAAGCTACACACTCACATGGGTCATTATTGATTTAATATTTTTCTTTTATTAAGCTCATGTTTGAAAAACATGAATGCCCAAGCTAGCCTCACTCTAACCAACAGTATCTATGGCTGCATGGGCTCTGATGATGAGAAAGGTCAGGCGGCCTCAGCCAGTGGCTAGGTGGGGTCTCTCCTCTCTATGAGGAAAAATCCACTCTGACCTGGCTGGGAACAGAAGAGCACAGACAATGGCCTGTTATTCAAGGAGGCAGACTTCTCCAAACTAAGACCAGGACACTAGCAACAGCCCCTCCAACATTCACAGATACATGTCTGTTCACCATCGACAAATATCAGGGTTCCTGAGGTCCAAGGGCGTGAAAGGCAAGGTGGCTGGGAAAAGTGAGAGGGGAGGTTGTTAGATGAGTCAGGAGTTTGCAGGGTGGAGACGGCCAGTGGGTCTTGCAAAGCCACCCCAGGACATTCTGGTTGGGGCTCAACATATTAGGAGGGGCCTCCTACAGTCTGTTACAGCCCCTTGGCAGTCCGCTCTGATCTCTGGTTGGGTCACTGGCCACTGTGAGGAAGATAGCGGTCCTTCTGGGCAAAGGCAGAGTTGCAAACATTTGGATCCTACCAACATTAGGACAATAGGAATAGTTTTTGCAGGAGCATAACATGCAAGGAGTGAAGCAGTGAGAAGGCTGGAGCAGGGTCTGTAGGGGTCAGATTGTAGAACACCCTGCTCTCAAGGCAAAGTGGGTCAACACTATCCAGACGCTGGTGGGAAGCTGTAAAGGACTTTAAGAAGGTGGTGACATGAACAGATGTGTGTCTTCAGTCACTCTACTGGCACTGTTTTCATTGCCCTGAGGAGTTAGAGGGCTTTGAGACGAGGGGCAGAGAAGTCACTACTGACCATGTGGTCCAGGTGGGAGCAGAACTCAACGAAGGTAGTTTGTAAAGGTGAAGAGGCGATAGCAGATTCCTGAGATCAGACCTGATGGCTGAGCTGATGGGGGGTTGTAGAAGGAAGAGGAACTTGTGATGACTTCTGGGTTTCTAGCACAGGTAATAGATATCATGACCAAGGGGAGGAAGAGCAGGGTGCGGGGTAAAGGTGATGTATTCAGTCATGTGCATGATGAGTGGGAGTGATCTGTGGGACCTGTCTGTGGACAGAGGGGTAACTTGAGAAACAGAACAAGAGTTCTAGGGTCCATGTGGGAACAAGCTGTGGGCACGGGTAACCTCATCCTGGAGGAAGAGAAGGAATCAAGCGTTCACTTAATAACACGAGGAAGGAGAGAGTAGCCCATGAAGGAGATTGAGAAAGATCAGTCGGAGAAATAGGAGAGACCAACTGAGTCGATGGCCTTTTTGTGTCTCCTTGAAGTAATCTTAGCCAAACTGGCTGGACAGTATTTGGGTTCCCCTTTGGTAACCATTCAACATCATTGCTCAGAACTCTGTCCCTTAAAAATCAAACAAAAACCTATAGTGTTTAACAAAACAAATGCAAATTGTATTGGGTAGCAGTTATAAGAGAATTGGCAATTATGTTAATATAGGATGCCTGTGCACCAGGATTCTTACCCAAACTCAAGTATTCTGTGAACCTAAAGGGATGGGACCGTGAAACAATATTTTGGATTCAACAAACATGTAGGTTCCCTTCACCATTTCTATTCATTTGCTGTACTTTGGAAAATTTAGTTTTTTGCTATCCAGGTATAACCAAGTTTTTTTTTTTGTTGTTTTTTGATGGATCAACTGAGGTAGCATATCCTTATGACGCACTCACATAGTTTATACATCAAAATAATAATAAGACCAGCACATATTGTGCTCATAACAAATATTTCTGAATAGTTATGAAGATTAAACATTATTTTCCTGGCACTTATGCTTTCTTTAGTGATAGCAGGTATAAAGCAGTGTTTTTCAACCTTCTTGTGTTCTTGTCAGACTTCGGATTAGTTGTTGGTGGCATGGGTAGTCTCAGGCCAGAAGCTACAAATTAACAGCCCATGAAATGAGTTTTAATCATCCTGTAGATGTTTTTCTAAAAGTTTGAATGACCCAGCAACATTTAGCAATCTGGTGATTTCACATAAAAATTTAGATGCCTGGCTTCTCTTGAAAGATGTAGTAACCTGGCCCTGCGTGTCAACAATGAATTCATATGCCCCACGGCGGCTCTCCCTTCAGGCCAGGCCTGTCTTCTCTGGTTCTGCAGTCCCAGCCCCTCAGATTTATATTTCCTGTCTTTTCTCTGTAAGCATTTGAGTTTGAGGTCAGATTCCTGTTCTAAACCAGTTGACAGCTGCTCAAAGTGAACAGCGGCTCACATTGTCAGCATCATCATTCGCGTTTGTCGCCTCTTGAGATTGGGAACTCCTTGAGGGCTGGAGTATTACTTGCTTTATGTGCTTCTGTACCTATAGCAGCCCTGTGCTATGCCTGGCACATGGGCACTTAAAGTTTGGTTAACAAACTATGAGGTTTAATTCTTTGCAAGCATTTGGCTACAGATGTGGAAGGTGAAATTGCAATGATATGCCTCAAGCCCAAAAGTTTAGAAATCCCGGGTATGAGATCCATCCAGCTTGCCTGTGATGAGGATGTCAATAAAGGATAGGCTTGGTGTTCAAGCAAATTTCTTGACAGATCCATCAGTCCTGCAGTGCCGATTCCTAGGAATTGCTTTTGAGTCACAGTATGCATGCCAAGGGCTCTAAGAAATTCTGCAGTAAAACAACAAACGACTTGTTTTATTTGGTTTAACTGAATGTTTCTTAATCTTCATCTACATTTTCACTACTTTGATGCTCAACTGTTGATTCATAACATTCCCTTTTCTTACATGTACTAAACGGCAAGCTATTATTTAATGGTGGTGAAATGCAGGTGTCCTGGTTAAGACAATTCTGCAAGAATTTTGTGATAGTCTCACTGGGCCCTGGGGTCTTCTTCAGGGTATTGCTAAAACAGTGTTGGGAAATACAGCTTTCACTGCGGTCTTGTTAGAAGTCAGGGTTAAGCTATCCTATTTCTTTTTCTCTTTGGATTGGGCCATAAGTCTCTGAACATATAATAGTTTACTTTGCATGGCATTTTACCATTTTCATGATTACCTGCATTATCTCAGCTTTTCTTCACTACAACCCTGACAGTAGGGAGGAGTATTCTATTTTATACAAAACGTCTCAAAGAGCTTCAGCGACTTGTTCAAGGCCTAAAACCAGTGAGAAGCAATGGCACGTCTTTCTGCTCTAGATCCTATCATCTTCTGAAGTTCTGGCTTTTTTTCTTCAGCATATCCTTTTGCTTTTTCATCACCTCAGAATATGGGCACATCACATCAGATTCCTAAAATTTGTAATCCCCTATCCCCTATCAAAAATACTGCCTCTATTGTTCTCTAGGGAAGCCTTGAGGACCCCCGGGGGAAGGCACTAAAGACGTTTCTAGCACCTCAAGGGCCTGGAGGACACAGTCAGGGACGTCACCGAGGCCCAGGACCGGCGAGCTGGGTCTGACCTGGGACATCTGCTCCTTCACCTAAAATCTTTCCCATTCTACACTGTGCATCGGGGCCACAAGCCCCAAACATTCTAAGGAGCTGCAAAGCTTCAGTTCCCGGGTCCTAAGGAAGGAGCCACTGGTGTGAAACGCGGTATCTGCCAGAAAAGGCCTCCTCGGGACGCATTTGGGCGCCTTTAACCTGCTTGGAAGGTGTCCCTGGCTCAGTGTGTGCAGAGTCAGGGGCCGGAAGCGCCGGGACGCCGGCGCGAGGGCGGCGGAGGTTCTCCCCGCGGCCAGTGCCGCTTCGCCGCGCGGCGCCAGGGAGCAGGAGGGGTGGGGACGCGGGGGAGCCCGAGGAGGGGCCGGGGCCGGGGCCGGCAGGCGGCGGGCGCTCGCGGAGGGGCCCCAGAGGCCGGCCGGATCGCGGCCGTGCACGTCCCAGCGTGGAAGAGGCGCGCAGGCGCGCGGCCCGGGGCGGCTGGGGGGCCCTCCCGGCCTGGCGAGGAGGCGGCGGGCCGAGCGGAGGGAGCGGAGGGCGCGGAGGGAGCGGCGGCGCGCGCTGCCGCCAGCGGAGGCCGTTTCGGATTGGCTCCTGCCTCGGGAACGTGGGTTAGGCCTGGAGCGTGGCTGCGCTTTCGTACACAGCAAAGGCCCAGAGCGCCCTGGCGTCTCGGAGACCTGCTGAGGAAGTGTGTGGGTGTCACTCCTCCAGGCGGGAAGTGTGTGGGAAGCCCGTGCGCACCGCGTACGGGAGCTGGAGTGAGCTGGTTCCACGAAGCCCTCGCCCCAGACCTCCAGTGAGCGGCGGGGTGAAGTGCTAGGGCGCCCCGAAGGCGAGGGCGAGGCGGCTTGTTCAAGTTCTCGAAGGCAGGAGGGCCCCAGGCAAGCCCCATCCTCCAATGTGCCCGAAGAGCTGCGCTCCGGAAAGAACGGCGCCCACGGCCCACCTCGGCTCCTGCCCTGCGCGTGCCGGTCTCCCGGAAAGCTTACCACGAACCCTGGAGTTCGTTGCATTTGTTCTCCCTTCTTGCCCTGTTTGTTCTCTGCTCCCAGCCCCAGGCTACTGGCTCCTGCTTGCGTTTCTGCTGACCCCTGGCTGGATGTCCCCCTCACTCCTGACTCTCCGGTCCCCCTCGGGCCTCTGGACATCTCACAGGAGGCAGTGTTAAGAGCCCAACTCTCGAGACGGACTTCAGGTCTATCTCAGCTCCACCACTAACTAGTTCTATGATTTGAGGCAAATTACCTACTCTCCCTACAGGGCAGTTCCCACGTCTATTAAATGGAAATAAAAATAATATCCACCTCACAAGGCTGACTGGGGGATTCAGTGAAATGATTCATGTGGACTTTATCTAGTCTTATCCGCCAGAGCCATGAGCCTGCTTTCTCCTAAGCTACCTTTGGTATTCCCACTCTGCCACCTAACTCATTACACAGAATTGCTTGACGTGTGTTGTCTTTGTGGATAGATGGCTTGTTTCCTCAACCTGCTTTTTGAGTTCTTCCAACACTGTCGCTTTTATTTTTATGTATATTCAATGTCATCAGTTTGATACATTGCCCAAATTGATTCAGTGCCCGTACATTGAATAACTTGTATTCAGAAAATGTTTGTTGACTGAATGATTAATGAAATCTCACTGATACCTAGAGAGAGATTTTTCTAGAAAATTTGAAGTTATGGAAAAGAAAAACCATATGGGGCAGGGTAAGGAGAAGAAAACTTAACATATGAAGTTATTAGTTTTAGGACCATAAAAATATGTCATATATAGTAATCTCAAGATATATTTTAAAAACTGCAAAAGAGATGTTTGGAAGTGAATGTATCAAATGTTTAGTTGATACCGTGGTGCAGTAGGGTTATGACTGGTATTTTTTTCTCCTGCTTTATACTTTTTAGCCCTTTCCAATTTTTCTACAGTCAGTGTGTATTACTCTGTTACTCAGAAAAAGTATATATAATTTAGCTGATAAAAATGATCACATTTTGGATATGTAGGGCTGGAGGGAAAAAATTCTGAGTCAACCACTAGGGTTTGGAAATCTCATCACATTCAAGTTTTGGCCGCCTGTTATGATTTGAGTTTTAAAGAAACCCAGCCTGCATCTAAAACTCTGAAGCTCAGAGTTAGTGCTAATAGCCCACAGAGTTCATGTTATATATTTAATCAACCATAACTGAGCCGTTTTAAGGCTATTTGATTATGTCCTTTTCTATGGATAGAATAAAGAGATTAATTGATAAAATGTCTAAGCTAATCTAAAAGAGCATTTTTCCTAGTTTATGACAATGTCTGGGGCCAAGAACCTCCACTTAAGTTTCAGCCCTGTATTCTCTCCAGGGACACAGAACTTGAAAGATATTTGATAGAGACAAAAAACGATACGGCAAGCAAGACTATTTGTTTAAGTTGAAATTATGACCTTCTTTTGCCTCAGTAGAGGCTCCCAGATACAAATGGTATTGAGGGCTGTCCTGCCAGAGACCATAGTGAAGGCAGGTGGGTAATTTTCTGGGTTAATAGCTTTATTTATCCTGTCTGCAGGACTAGCTCTCAGAATGTCTGTTTTCAGGAAAGGTGGGGCCAGGAAAGGATGGACTATCTGTGGCAAAATATCTGGAATCCCCACCTGTGACTCAGGTACCTCTATCCCCTTTTTAATGAGGGCCCACAGTGTGACATTCTTCATTTTTGAGACTGTCAAGCCTGGAATCTTGCAAGTACGTTTGGCGTGGAGATTGCTGGGAAACAGGACTGGCAAGAGATGTGCAAAGGCACGTGTCCTGGCTTCGCTAGCTCTTCTCTGGATCTTCTAAGATGGAGCTTCCTTCTGTGGTTATAGTGAGGATACAGTAATGTCAGAGAGAGAAGCCAACCAATTCTGCAGACAGGCCTAATGAGGGATCATCACAGTTGCATAGTCCCCAAAACTCGAACTGTGAATGTTACTAGAATGATCAGACTCTCAGGAGCTGATTCGTGCTAGCCAGACTCAGGGAAGACTCTTGAGTGAACAGAGTGCCAGTTCACAATGGGGACATTTATCTCCAGTGACCAGAAGACTCATGTTATGTTCTCCAGAACCTTTACTGCTAACTCTTGGATACCTGGGGGAACCATCTTAGTAACCAGGAAGTTGTTCATTGATGTCAAAATCCAAGAGAGAAATGGTTAGTGTTATGGGTTGAATTGTGCACCTCCGCGTTCATAGCTTGAAGCCCTAACTCCTAGTGCCTTGGAATGGGACCTTATTTGGAAATGGAGTCATTGCAGATGTAATTAGGTACGATTAAGAATAGAGTGGCCCTGATCCAATATGACTGGTCTCTTCATAAAAAGCGATGGGAACAAACTTAAGTTGTTATTGAATATAATAGATAAAAGTTGTTACGTGTAAGTTTCATGGTAATCACAGTGCAAAAATCTATAGTAAATACACAAAAGCTTGAGCAATCTCAAGAGAGAGACAAAGCTGGAGGCATCACACTTCCAGATTTCAAACCATAGTATAAAGCTATGGTAATTAAACCAGCATGGTATTGGCATTAAAATTGACACACAGAAAGCCCAGAAATAAACCCACGTATACAAGGTCAATTAATTCATGACAAGTGTTGACAAGGGTGTGGAGAAAAGGGAACCCTTGCCCACTGTTGATGGGAATGTAAACTGATGCAGACACTATGGAAATCAGCATAGAGGTTCCTTGAGAAATTAAAAATAGAACTATTATATGATACAGCCATCTCACTTCTGGGTATTTATCCAAAGAAAATAAAAACACTAATTTGAAAAGATACATGCAACCCCATGTTCACTGTAGTGTTATTTACAATACTCAAGACATGAGAACAACCTCAATGCCCACCAGTGAATGAAAGGATACAGGGACTGTGGTATATATACATATACATACATGTACAATGGAATATTAGCCTTAAAAAGAATGAAATTGTTCCATTTGAGACAACATGGGTTGATCTCAAGGGCATTATGCTAAGTGAAACAAGTCAGAGAGACATACAAATACAGTGGAATCTTATATGTGGAATCTGGAAAAAAAAACCCAAAACCCTAAGCTCATGGATGCAGAGAACAAATTGCTAGTTGCCAGAGGCAGGGGGTAGAGAGGTGAGAGAAGTGGGTGAACTGTTTTTGTTTTAGTTTAAATAAATTGAATTGAAAAATAATTATTCTTTTGTTGAACAAAAAAAAAATTCTCTTTTAGATTCAGTGATTAATTACATATGACCATAAAAATATCAAAAGCAAAATCTAGTCCTATAAACTGAAATGAATTTTAACAAAATATTAATCTAGTTGTATTGAAGCAACTGAAATAAAAATAACATTGTTTTCTGAATATTGCATCCTTGTTTTAGAAAAATTAAAAAACACAGATAAGCAAAAAGGAAATAACCTAACTGGAACTCCAACTCTCAAAGATCATAACAATTTCAACTTGGAAGTATTCTTCCGTATTTTTGCCTATGTGTAAATATTCACAAACAAATATTTTAAAATGTATAATTATATATATATAAAACATATATACATACATAAACCTACATTTGTCTCTTAACAATATAATGTAAATAATTTAATATATCAATACATATACATCATCTCTGTAATAAAAGGGAAAACCAGACATGCGCCCGCAGGAGGATGGTGTGTGAAGATGAAGGCAGAGATCGGGGTGATGCGTCCATAAGCCAAGGAGCGCCAACAACCACCAGCACACCCCCAGAGGCTTAGTCCTTTGTATGTATGGGAAAAACCCTCCCCTAATTTTGGCCTTTGGCTTTCCTTTTCCTACATCCATCTTCTGTTTATATATTCTTTCTTCTGATGGGTTAAAGCACTTATGTCTCACAGTACAGCCATGTTGCCTCTGCCAAGCATACACACCCCCTCCCTGGGCCACCTTCAGTTTTAGTGAATAAAAGGATCACCTTGGGGCTCCTGATTTAAAAAAGAAAAGGAAACGAATAAGAAAGAAACAGAAGGAGGAGGAGGAGGAGGAGGAGGAGGAGGAGGAGGAGGAGGATAAAAGGATTTATGACCCCTTAAAATTCTGATGTGTAAGTTTTTGGTGGGACCCAAAAATAATAATTTTAAATAAGCACCACAGGTGCTTGTTAACCTCCCCGATAGTCTGTCGATCCTTGCAAGTTTCTTTCTTAGAGCATAATCTAAATTCTAAGGTCTGGAGGCATCCAGCTTGGTCCAACTTTGGTAGGTCTTAACTCCTAGCTTTCAGGACTCAGGCATTGTCCCCTAAAAGTTCAGAAGTGGAGTGAGTGTCCAACCCAGTCCAATTCATTCACTCATTCATTCCTTCATTCCTTTATTCATTCATTCAACAACATTTTTTGAGCACCAGCTATTGCTACAAATGAAATACTGTTTTAGAATCTGGAGGTACATCAATAAAACAAATAGAGACAAATTCCTTACATTCTGACTGGGAGAAAACAGTCAATAAGTCAATAAATACACTAGGTGAGCAGTATTATAGAAAAAAATAACCCAAGTATGGGGACTGTGAATGCAAATAGGCTTCACTGCCAAAGTGACTTGAAGGGCAGCCCTGCGGATCTCTGGAAGAAGAATGTTCCCAGGCAGTGGGAACAGCCAGTGTAGAGTCCCTGAGCAGAAGCTGAGTGCACCTGGTATGTTAACAGAACTCAGAGGCCAGTATGGCTGGAGTAGAGTGAGAAAGTACGGAGGTGGCAGGGGCCGAGGTCAGAGCTTACAGGAGAGCGAGGTCATGCCCTTGTAGGGCATGGCAAGGTCATTGGCTTTTTTTTTACTCAAGTGAGATGGGGAACCACTGGAAGATTCCAAGCAGTGACATGATTTTTAAACTATCACTCAGGCTGCCGTAGGGGAGACAGGAACAGAAGCAGGGAGACCAGTTAGGAGATGAGACTCCGGGACCCCAGGTGAAATGTTGATGGCTGGCAATAGAGTGGTAGCAGTAGAAGTGATGAGAGGCAGTTGGATGCTGGATATATTTTGAAGGTAGAGCCAATAATTTTCCGATAAACTGGATATGAGTGTTGGGGACGAGAGCTGTCAAGGAGGGCCCTCATTAGGATGAATGTTGGCACTCTTGCTTGACTGCTGAGCAGAAGCACCCCCAAATGAAGAAGGGTGTGGCCTGCTCCTCTGACCCGGACTCTGAGATGTCTCCCAAATGCACACTTTGCCTAAAAGAAGCTTTTCACAGTTGCACCAAAGCCAGTCTTGAGACCTCAGGGATGACTTTCCCCAAAACGTTTTTTTCTCAGGCCTCTCCCATCTCATCCATCTCTTGGCAAATTGTAAACCCCTTAGAACTATGGCAGGAGCAGGGTGGACACACCTAGCATGGCAGAAAGCTTGAAATGACAGCTCAACATCTCTGGGGGATGAGGGAGCAGTGGTGGTGGTAGTAGTAGTAGTAATAGTATTGTCTGTGTTACAAAGTTGAGAGCAGAGATTAAAGGATCTACCCAGGATCAGAAAGTCTTCTACTTCAAATCTAAGATTCGCTTGTTTTATTGACCAATCACAATCTACCTGTCACAGAGAAGAAAGAAGAGCTTTTCAGGAAGAGGCCATCTGGCTGGCTACTTCACTGACTGGCAATATATTGATATGGATACCATAGATCTGATCCCCATTTATAGATCCAATAACTGCTCAGCCCCTCCACTCAGGGTGATTAAGCTGTAACAGATCAATTCATTATAGCCAAATTAATAAGAGACTGATGTATAAACAAGTTTGTCAAATTATAATAGGAAATGTTTCTCAAACTTGAAAACTCGTAGACTTTGAATATATCTCATTTGAGAAACACTGCATTCACACTTACATTTTGAGATTTTAGGTGATCACTTGACTAAAACAGTCATAAATGCAAATCTAGTTGGGGCATTGATATTACATGGCATTACTCTGTAAGAAGGTGGAAAATCAGGTGATACTTGTGTTACTGTTTTTATAGTAGATTTAGAATGAAAATACAAAAATTTAAAATTATTCCGAAAAATTCCTGGGCCTCAGAGAATATGATTAAAGACTCAAACATGAAAAACAATGCAATAGTAGAAAGGCTTTGTTTGAAAACTGGGACTGGTTATGTATACAGGACACTGTAAAACAAATCCACTCAGGAAACCAGATTGCAGATCAGAAGGCAGATTGGTGGGTGCAGAGTAATAACAGAGGGAGTTGACTGTTCTCAGGATCACAGCTCTCAGGCAAAGGTAACTAGTTATCTACATTTGCTCCATACATATTTCTATTTAAGACTCTACCAGTCATGGAGAACAGACCTCTATCTTTCTTGCGGGAGAGAAACTGACAAACTATTATTCACTAACTCCGCTTTTCCTAGACTTCATCTTGAATTCATGAACTCTCCCTGCCAATGCATCATTTTAGGAAATAAGAATTGCACTTTCCTCCTGACAAGGAAGGGACTTGGAACAGAGAGGTGGAACTCCAGAGATCATGTTTTTTCCAACTAGCACATTGTTATTTTCTGTACTGAACTAAAATTATAAGGGGCCCTTATATGCTATAGGAGGTGCTAAAAGGAACTTTATCTGTCCCAATTTTGTCTACAATGGACTCTGAGAATGGATCATTCTTCTCAAATGACTTGTAGTTTTTCTGCCTATTCCTATTTTAGATCCACCTTTGACCAACCTTCCCCTTCCCATCTTCTGCCTCAACTGAGTCAGTGCTAGGAACAGAGGAGCACCCACTGCCCCTGGCCACACACTTCTTCCTGGCTCTGGAGCTAGATTGGGCTAGAGCCAGACTCAGCCCTGGACTGCCTCCCAGCAGGCTGAGAGAATGCATCCTGTTCCCAGGCAGCGAATCCAGGGGCAGCATTCAACCGCCAGTTCCTCCCTGGCCCTTCAGAGCCAGGCAAGGGCATGGAATCCCTTGGGCCATTTGGCAAACGCCTGCTTGTTCTCCAGGACAGTCAGAACTGGGTTGGTGGGGGTGGGGGATGCCTGGCCAGTTTAGAAATGTGAATGCTCGCAGAGAGCATGCCCTGAACCCCAGGGAGCGCTGCTCAGGAGCACGCAGTCACTGCTGTCCCCCTCCCTTACCTGTCTGTCACACCCTCTGGGGGCTGATGCCTGTGCATGCATCACCACTGCAGTCCAGTCCTTCTGGAGCCTGGAACGTCCATCCCCTTTAGCTTTTCCTCACCAAATCCTCCCCACCCTTTAAAAGCCACAGCTGAAATGGGCCCTCCAGAAAGCCTTTTATGATCTATAACCAGAAAGGATACCTCCTTTTTTTGTCAACAGCCATACCCATTTTCCTGGACCTATCTTAAAACAAAAACAACTTTCCGGTTTCTGTTTGTAGCTATTGAAGTACATTTCTTATTTATTCTGCAAGAAAATATGGTGGGATATGAGGGTGTATCTGACTGCCTTTGTTTTTCCCATAATATTCTGCACATTGTAGGTACTTAATATTTGTCAAATGACTAATAAATCGGTAATTAAAAAAATAATAAACACTGCACAGGTGGTGCACAAGTTACAGAAGACTGGATCCTTTACAAGTTTCCCTTCAGAAGTTGGGTATTGGGGAAGTTGGCTGTTGCAGAACCTGGAAAGCTGGAATGGTTTCACCTTTCGTTAATTACTTGTGTAACCTTGGGCGAGAGAGCACTGGCCTGGCAGTGAGTGGGTCTGAGTCCTAGTTCTGGTGTGGACACCTGCACTTGGATCTTGGGTGGATCGCGTTATGTTGTCACAGTTAGTTCAGCTAGCTCGGTAGGGGCATGGTTGAGGTTACAGTGAGGTCTGGGCCGCTCAGTGCCTGTAGAAAGTCATGAATGGAGCCTCAAAAACACACAGGTCAAGAGTTAGTATTTATATGTTGAACCTTCCTGTGCTTTAGTAGGATATTTATTGGTTCTAGACCAAGACTAGGAATTGAGCATCTTGCAAAATATGGAGAAAATAAACAGGTGCCCTCAACATCAATCAACCTGATAATATGCCTAAGAGTCTGAAGTATTTTTGCATGAAGCAGGAAGTGTTTCTTGTTATGTCCAATCACCATGCCTCTTTTCCCTGTAAAGACAATTTTTTGTCATGTAAGTTCTCTGTTATTTCCCCTCTGAAAGGGCTCATGCATGTTGCCAGATACACACAATGCATGGTGTAGGTTATGGGAATATCTGGCACAGTTTAGTGTATTATCACTGCTTTTAGTACTTGGTAAAAAAAAAATCATGTGTTGGTTATATTTTTCTTTGCAAATAGAATTGCTTAATAGAAGAAAAGGAAATAAAGCAACTGTTACTAAATGACCCAAAAGCAGAAGTTGAGTGCCTTTCTCATGAGTATTCAAAAGTACTTCCGCCACACATCTGGTCTGGCAGCTTGGAACTGGGGAAGGCCTGAGCTGTGTTGGCCCAGTCAGAAGAAAGCTTTCTATGCTGCTAGGAGAGCAGGCAGGCCGCAGACGCTTGGAGGTGGTGTTGGGTGAATCTGTGAGCAGAATCACCCAGGTGTCACGGTCGCCATGAACTCCAGTCACAAATCCAGTTATAATCACGTAACAGAAACACATGTTGTGGGCTTTCTAATTTTCCAGACACATGTTATGTTTCAGGAATCTTGAAATTCCCTAAGGGAACTTCATCTAAACTGGCTCTGTTCAAGGCTGACCCCCTGGCAAGCTAACCAGTAAAGTAATTTTTTAGATTTGGAAGCCATTTCAAATCTGAAGTCTTGAAAATAAGCATATTACAATAGTTTGGAATCTGGAACAGAGATTACGACTTCCAGCAATATGCACTTGAACATGAATTGTTATCACTGGTTGGACCGGTATCAAATTTGTCCAATCCACAATTCCTAGCCTCTTTTTTCCCCATAAAGCCACAAATATAGTGCCAGTGCAAAATAAAGGTTGCTGGATGAGCAGTATGACTGTTTCTCCGGCAAAGGGAATTTTCATAACTCATTCGTATGCCACTGACTTAATGCTAAGACTGGATGTTGGCTATTTATTGTACATTTCAAAAAGTTGGTTCTTTTTTTAATCTTGGGAGGAGAGCAGTTGTTATGTCAGTCTTCAAAGAAGGACTGGTTCTTGAGAGGGAATGACACTGGCAGGTAGGGCCAGGGTGTTAACAAGGGAAGCTTGTTACACAGACAGGATTTTGGAGATGGTATTTTAACACATTCTGCTTCAGAAAATTAAGCTTTCTGATTGCGTTTGTTGATAAGATACAAGTATATGAAATATGTGTCTGACTAGTTTCTAAACCAGAAGGCCAGTCCCCAAATCAGCTTATACCAGATATAAGCTGCTGCTTTGTTTTTACCTAAGTTTGAAGTTTGATGTTTTGAGAAAGACTTTAAATTTACATGTTATTACTAAGGGCCGGTGCAGACAATTATCTCCTTCAAGTCTCTGCTCAGTGTTGCTGTGGCGATGAGCCCACCCTGACCGCCTTATTGAAAATTGTGATACCACCCCACTCCCCAAATTTCCTAGAACTTATCACTTTCCACTTACTGCTTTAGTTATTTATTACATTTATTGTTCTCTATCTGTGTCTTCCTACTAGAAGGGAACCTCCACAAAGGCAGGATTGTTGTTCGCTGATGTATTTTTTTTTATTAAGGTTTCATTGATATACATTCTTATGAAGGTTTCACGTGAAAAACATTGTGGTTACTACATTCACCCATATTATCAAGTCCCCCCCCCACCCCACTGCACTCACTGTCCTTCAGTGTAGTAAGGTGCTGTAGAGTCACTGCTTGTCTTCTCTGTGCTACCCTGCCTTCCCTGTGCTCCCCCTACATTATGTGTGCTAATCGTAATGCCCCTTATTCCCCTTCTCCCTCTCTCCCCACCCCCCCACTCTCTTCACTCCCTTTCCCTTTGGTAACCACTAGTCCCCTCTTGGAGTCTGTGAATCCGCTGCCTTCTTGTTCCTTCACTTTTCCTTTGTTCTTACACTCCACATATGAGTGAAATCATTTGATACTTGTCTTTTTCCACCTGGCTTATTTCACTTAGCATAATACCCTCTAGCTCCATCCATGTTGTTGCAAATGGTCGGAGTTGTTTTCTTCTTATGGCTGAATAATATTCCATTGTGTATATGTACTTTATCCATTCATCTACTGATGGACACTTAGGTTGCTTCCATATCACTCATGTATTTTTAATGCCATTAAGAGAGCCTGGCCTTTAGTGGGCATGCAGTAAATGTTTGTTGAATGAGTGAATGGACATCTGTATATCTGCACTTTCAAATCTTCTGTCCAAAGGGTGTACCAACATTTAAGACCCCTAAGGTGCATTTCTTGAAGGCTAAACCCCTGTAGGTATATGTGATTAAAGTATAGACAGAGAATTGATGCTGGGCACGAATGCTGGGAGTTCCAATAGCTCTTGGTGCAGTACCAGAAGCAGCTAAGTGCCAGCTCTGTATCAGACATAAGGCAGAAGTTCTCTCAGTCACTAGGAAGTCAAGGACGCAGGTATCTGTGAGGCGCTATGCGCCCAGTGCTGAATCCCCTGCGAGGGTCCCGAAGAAGAGAAGGCCCTGCCCTCATTCTCACATGTTTGCCATCTGGCTGGAGAACGGTCTATAGTAATGTCTGCCTGTGGTTCATGACTCTTATTAGCAAGAGGATCCCCGTAAGTTTGATAAAGGCACTGCTCCAATTTGAGGGTTAAAAAGAAAATCTTAGGCCAAAGAAGATCACTGAAAGCACTTGCAACCAGTTGCTCAGACCAGTAGCCCATTCCTTTGACCTGATATCCAAAAATTTTGAACATATTTGTGTAGTGAAGCCAAGCTGAGTGTTTTCAAAGTATCTTCATATCTGACCATGCTTGCAATGCAGACAGCTCGCATGTTTCCCTGCTGTCCTCTACTTGCTGTGAACAGTTCAGTCATGAGAGGGTGCCTGATGCTTGTTTATTTAACCAAGAAGCAAGTCCATCCTTGCCTCTTACCCTAGCTCACCATTCAGAGCCCCCAGGGGCTCCCTAGCGAGTTCCCCAGTGCTCTCATCTGACCGGTGCAATCATCTGCTGCTCTGTCTTGGTCCCTCTACCTCCAGCCACTCTGCACCAGAGCCAGATGAATCCTCAGCCATGGCTCTCACCTTACCATGCTCCTCTTTAGGAATGATTACAAGATGCGTACAACTAGATCCAAACTTCTCACCCTAGAATTTCAGGCTTTCTGTCAATAGCTCTGCCTGCTGCAGACGCCCTCGGGGCCTGTTCTTTGCCTCACAACTAAGACAGTGCTCCAGCCTCTACTTTTTTTCTACGTTCCCCTTCCACTTTCTCCTTTTCCTTTTCCCAGCCCTTGCTTTCCATGCTTATACTCCTCTCCTTGCCTTTGTTTGTACTGTTACTCATTCTTTCATTCATTAATTCATTAAACAGATGAGTTTCTACCATATACTAGGCAGTTTTGGGGCCCTGGGGATACAAACTCAGCAATTTGGAAGCCCTCTTCTCTTCTCCCTCAATTCAAGGCATTCCAAACCATACACTACCCTCCAGAAACAATTCAATCCTCATTTTCCCAAAGGTTTCCTGACTGACCCCAATGGGCAATGGAAAGCAGACAACTGTGATGCTTACAAGCAAAGGCATGGGAATCAGATAAATCTGGGTTGGAATTTTTGCTCTGCCACAAACATCTATGGAATATTAGTCAAGCAACTCAACCTTTCTAAGCCTCCTATACCTCACCTATAAAATGGGATCATAGTACCTTATGGGTTTGTTGTGAGAATGAAGAGAAATAATAGTCAATGATGACTTATTTACTATCTTTTCAATGTTACTATCTTTTTCTTCTCTGGAACTTTACAGCAGATAAATGATGCCTGGTCACTTAAGAAAGAGTGAATATTGTTGTAATGCTTTTGTGTGTTTTTTCATGAAACTCCTTCCCTGCTCAGTAGTCCTTAAAAAGTGTTTGGTGGATGTATGTATGGTAAAAGGACCTTGGCTGTCTCATCATCTCTCCTATTGGATTCCCAGTTCCTCAGGGATATCAGCTTTTGGCTGTCCTTTCTATACCACCTCCCCACCAAGATGAACCTTTTCTGTGAACTACAAGCCATCAGGACAGAAAAGATGACACCTTTATCCGATCTGGGGCTAATGGAAGAGGGAAACTCTTACAAACTGGAGGATGCCTGAATTTCCAGCTGGTGTAAGTGCCCGTAGCAGAGTGGAACCCACGGCTTCACTTTGGTCTGTCAGAGAGGGAATTAAAAGTAAATTTGAAGTTTCACAACATAGTTCTCTCTATTACGGGCACCGCTGTGCATTCAAGTTGTCGGTGTGAGGCTCATTGGGTTGGGCAGAGATTCAATCACTGCTGATGGCTTAAGGAAATGGGGTGGTGAGAATTAGCGTCATCCATCCCAATTGGGACAAAAAGGAGAACCAGGAAATGTGTTTTTCAATCTTGACATCTTGCCAGCTGGAGCTAGAGGGAAATGTTTTTCTGAACTCACTGAGTAGCCTACTCACGAATCATAGAGATAGCTGCATTCAGTAAGAATAGATATAATTTTTATGTGGCCTCGTTAAAGACTTGCACCACCCACTCTGAGTTGTGCAGAGCACCCCTTAGGGACCCTTGAAACTATACCACTCCACTAAGGAGAAGCCCACTTCAGCAAATGCCATGATAACTGGTTTTATGCAATGAGGCTATTTACATATCCTCAGCAACATATCTCCTAGTAACAGTTTGGAATCTTATAAGAAGAATATGATATGCATATTTAGCCATCAATAGATTACTAAGATTTTATCTGCTAGGTATAATATTTAGGTGTGGTATCTGGTTTTGTATATGTGTTGATGTTAAGTAAGGCTTTAAAAAAATGAATATTCTGAATAGCTTACCAACCACCTTTATAGTTTTCAAAAAAAACACATGATCTCATCTGGTTTTTATGACAGCCCTGGGACAAAGAGCAGGGTGGGTAATTGTCACCGTTTTACAGGTGAAGAAAGAGAGAGGTTAAGTGATTTGCCCAAAGTCACAAAACCTCTAAGTAGTAGAATCAGGGTGAGACTTCTAGTAGACATTATTGTTTTATTTCTGTGATGATTGTTATATTGACTCCCAGACATACTTGTCTGATTTTTCTTCTCTTCTGTCCTGTGCACAAAGATGTGTGGAATGCATGTGTCCCTGAGCTGCTTCTGCCTGCCCTGGACTAGGGAGCAGGGTGTCTGACTGGGCCTTGACTTCCACTGGGGCATTGAAAGGCTAGATGCCTGGCCTGGCCTTCTGGGCCTATTTCCTAGCTTTGCCTGGGGCAGGCCTGAGTGGGATGGCTAAAATTGGAGCCCTTTTTACATTTCATGTTTTTCTGGTTTCTAAAAACCAGGGTGAGAAACCCCTGCCGCCTGAGTGTTTGTTCCAGGCAGGGCGTTCCCCCTGCCGCCTCCTCCTGTGGGAGGATCTGCCTGTAGGCACTCCTATTCCCCAATCTTGGAATGGGATTGCTCTGACAAGTTTTAAAGATATATCACATTCAGTGTTCAGATCTGACTAGGGAATTAGAATGCAAATGGAGTAGGTGACATGGTTTCATCTCATTTAAAAAACTTATCTGAAAGTTGAGAGTTGCACATGTTTGCTGATTTATGCAAAGCCTTAAGAAGGTATTGTCCCCAGCCCCTAAGGAGTCAGGCTGGGTGGCCTGACTCTGGGAAGGAACGGTGGTGACCAGCACAAGCTGCCAAGTGCTGGTTTGGTGGGGGTGGGGTGGGCTGCAGCCCAGACCAGGGCTGGGGCTCTGCTGTGTAATTATCCGAAAGAGATCATTCATTCTTATTTGGTCTTTGTTTGAATTTGTCTTGGAAAAAAAAAAAAAGAGAGGAAGAAATACACCCCAAATTCCAAATAATGGAACTTCATTAAGTTGGAGGCACCAAGGTTGAGTGGATGGGGAGGGTTTAACTTTAAAAAAAATGTAAAAGCTTGCTCCTGCACAGCTGTGCCCTATCCATACTGCACATCTGTGTGACTCCTGCCGCCCGTGCTTTCATGGTTGTTTCTGAGGGCGAGGACCTGAGTTTCAGGTGCTTACCAATCAGAACCATGCCAGGGGAAACCCAGAAACACTTAGCAACTCTACCTGGAGCATGCAGAATAGTCACACCCTCCCGTTCAGTCTACATTACGCACGGCTTAGACATGGTAGACTCCAAAAGTCTTTTTAATAGGCTGTAAGAACATGCTTTCCACATAAACCCAGAGACATCTGGGGAGAGAGACAGACGAGTGGAGGCAGGAAGACCTCTGTATAGAATAAGGCAAGAGCGCAACAGCAGCCATAAACGTGCCAGAGGAGGGCAGGCAGCCAGCCAAGAGTCTCTGAGCAAAAGCTAAGCGGCAGGGCAGGCCCCTCTCCCAGCAGAGTCACTGGCCTAGAAGAGTTGGACGGCGCCCACCAGTTGCCTAAGCAACCAAAGGGTTCTGAAGGTTCATTAGAACTCTGGGCTCCAAGGAGGGGCCTCCCTGTTCTTTCCTAACTTTGTAGTGAGTAGCTGGAGGGTCTGGAGAAACCACTGTGGTCTGGGGGCTTCAGGAACCGCTTTGCGCCTGGATGGCTGAGTCCCCAGCCTTGGCCTTCTTGTGCTCAGGAATGGACTGAGTCATGGCAGCAGCTGTGTGTCTCTCCAGCTAAAAGCTACATGTGAAATCATACTCGTTGTTGTATCCTAACCCTTTCAGCATAGATGTGACTTGATTTTTAAATTGTCAAATTAAACAAATTTTGCAAAAGCCAGCTGGGGACTGTGTTATCCCAAGTCACTGCCTCACAGTTCCTGAGTCTCCAGTGATCTCCACAATTAAGTTTGCCCCCGCTTCCACCCAGGCAAGATGGAAAGGAGCATCGTGCTGCCTGAAGTATCTCAGCTGCCAAGTCCTCAAAGGATCAGGCCCCGGAGAGAGGAGGGGGCCTCCTGTGCACCAGCTGTGTGGCATCACATCCGGGTGCCGGGGGAACCGCCATGGCCAGCCTCCTCCAGCCTTGGCACCCCTTTTTTCCAACCCTCTTCCCTTTTCAAACAGAACTGCATCCCCCAGGCCACCATATCCTTGTTCCTAGCTCGCAGAAATCTTTGGTGTGAGAACAGGCAGAGGAATCTCCTAGGGTGTATCTGGAAAGAAGACAGTAAGTGCTGGGTTGGATAACTTCCACAGGCAGAATCTAAATCAGTGGTTCTTAACCCTTGTGCACAACAGAATCATCTGCGAGCTATTAAAAAATTGCAACGCCTAGGCCCAGGCTGGAGATTCAGTTCAACATGCCTGGACAAAGGTTTGTTTTTTGTTTTTTTGGCAAAAGTTGTTTGGAACAATTCCTAGGCAATTCTGAGATGCAACCAGGGATGAGAGCCACTGACGTGAAGGTGAGTGTCCTGGGCAGGAGCACAGACTAGCTCCCCGCGTGGTACATCACGGTTCTGCACCCAGTTGGTCTGCTGGAAGCCCCTCAGGCTGGGCCTGTCAGGCAGCTGCACTCGAAGGTGGAAACCTCTTTCTTTCTCTCTTTCTCTACCAGATGCGCCTTCCACATAGCCGCAAACTTGAGGGAGGTGCTCCTGAGTAAAAAGAACCCAGCTCTGTAGCACCATTATAGTAAGGGAGCTTTGGAGAAGCAGCTGAGGAGAAATACAACCTCCGAGCACTGTGGGGAGAGGGAGTAGTTAGTTGGGTTTTTTTCTTTACATCTAATAAAAAACCTAGAGTAGGGGGTGGGCAGAGACAAAAGTAGGGAAGAAACAGAAGTGAAACAGAAGATAGAGTGGTGAATGAAAACGAGAGAATCCAGGAAGGTTACCCCCGCCCCCGCACACCTGTTATTTGAGAATCTCAGAAGGGGGGGCTTTTGCCTCAAACAATTAAAATGGCCAGCGGCCTTTGTTGGAAATCTGTCCCAAATCTCTTGAATAGCTATAGCTCTGGCAGCTGCTTTGGGACAGTTATTTCAGTGTCCCAGAGGAAAGATATTTTGGGGTTTGGTCCCTGCCAGAAATAAGCCAAGGGAAAAGGAGAAACATTACAGAATTTCCAAGAATATTTTGATAGCAATGCAAAACTTTGTGGAGGCTTGAAGAAAAATTAGAGTATACTCTTATTTTAAGAATGCCTAGTGGACTGGCTTTGTATTTGGGCTAGTAGATTCATCATGTTTTCCTGCATTGTCTTCTGTGGAAGGGCCTGCAGGTTCACAGATGTGAGAAGCTGTGTCTATGTGTGTGCAGTGTACCCATGTGTACACTTACTTACATATTTTTAGTTAGTGTCATGATTTGTATATATGGAATAGATAAGGTCTATTTAAGTTTTAAAATAACATAGAACTTTTCCTATTTGGGAAAATGAGGGAGATGACATCAGATCTAATTCTGGTAGGAAAGTGAAACAGGGAAGGCTTCAGTTAGTGATTTAAAGTTGGATACATGTCAAGAAACCAAATAGGACCCTTCCTATCTATGGTCATCAGGGTGGTACTGGTCCATTACCATAATTTACTAGGAGGAAGTAATGCCCTCCGAGCAAAGCTTGCTCTTTTCCTCCTCCAGGCCTTCTTCCCTCTACCATTGCCTGCTTCTCTTGCATTGCCTAGCAAAAGTCTCTTCATTCTAAAGCATCCCAGTCTTAGTGGTTAAAGGGCTTTTCTCCTCCCCAGTGGCCAAGCAATAAGACTATTTTATGGGTTCTTATTTTTAATTAGTTTAAGCTATTAGTTGTTGTTCTGTAATATTTTATTTGTTAGAATGTGCTCATTTTCTCTACAAGTGCCCAAGAGCTGTGTTACACACGTTACAATTTTAAATATAATGTTAATTATGCCCTAGAGGTCAACAGATGCGGATTTAAGAATGACCGCACTGCAAGGGTGTCCCTCAGTTACGTGCATCCTCTTAAGTATCTGCCCAACAGTCAGTCACCTGGTCTGGGCAGCCGAGTCCGTAGAATCAGTCTGGGGTCAAAGATACCAAAAGTGGCAAAGCTTTGCTTATCTCAGCAAAGAAGGTCTTCATGCAATTTAGGATCAAATAACAAACATTTCCATGGTGGAAAATGAAAATAGAGAATCAGAAGAAACAAGATTTTCCCAGCAGTCCAAATGTGAGCCCTTTTGAAAGATGGGCAGCTAATACTGATTCTTGTTCTGCTCCAGCACTCAGCAATTGAGTAAACAGTATCTGCTCAATACAGTGGGTAGTAGTGTGTAGCAAAAAACTCACCCCAGGAGCTCCTTTTTTTTCTTTCGACTTTTCCTTAATAAAGGAAAGAAATTGTATTTTTTTATTTAAAGAGAAAGAAATATATTTATTCATATGATTATGCCTGTAGGAACTCCCCCAAAGCAGAGTTTCAAGTTTGTATTGTTACTACATTTAAGATTGAGCTTAATTAGGAAAGTTTTCAGGTTGAATGTTAATTGACAATGATTAAGATTTTACCGTTCCTTACAGTTAAAAGTATTCATATGCTTGCTCATTTAATCTTCACAATGTAGAGAGGAAGATGAGGCAGGTTTTATTATCTCTACTTCATAGATGGAGAGGCCAAGACTCTAAGAAGTTAAGGATCTTGGCCCAAGTCATAAAACTGGTACATGAAGAATGCAAGTCTTCTGATTCCAAACCCATGCTCGTACTTAAGTGCTGATTGATTAGTTGGGAAGGACTTAAAAGCTAATGGATTATGTATTTGTGTCTTGGGCCTCATGGTTTCTTGTTAGCTTTAAGTTTTGTCAGGGTGCTTTAAGAGAAGAATCTCAGACGGTAAGCAAGCTGAAACTTCCTATGATCTCCATTCTCTCTGTCCCAAATCATCAGCCTTGTTGGGTCAGGCAGCTGTTGCTCCTAATCCCAATATTGAATAAGATCTAGAAAAATACTCTTTTCTCTTAGCATAGTCCAGCCCAGCTGTGACAACACTGCACACTTTCAAAACAAGCTTATCCTAATAAACTGAGGAGACAATTATAAAAGCCTATGAATGGATTAGTGTGTGGAACACAGGTTTCTAAATTCTAATTTAATTGTACTCTGGCTAGTTTGGCATTAACCTTCCGGACACCTACCTCCAGTTCCTATGCCTGCTTTAATCATCTGGGATGATAGAAAGGAGGTGACACGGAAGTCCTCAAACACCTAGCCTGGGGTGGATTTCAGGTGGACATGGTGTTGTGCGCTCGCAGGGGTCATTCTCAGGTGTGAGCTCTCTTCGCCCATGCACCCTGCTGTACCTCTGCTCTGCAGCCACTTTTAGCTCTTGGGGCTGTTAGATGCCACAGGGGCCGTTACTTATAATGTGATGGAGAGGCACCAGGTCGGGAGGAGGGGGTAAGCCGGGGTTCCCCTGTGTGACGCCTGTGAGTCCCTCTGCTCTCCTGGGTCCTGGCCTCCACCTCTGGGAGGCAGTGGGGTAAACTAGACAATCTCTCATATTTCTCTCACCCTCTGTCCTGGAAGTTTCTCTCAGTAGTCACAGATTCCCCATGGCCAGAGCCTAAGAAGATACAGGCTAAGGTGGTGAGGAAAATGCCGTATTTGACCAGTACCTGAGCCTGTGGGAGAGGGGTGGCTTGAGCCTGGGACCCAGAGATGCAGAACCCCTGCTTCTCCAAAGACTTAAGTAAGCTGAAAACAGACTCATTCAGGGCCCAGAGATGTAAATAACAAAAACAAGTAAGAAAATGACCTCTAAGAGTTCAGACCTAGACAAGATGTAAAACTACCACAAGGACTGATAGGTGATGATGCCTGGATGGGTCTCCTTGCTGCTAGGATGCAAACCTCACCAGGACAGGGGTTTTTACTCTTGTTTAATGAGGGATGCCACACATAGGCCCTCAGTAAATACTATTGAATGATGAATAAATATTTCAGACTTGTGATAAACTAAATGAACAGCATGAGATTATCTAATTTATCTAACTACGTTCACCCTCTGTCCCAGGGCCAGTCTCTGGGTAGCGGCGGTTAGGTCAGGGTCACTAACTAATCACTACTCTCTGCAGCCACTACCTGTAGCCTTCCCTTTTACTACCTGCACTTTCTCTAGTTTGACTCCGGCCTGTGGATGGTTGGTCTGACAGTTATGACTCTGCCCTCTGTCAGTTAATAAACATCTCCGGACTGATCAAACCTTAACAATTCAGTCATTACGCTGAAATGGTAAGATCATGCAGGCTTCTAGAGCCTTTGTACAGAACTAAGGGTGTGTTGATGTGTGGGTAGATTTGTAAGTAAGTAAATACTAAACTGTGAAGAGAAGGAGAAACGGATGAGCATGCCGCCATGTCTGTGTGTGCCTCTCTGATAATCAGGGATGCGCTCAGACCCGTTTAAAAATACCCTGCTTTGCCTGTGTTCTCAGAAAACAGACTTACCGTGTAAAACGGTTCATTAACATCACTTTACATATAATGACAGCAGGCAGGGTTTTTTGAACACAACAAAAACCTGACACAAATAAGGAACAAACCAAACAAGGTAACAGGGCGAGAACCAACCTGCTTGGAGCCAGAGCCAAAGCCAAAGCCCTGAACCGCTGTCCAGCCACGCCTCCTCTGAGGCTGGGCGCTTTCCGGTTTGCATTCTCTCTCTTAAGGCAGGTTCAGGCTGCTCTCTCTTGGGTGTATCTCCCCTTCAAAATTTAGTTTTCTGAGCTCCCAGTTTTGCTCTTCTGCTTAGTTCCTACTAGGGGTTGTTTTTTTTCTTTTCTACCAACTTCGGTCCTGCCCAGGTTTGTGTCTCCTTTCAAAAGATTTCCTCGCGGGTCTGCTGGTCAGAGCGCCGGTTGCATCCATCTGCCTGTGTGTCCCTCCCAAGAGGCATGTAGGCTTACATAGTTTGGCTTATATGTAATCCTTGCCCTCCAAGCAGCTTATAAGTAAGGAAACAGATAAGGCAGGTAAATATTGGGTGATGTGTAAAGACATAAGTCAACTGACTACAATACAGGTTATAAGAAATACATTTAAAAAGCATAATTCACAATGTAGTAAGACTAGTTGCTTTTAGTAGATAGAATAAAAAAGATCTGGCAGATGGGATGGATTTGTGATTTGTTCTTTCACGAAAGAAAACTAAGTCAGTGTGCTATGCTGGTAAAAGAAAGAAGATGGTATTTTACACCCATATCTAAAATACAAGATAAAAGGTGTTAAGTGTTACAAGAGGTACACAAACAAGACTTAGGCAAGCACAATGATTTCTGGCTGGGGAGGAGGTAGAGGCATTTGAGGTGAACTTGAGGTATCGATGGGATTTTATATTTTCACATAACCAATGTTTCACCATGGTACTGATGCCTCGAGGTAAAAATAAGTCACATTAACTGAAAAAAAAAAACAGTTTTTTAGCTTTGGCCCATATCTGCAATAGTAATATTCTCAAATCTTACCAATTCTGCTTGCCCCGATGATCTTACATTTTTGAGATCACATTCTCTTTTCAGAACCTGAGAAATTTATAGAACCTGATTCCAGAAAAATAAAACATAGCCTCGCAGTAAGCTGCATACAGTTTTCAGGAATTCATGGAGCCCTGCAGCTTCTTTTTGGACTCCCAGGAGTCCACGGTCTCCAGTTTAAGAATTCCTGATGCAGTCTGTCCCTGAAGTGTGGACGCCATCAGGGCTCAGTGTTCAGCAGGGCCACGCTGCCGGAGCCTTGGGAACGCTACCGTGCAGAAGCCAACTGGGTTCTCTGGAGTCCTCAGTGCCCAACCCCCCCACCCCCTAATGCAGGCTGATCTGTATGACACTGATGGCTAATTTGGGTGTTAAAGCAGTGCAGCTTGCCAGTTGCACCCATGGGCACACATACAGTCAGAATGGGGGATGCATTTGTTCGGGGTATTCATATTTTTTAAAGTTTCCCTGGTGATTCTGATATCTGTGATATGTCCTCCCCACACCCACTGCCTTAGGATGCTATTTTCTATGAGCCTCTTCCATCCCTCCTGCTGACAGACTCCTGGCAAGCCCATCTGACATGCCCAGACTAATCTGAATCCTGGCTCGGAGATCAGCTTAGGCTCAGGCTAGGTGACTCCTCCACTCCCCTTCCATGCTGAAGTAATATTAGAGCTGAATGTCAAAATAAGGTCACCAAAAAGGGAACTCCAGAAAGCAGGCAGTTCATAAATGTTGAAGAAAACACTTCTGTAACACAGCTTCATTGAGCAGGAGTGGGACTGGAGCTTTTCTGAATCAGGACTGTGACCTGGGGTTGCTGGCTGAATGTTGAGTTGTTCAGATCTGCAGCTTCAGAACCGGACCAGCCTCTGAGGAGTGTGAGTAGGCTGAAGTGACAATCATATCCTTTTTCCTATTTTTTATGCCATTTAACCTCAGTGTGGTATCTCCCTCAGGACTATGGCAGGTTGCCCAGAGGGCACAGTCAGCCCATGCAGCACTTCAGCAGCAGCGGCTCCCAGTTCCCACACCCACCTTAATCAAGGCCAGGTGGGCTCTTGTCTCCACCGGGATCCCCTTCTCAACTGGAAAGGACAAATCAGGCAGAACTGTAGGTACCCGTTGATTTCTGGATGGCAATCTCTGAAGACTGGAAGAAAAACAGCTAGTTCAGACCCTAGTACTTCCCAAGACTTACGATATTTCCAACAGTTACTCACAAATACTCTATCTGGATATTGGGTCAGGCACATCAGAAAGGAACTATTTATGGTGAGTTTGTGACAGGTAGATAGTCTGGGGAGTGTGTGAGGAAATGGCCTTCCCCAGACTCCTTGACTCATGACATAAGAGTGACTGTGCTGTTTGCGAACCAGGCCTTCTTCAGTTTCTCTTTTTTCTTCACTTATGTTTTTCTTGGTTTAAATTTAATGTAAAAGTTTTGCTGTCTTAAATGATTTCATTTAAAAGAAAAAGAGGAAGAAGAAAGCTTTTAAGTCTTTCTAGTTCTTTCTAATAACTTTCAGTTCTTACATTTGCCCTGAAATTGTTGTGACTTTAGACAGGACAGAATGGGAGCGAGGAGGAGGAAGCCAGAAGAGAACTAGCCTCCCTGAGCCTGACTTCATAGTGCAGACTCTCTTCCCCGTCAGAGGGAGCTGGGGAAGGGCCTGGAGGCAGGGCTGCTCACAGACTACGGGCTGGGCATCCCTACCCCGTACAACACTAAAACTATTAAAAGAGGTATGGGGACTGAATTGTCTTAAAAGATGGGATTTTTTTTCCCTCCTACTGAGAGTTATTATCCATGGAATTTATTTCCTCGTAATTCAGTGGCAGCCTGATTTTGGCAGTTTTCAGGACAGTGTGCTTTTGAATTTGCTTTCATTTCTTTTTTCTCTCTTAAAATGTAGGACTGAAGACTCAGGGCATTCACATAAGGAAAGGGAGCATGTCAGCCTGGGCTGAAACTGCCGTGCTACAGGATTCCTAGACTCACGTGAGCTGCCCCAAACAGGCACAACCAGGATTCGGGACAGAGCTCAATCTTAGAAACAAACAAAACAAAAAACCAAAAAAGCTACCAAAGGCAGAAAACAAAATGAATTCCACACCTCTGAATATCTAAATATCATTAAAAGGTAAATGAAAAGCTGGGAAAATGATGTATGAAGTATATAGGAGAGAAGTTTAATGTCATTAATGTGCACTTACAAATCGATAAGAAAATGTGAATGCCTTGATGAAAAGTTGGATAAAGGGTATAAACAAGTAATGCACAGTACAAGCGATACAAATGGCACTAACCATAGAAAAACCCTCACTTGTAATCAAAGAAGTGCAACTGAAAACAAAACAAAAAAAGTGATCTTTTTGATTATTAAAATGGCAGATTAAAAATAATAAAAACTGAGTTGGTGAGTATATGGCTACTCACTTTTGTAAGTTACTAATGCGTGTATATATTGGTAAAACCACTCTGGAGGGCAGTTTGATAGTGCAAATCAGAAGCCTTACGATTGCGTACAACCTTTGGTACAGCAAGTCCGCTTAAAGGAATGTAACCTTAGGAAATTATTGTAAGTCTGTAAATATTTAGCTACAAGGATGTTAAATGGTATGTTTACACTATGAAATATTATGCAGGTATTAAAAACGATGTCACAGGTATTTGTGTAAAAGGATAGTCATGATATATCAAATTTTAAAAAGTAATTAAAATTAGTATATAATGGTATAACCTAAGTTTTACAAAAAAAAAGACTTTATGGTTACAAAAAAAAGATTAACAGTTATAACCAAAGGTTTTCTAGGATGATGGAATTATAGGTAATTTAATTTTCTTCCTTTTCATTATCTCTATTTTCTAAATTTTATGCAAAGAATGTATTTTCTTTTCATAACTAGAAAAATGAAGCTCCATAGCTTTATCTATTTAGCCAAATGGTAGTATATATTTATCTTCCGAGGCTGGTGCCAGAGGAGAAGCTTTATGGCTTCAAAGGTAAGTGGCCAATGAGCTCTGTCATTTTCAAAGTTTAAATAAGAATTCTTTGAATTTCAAGCAATTTGATTTTGCCCTTTGTGGAATAGTTAGGTGAGAACTGTATCTAGGGTAAAAAATTCACTCTGTGATTTAATCCCCTTTGAAAAATTGAAATGATGTTCTGAGGAATTTCAAGTCCACAATGGCTAATGCAGCCATACAAATAAGCACTGATATTTGCAGTGTTAAAAATAAAGGCCCCAAAGCCCATAACATCAGTTATGAGAAAAACATCAGACAAACCCAAACGGAGTGACATTCTAAAACATACTTGACAATTACTCCTCCAGAGAGTCAGGGAAGCAAAGAAAGCCTAAGAAATTATCACAGCCCAGGGCACACTAAGATATGACAGCCACACACTGTATGGTGTCCTGAATTAGATTCTGGAACAGAAGGACATTAGTGATGAAACTGGTGGAATCCAAATAAAGTTTGCTGTTTAGTTGGTAGTAACTCACCATTGTTGGTTTCTTGGTTTTCACAGATGTACTACAGTAATATAAGATGTTCACATCACTTGTAAGGTGATCAACCATCCAGGTTTTCCTGGGAGAGAGTTCCTAGGGATGGGGGGCTTTTGGTCCTGAAACCATGACAAGCCCAAGAACACTGGGACCTTTGGTAAACACACAGTAGGGGAAACTGGGTTAGAGGTAGACGGGAACTTTGTAACTCTTTCATAAGTCTAAAAGTATTCCAAAATAAAAAGTATTAAAGAATAACTAAAACAAATTGGGGATAGCTGACTTAAAGTGAGATGACAGGCTAAAGAAGGACAATAGCCTGTGTGCCAAGTTTTCTGCTGGACTCTGCTTTCAAGTGGGCAAGGCGGATACATCCAAGGATTCAGGGCTCTGCTCTTTATTATCTTGCTGATATGTTTTCAGAGATATGTATGTGTTCATGGGGAATTCTGTGGGTTTGTTCATTGGGCCTTTTTATGCATTCACTTTTGGCATACATCAAATAAGCTTTAAATAGTTTGTGCTTGCTTGCATTCCATTGCTTTATCCATGGATTTTACCTACTTCCAAAATAATTGTTTCTAAGCCTTTGTTCATATGCTCCTGTTTCCTCCTCAGCAAGTTGCCATGATTAGCTACCTCTCTGTGTACAGGTCCCTGTGTTGCTCTTACGCTTCCTTTCACTTTCAGTATTCTAGATTTTTTAATGTGAAGATTCTATTTACTTTTTTCTTTCATTTTAAAAATTACAGGATAATTTACATACAGTAAAACTCACCCTTTTCAGGCACAATTCTATGAGTTTTTGACTACTCTATTAGATTTTGACTATTTTAATTAAAATATTTCCTTCTTGACTTAACAGATGTTTGAATTCATCAATAAAGGTGACTAGGGATACTTATAGACTATGTGAAATATTCATTAAATTATTGTTTGTTCCCTAAATATCCTTTTTGTCCTGAGTATAAGATTCAGAATGACTAATTTCCACAGTGGATAAGACATTGGTACATTTTGTAGGAAATCAGTGACTGGAAGTACCAGAAAGTTATGATTTAATTTAAAGAGTCACCATGGAGCCACATCTTATCTGCCTCAATGATGTGAAGTGTTCTCTGTGTCTAATGACAAATATCAGCTGACAGAAGCCAGGAAGCAGTCCTTGGGGATAAAGCACCATGACAAGAATAGCACACAAACAGCTAATTTAGAAGTTGGAGAAGTATGGTACAGGGATGAACTACTTTAAGTAGATTAAACATTGAGTTTGATATCAAAGTGTGGAATAGTTTGGAATGGATAGATTAAAAAGCCCCAGGAATCAATATTAGGACCAATTTTATATGTCAGTGACTTAGAAGGAACATGCAGTAAGCTTGTTATACAAAACCAGAGGGAGGGACAGTCAATACAAAGAAGGAATGAAATGACTTAAGTAGACTAGGAACATAAGCAGATAAGTGGCTTATTCAACTCAGTGTGGAGAAATATGAAGTAGAAAGATAATCTCATAGTAATGTGAAATCAGAATGCTCAAACTGGACTAAAAAAGTAAAAACTCACGAGATGAGTAAGCATGCTAGAAATAAAGTAATTCAAATGCTTCAAATGCTTTGGGTGAGACAGGAATGGTGACCAGAATTTAAATATTAATTTAAATTTGGTATTTTAAATACAAATATTAATTATATTTTTAATGTATTAAATTAAGAAAATAACTCACTGGAATATATACAATTAGAGCAAAAATAATGACACTTGGCTGTGAAGGATGATAGAACCCTTACTTAAATTATGGGTGATCTATTCATGCCAGAAATATCTTAAATTAAGTGATAGGGTTAACCAACTTATTATTTACCACACTTCCTAATTCACATATTTTTTATGTATCCAATGCTATGTAACAAAAACACTTAAAGAGTTCCTTATAAGTTTTTGATGATTTATTTGTTCAGCCTGTGAATACTGGTTTTGTGGCCCCTATATTAGTGGTAGTTTTTCCCTTAAAATTAAGTCTGAAACTTTAATCCTAACAGAATCCAAATCCATGGTTAATGAAATCAAGGAATCATTCAATAGATATTTGTTGATTATCTTCTGTTGCTCAACACTGTAGAATTGTTTCTTGAATTATTTTATTAAACAACATCTTTTTTGATAATGTGTAAAAATTTAACGTTTCCCTTTAAAATTTGATATTCAAATAAGTTAATGTCATAGCTTAAAAGCAAAGTCCCAGTAGGACAAAAGAAGAGCTGTTTTGTTTTCAAACCACACCTGTCTCCTTCCCTGAGAGTCACAGAAGGTTGAGACAGCCTGCTTGTGCACTAAATGCTTATGATTTAAACTGTGGTGACAGCACACTCATGAATTAGGTGTAATATTAAGGGTAGAGACTCTAAATGCAATGAAAAGTTAAAGTCAAAGGAAACACTAATTGATGGAAGTAATGGCTTTAAGGAAAGAGGTTAAGACTTTGAATGGAAACTTAAAGGCTTGCTGGAATTTGCATGAGCACAGCGGAGAGGGAAGGACAGGCCCTGAGGCAGACTAAGGAAATGCTCAGGGGTAAAGGGGATTAAACACAGGGCAGTGAGGAGTTAAGAGAGGCTGTTGAATGCATTAGATCTGGGGCATCACTAATGATTTTTTTAAAATTTTGGTATCATTAATGTACAATTACTTGAACAACATTATGGTTACTAGACTCCCTATTATCAAGTCCCCCCAGCATACCCCTTACAGTCACTGTCCATCAGCGTAGTAAGATCTATAGAATCATTACTTGTCTTCTCTGTAAATACTGCCTTTCCCATGTCCGCCCTCCAACACCCCCTCTGCTGCGCTACATTATGTGTACTAATCCTAATGCCCCCTTTTTCCCCCTTATCCCTCCCTTCCCACCCATCCTCCCCAGTCGCTTTCCCTTTCGTAACTGTTAGTCCATTCTTGGGGTCTGTGAGTCTGCTGTGGTTTTGTTCCTTCAGTTTTTTCTTTGTTTTTATACAGATGAGTGAAATCATTTGATACTTGTCTCGCTCTGCCTGGCTTATTTCACTGAGCATAGTACCCTATAGCTCCATCCATGTTGTTGCAAATGGTAGGATTTGGTTTCTTCTTATGGCTGAATAATATTCCATTGTGTATATGTACCACCTCTTCTTTATCCATTCATCTACTGATGGACACTTAGGTTGCTTCCATTTCTTGGCTATTGTAAATAGTGCTGTGATTAACATAGGGGTGCATATGTCTTTTTCAAATGGGCTGCTGCATTCTTAGGGTAAATTCCTAGGAGTGGAATTCCTGGGTCAAATGGTATGTCTATTTTGAGTTTTTTGAGGAACCTCCATACTGCTTTCCACAATGGTTGAACTAATTTGCATTCCCACCAGCAGTGTAGGAGGGTTCCCCTTTCTCCACATCCTTGCCAACATTTGTTGTTGTCTGTCTTTTGGATGTTGGCCATCCTAACTGGTGTGAGGTGATATCTCATTGTGGTTTTAATCTGCATTTCTCTGATGATTAGTGATGTGGAGCATATTTTCATGTGCCTGTTGGCCATCTGAATTTCTTCTTTGGAGAAATGTCTGTTCAGGTCCTCTGCCCATTTTATAATTGGCTTATTTGCTTTTTGTTTGTTGTGGTGCGTGAGCTCTTTATATAATTTGGATGTCAACCCCTTATTGGATATGTCATTTATGAATATATTCTCCCATACTGTAGGATGTCTTTTTGTTCTACTGATGGTGTCCTTTGCTGTACAGAAGCTTTTCAGCTTGATATAGTCCCACTTGTTCATTTTTGCTTTTGGTTCACATGCCTGGGGAGATATGTTCATGAAGAAGTTGCTCATGTTTATGTCCAAGAGATTTTTGCCTAAGTTTTTTTCTAGGAGCTTTATGGTTTCATGACTTACATTCAGGTCTTTGATCCATTTTGAGTTTACTTTTGTGTATGGGGTTAGACAATGATCCAGTTTCATTCTCTTACATGTAGCTGTCCAGTTTTGCCAACACCAGCTGTTGAAGAGGCTGTCATTTCCCCATTGTATATCCATGGCTCCTTTATTGTATATTAATTGACCATATATGTTTGGGTTAATCTCTGGACTCTCTATTCTGTTCCACGGGTCTGTGGGTCTGTTTTTGTGCCAGTACCAAATTGTCTTGATTACTGTGGCTTTGTAGTAGAGCTTGAAGTCAGGGAGCATAATTCCCACTGCTTTATTCTTCCTTCTCAGTATTGCTTTGGCTATTCAGGGCTTTTTGTCATTCTATATGAATTTTAGAACTATTTGCTCTAGTTCATTGAAGAATGCTGTTGGTATTTTGATAGGGATTGCATTGAATCTGTAGATTGCTTTAGGCAGGATGGCTATTTTGACACTATTAACTCTTCCTAGCCAAGAGCATGGGATGAATTTCCATTTATTAGTGTCCTCTTTAATTTCTCTTAAGAGTGTTTTGTAGTTTTCAGGGTATAGGTCTTTCAGTTCCTTCGTTAGGTTTATTCCTAGGTATTTTATTCTTTTTGATGCAATTGTGAATGGAATTGTTTTCCTGATTTCTTTTTTTGCTAGTTCATTGTTAGTGTATAGGAATGCAACAGATTTCTGTATATTAATTTTGTATCCCGCAACTTTACTGAATTCAGATATTAGAGCTAGTAGTTTTGGAGTGGATTCTTTAGTTTTTTTATGTACAATATCATGTCATCTGCAAACAAGGACAGTTTAACTTCTTCCTTGCCACTCTGGATGCCTTTTATTTCTTTGTGTTGTCTGATTGCCATTTCTGGGACCTCCAGAACTATGTTAAATAAAAGTGGGAGAGTGGGCATCCTTGTCTTGTTCCCGATCTTAAAGAAAAAGCTTTCAGCTTCTCACTGTTAAGTATAATATTGGCTGTGGGTTTGTCATATACGGCCTTTATTATGTTGAGGTACTTGCCTTCTATACCCATTTTGTTGAGTTTTTATCATGAATGAATGTAGAATTTTGTCGAATGCTTTTTTCAGCATCTATGGAGATGATCATGTGGTTTTTGTCCTTCTTTTTGTCGATGTGGTGGATGATGTTGATGGATTTTCGAATGTTTTACCATCCTAGCAACCCTGGGATGAATCCCAGTTGATCATGATGGATGATCTTTTTGATGTATTTTTGAATTCGGTTTCCTAATACTTTGTTGAGTGTTTTTGCATCTATCTTCATCAGGGATATTGGTCTGTAATTTTCTTTTTTTGTGGTGTCTTTACCCGGTTTTGGTATTAGAGTGATGTTGGCCTTGTAGAATGAGTTTAGGAATATTCCCTCCTCTTCTACTTTTTGGAAAACTTTGAGGAGGATGGGTATTAGGTCTTCACTAAATGTTTGATAAAACTCAGCTGTGAAACCATCTGGTCCTGGCATTTTGTTCTTAGGTAGGTTTTTTTTATTATTAAGGTATTATTGATATACACTCTTATGAAGGTTTCACATGAAAAAACAATGTGGTTACTACATTTACTCATATTATCAAGTCCCCACTCATACCCCAGTCAGAGTAGAAAGATGCCACAGATTCACTGTTTGCCTTCTCTGTGCTACACTGTTTTCCCCATGATCCTCCACACCATGTGTATTAAACATAATACCCCACAATCCCCTTATCCGACCTCCCCTTTGGTAAACACTAGTTCCTCTTGGAGTCTCTGAGTCTGCTGCTACTTTGTTCCTTCAGTTTTGCTTCATTCTTATACTCCACAGATGAGGGAAATCATTTGATACTTGTCTTTCTCCATCTGCCTTATTTCACTGAGCATAATATCCTCCAGCTCCATCCATGTTGTTGCAAATGGCAGGATTTGTTTCCTTCTGATGGCTGAATAGTATTCCATTGTGTATATGTACCACATCTTCTTTATCCATTCATCTACTGATGGACACTTAGGTTGCTTCCATATCGTGGTTATTGTAAAAAGTGCTGCAATAAACATTGGGGTGCATATGTCTTTTTGAATCTGAGCAGTTGTATTCTTTGGGTAAATTCCAAGGTGTGGGATTCTGAGGTCAAATGCTATTTCTATTTTTAGTTTTTTGAGGAACCTCCATATTGCTTTCCACAATGGTTGAAGTACCTTACATTACCACCAGCAGTGTAGGAGGGTTTCCCTTTCTCCACATCCTTGCCAGCATTTGTTGTTCTTAGTCTTTTGGATGCTGGCCATCCTTACTGGTGTGAGGTGATAGCTCATTGTGGTTTTAATTTGCATTTCTCTGATGATTAGTGATGTGGAGCATCATGTCATGTGTCTGTTGGCCATCTGAATTTCTTCTTTGGAGAACTGTCTCTTCATATCCTCTGCCCATTTTTTAATCGGGTTATTTGCATTTTGGGTGTTGAGGCATGTAAAGTTCTTTATATATTTTGGATGTTCACCCCTTATCGGGTATGTCATTTACAAATATATTCTCCCATACTATAGGATGCCTTTTTGTTCTGTTGGTGGTGTCCTTTGCCGTACAGAAACCTGTTGGTTGGTGTAGTCCCATGAGTTCATTTTTGCTTTTGTTTCCCTTACTCAAGAAGATTCGTTTAGGAAAAAGTCGCTCATGCTTATATTCAGGCGATTTTTGCCTATGTTGTCTTCTAAGAGTTTTATGGTTTCATGACTTATATTCAGGTCCTTGATCCATTTCAACTTTACTTTTGTGTATGGGGTTAAACAATAATCTAGTTTTATTCTCCTGAATGTAACTGTCCAGGTTTGTCAAAACCAGCTGTTGAAGAGGCTGTCATTTCCCCATTGTATGTCCATGGCTCCTTTATCATATATTAATTGACCATATATGGTTGGGTTTTTTATCAGGGCTCTCTATTCTATTCCATTGGTCTATGGGTCTGCTCTTGTGCCAGTACCAAATTGTCTTTGACTACTGTGGCTTTGTAGTAAAGCTTGAAGATGGGGAGTATAATCCCCCCAGCTTTATTCTTCCTTCTCAGGTTGGCTTTGGCTATTTGGGGTCTTTTGTGGTTCCATATGAACTTTAGAACAATTTTCTTAGTTTGCTGAAAAATGCTGTTGGTATTTTGATAGGAATTGCACTGAATCTGTAGATTGCTTTAGGCAGGATGGCCATTTCCACAATATTAATTCTTCCTATCCATGAGCATGGGATTTGTTTCCATTTATTGGTATCTTCTTTAATTTAATTTCACTCATGAGTGTCTCATAGTTTTTACAGTACACGTCTTTCACTTCCTTGTTAGGTTTATTCATAGATATTTTATTCTTTTTGATGCAACTGTGAATGGAATTGTTTTCCTGATTTCTCTTTCTGCTAGATAATTGTTAGTGTACAGGAATGCCACAGATTTCTGCATATTAATTTTGTATCCTGCAACTTTGCTGAATTCAGATATTAGATCTAGTAGTTTCGGAGTGGATTTCTTAGGGTTTTTTATGTACAATATCATGTTTAATGCAAACAGGGACAGTTTAACTTCTTCCTTGCCAATCTGGATGCCTTTTATTTCTTTGTGTTGTCTGATTGCTGTTTCTAGGACCTCCTGTACTATGTTGAATAAAAGTGGGGAGAGTGGGCATCCTTGTCTTCTGATCTTAAAAAAGCTTTCAGCTTCTCGCTGTTATGTATAATGTTGGCTGTGGGTTTGTCATATATGGCCTTTATTATGTTGAGGTACTTGCCCTCTATACCCATTTTGTTGAGAGTTTTTATCGTGAATGGATGTTGAATTTTGTCAAATGCTTTTTCAGCATCTATGGAGATGATCATGTGGTTCTTGTCCTTCCTTTTGTGGATGTGGTGGATGATGTTGATGGGTTTTCGAATGTTGTACCATCCTTGCATCCCTGGAATAAATCCCACTTGATAATGATGGATGATCTTTTAGATGTATTTCTGAATTTGGTTTGCTAATATTTTGTTGAGTATTTTTTCATCTACGTTCATCAGGGATATTGGTCTGTAGTTTTCTTTTTTTTGTGGTGTCTTTGCCCAGTTTTGGTATTAGAGTGATGCTGGCCTCATAGAATGAGTTTGGAAGTATTCCCTCTTCTTCCACTCCTTGGAAAACTTCAAGGACGATGGGTATTAAGTCTTCACTAAATGTTTGATAAAATTCAGTGGTGAAGCCACCTGATCCAGGGGTTTTGTTCTTAGGTAGGTTTTTGATTACCAATTCAATTTCGTTGCTGGTAATTGGTCTGTTCAGGTTTTCGGTTTCTTTCTGGGTCAGCCTTGGAAGTTTGTATTTTTCTAGAAAGTAGTCCATTTTTTCTAGGTTATCCGGTTTGTTAGCATATAATTTTTCATAGTATTTTCTAATAGTTCTTTGTATTTCTGTGCTGTCCGTAGTGATTTTTCCTTTCTCATTTCTGATTTTGTTTATGTGAGTAGACTCTCCTTTTTTCTTAATAAGTCTGGCTAGGGGTTTATCTATTTTGTTTATTTTCTCGAAGAACCAGCTCTTGCTTTCATTGATCCTTTCTATTGTTTTATTCTTCTCGAATTTATTTATTTCTGCTTTAATCTTTTTTTAAATATAATTTATTTTGGTATCATTAATCTACATTACATGTGCAATATTATGGCCATTAAACTACCTCTTCATCAGGTCCCCCCCACCAACCCCACTACAGTCACTGTCCACCAGCGTAGTGAGATGCTATAGAATCACTACTTGTCTTCTCTGAGTTGTACAGCCCTCCCCGCGCCCCCCCAACATTACGTCTGCTAATCACAATGCCCCCTTTTCCCTCTTATCCCTCCCTTCCCACCCATTTTCCCAGTCCCTTTCCCTTTAGTAACTGTTAGTCTGTTCTTGGGTTCTGTGAGTGTGCTGTGGTTTTGTTCCTTCAGTATTTTTTCTTTGTTCTTATACTCCACATATGAGTGAAATCATTTGATACTTGTCTTTTTCGGCTTGGCTTATTTCACTGAGCATAATACCCTCTAGCTCCATCCATGTTGTTGCAAATGGTAGGATTTGTTTTCTTCTTATGGCTGAATAATATTCCATTGTGTATATGTCCCATATCTTCTTTATCCATTCATCTACTGGTGGACACTTAGGTTGCTTCCATTTCTTGGCTATTGTAAACAGTGCTGCGATAAACATAGGGGTGCATCTGTCTTTTTCAAATTGGGCTGCTGCATTCTTAGGGTAAATTCCTAGGAGTGGAATTCCTGGGTGAAATGGTATTTCTATTTTGAGTTTTTTGAGGCACCTCCATACGGCTTTCCGCAATGGTTGAACTAATTTGCATTCCCACCAGCAGTGTAGGAGGGTTCCCTTTTCTCCACATCCTAGCCAACATTTGTTGTTGTTTGTGTTTTGGATTTTGGCCATTCTCACTGGTGTGAGGTGATATCTCATTGTGGTTTTAATCTGCATTTCTCTGATGATTAGCGATGTGGAGCATCTTTTCATGTGCCTGTTGACCATCTGAATTTCTTCTTTGGAGAAGTGTCTATTCATGTCCTCTGCCCATTTCTTAATTGGATTATTTGCTTTTTGTTTGTTAAGGTGTGTGAGTTCTTTAAAAATTTTGGATGTCAACCCTTTATCAGATACGTTATTTATGAATATATTCTCCCATACTGTAGATTGTCTTTTTGTTCTACTGATGGTGTTTGCTGTACAGAAGCTTTTCAGCTTGATATAGTCCCACTTGTTCATTTTTGCTTTTGTTTTCCTTGCCCAGGGAGATATGTTCATGAAGAAGTTGCCATGTTTATGTCCAAGAGATTTTTGCCTATGTATTTTTCTAAGAGTTTTATGGTTTCATGACTTACATTCAGGTCTTTGATCCACCTTGAGTTTACCTTTGTGTATGGGGCTAGACAGTAGTCCAGTTTCATTCTCTTACATGTAGCTGTCCAGTTTTTCCAACACCAGCTGCTGAAGAGGCTGTCATCTCCCGATTGTATATACAAGGCTCCTTTATCAAATATCAATTGACTGTATATGTTTGGGTTAATGTTTGGATTTTCTATTCTGTTCCACTGCTCTGTGGGTCTGTTTTTGTGCCAATACCAAATTGTCTTGATTACTGTGGCTTTGTAGTAGAGCTTGAAGTCAGGGAGCGTAATTCCCCCTGTTTTATTCCTCCTTATCAGGATTGCTTTGGCTATTCGGGGTCTTTTGTGTTTCCATATGAATTTTCGAATTATTTATTCCAGTTCATTGAAGAAAGCTGTTGGTAGTTTGATAGGGATTGCATTGAATCTGTAGATTGCTTTAGGTAGTATAGCCATTTTGACAATAGTTATTCTACCTAGCCAAGAGCATGCAATGCATTTCCATTTGTTAGTGTCCTCTATAATTTCTCTTAGGAGTGTCTTGTAGTTTTCAGAGTACAGGTCTTTCAGTTCCTTCGTTAGGTTTATTCCTAGGTATTTTATTCTTTTTTATGCAATTGTGAATGGAATTTTTTTTCTGATTTCTCTTTCTGTTAGTTCACCGTTAGTGTATAGGAAAGCAACAGATTTCTGTGTGTTAATTTTGTATCCTGCAACTTTGCTGAATTCAGATATTAGTTCTAGTAGTTTTAGAGTGGAGTCTTTAGGGTTTTTTATGTACAGTATCACGTCATCTGCAAATAGTGACAATTTGACTTCTTCTTTACCAATCTGGATGCCTTGTATGTCTTTGTTTTGTCTGATTCCTGTGGCTAGGACCTCCAGTACTACGTTGAATAACAGTGGGGAGAGTGGGCATCTCTGTCTTGTTCCTGATCTTAGATGAAAAGCTTTCAGCTTCTCAGTGTTAAATATGATGTTAGCTGTGGGTTTGTCATATATAGCCTTTATGATGTTGAGGTACTTGCCGCCTATACCCATTTTGTTGAGAGTTTTAATCAGGAATGGATGCTGAATTTTGTCAAATGCTTTTTCAGCATCTATGGAGATGATCATGTGGTTTTTGTCCTTCTTTTTGTGGATGTGGTGGATGATGTTGATGGATTTTTGAATGTTGTACCATCCTTGCATCCCTGGGATGAATCCCACTTGATCTTGGTGTATGATCCTCTTGATGTATTTTTGAATTCGGTTTGCTAATATTTTGTTGAGTATTTTTGCATCTACATTCATCAGGGATATTGGTCTGTAATTGTCTTTTTTGTGAGGTCTTTGCCTGGTTTTGGTATTAGAGTGATGCTGGCTTCATAGAATGAGTTTGGAAGTATTCTCTCCTCTTCTATTTTTTGGAGAACTTTAAAGAGAATGGGTGTTATTTCTTCTCTATATGTCTGGTAGAATTCAGAGGTGAATCCATCTGGTCCAGGGGTTTGTTCTTGGGTAGTTTTTTGATTACCGATTCAATTTCGTTGCTGGTGATTGGTCTGTTTAGTTTTTCTGTTTCTTGCTTAGTCAGTCTTGGAAGGTTGTTTTTTCTAAGAAGTTGTCCATTTCTTCTAGGTTTTCCAGGTTGTTAGCATATAGATTCTCATAATATTCTCTTACAATTCTTTGTATTTTTGTGGGGTCTGTCGTGATTTTTGCTTTCTCATTTCTGATTCTGTTTATGTGTGTAGATTCTCTTTTTCTCTTAATGAGTCTGGCTAGGGGTTTATCTATTTTGTTTATTTTTTCAAAGAACCACTCTTGGTTTCATTGATTTTTTACATTGTTTTAGTCTTCTCAATTTTATTTATTTCTTCTCTAATCTTTATTATGTCCCTCCTTGGTGACTTTGGGCCTCATTTGTTCTTCTTTTTCCAATTTCAGTAATTGTGTCTTTAGACTGCTCATTTGGTAATGTTCTTCCTTCTTTAAATAGGCCTGGATTGCAATATACTTTCCTCTTAGAACTGCCTTTGCTGCGTCCCACAGAAGTTGTGGCTTTGTGTTGTTGTTGTCATTAGTCTCCATATATTCTTTGATTTCTGTTTTGATTTGGTCGTTAACCCATTGATTAATTAGGAGAGTGTTGTTAAGTCTCCATGTATTTGTGAGCCTTTTTGATTTCTTTCTAAAATTTATTTCTAGTTTTACCTTGGTGATCTGAGAAGTTGGTTGGTAGGATTTCAATATTTTTGAAATTACTGAGGTTCTTTTTGTGGCCTAGTATGTGGTCTATTCTGGAAAATGTTTCATGTGCACTTGAGAAGAATATGTATCCTGCTGCTTTTGGGTGTAGAGTTCTGTAGATGTCTGTTAGGTCCATCTGTTCTAGTGTGTTGTTCAGTGCCTCTGTGTCTTTACTTATTTTCTGTCTGGTTGATCTGTCCTTTAGAGTGAGTGGTGTGTTGAAGTCTCCCTAAATGAATGCATTGCTGTCTATTTCCTCCTTTAATTCTGTTAGTATTTGTTTCACATAAGCTGGCGCTTCTGTGTTGGGTGCATATATATTTATAATGGTTATTTCTTCTTGTTGGACTGATCCCTTTATTGTTATGTAATGTCCTTCTGTATCTCTTGGTACTTTCTTCGTTTTGAATTCTATTTTGTCTGATACAAGTACTGCAACACCTGCTTTTTTCTCCTCGTTATTTGAATGAAATATCTTTTTCCATCCCTTCACTTTTAGTCTGTGTATATCTTTGGGTTTGAGGTGAGTCTCTTGTAAGCAGCATATAGATGGGTCTTGCTTTTTTATCCATTCTGTTACTCTGTGTCTTTTGATTGGTGTATTCAGTCCATTTACATTTTGGGTGGTTATTGATAGATATGTACTTATTGCCATTGCTGGCTTTAGATTCGTGGTTACCAAAGGTTCAAGGGTTGCTTCTTTACTATTTAACAATCTAACTTAACTTTCTTGTTAAGTAATTGTAAACACTGTGTGATGTTGGTTTATTTCTCTCCCTTCTTATTCTTCCTCCTCCATTCTTTATATACTAGGTGTTTTAGTCTTTGCCATTAGTTAGTATTTGGATGGTCTGCTTTCTTTGCTATTTTATTTTCTCTGGTGACATCTTTTTAGCCTTAGGAGTTCTTCAATCTAGATCAGTCCATTTAAGATATCCTGTATTGGTGGTTTATGAGAGGCAAACTCTCTCAACTTTCATTTGTCTGGAAATTATTTTATCCCTCCATCATATTTAAATGATAATCGTGCTGGATACAATAGTCTTGGTTCTAGGCCCTTCTGTTTCATAACGTTAAATATATCATGCCATTCTCTTCTGGCCTGTATGGTTTCTGTTGAGAAGTCTGATAATAGTCTGATGGGTTTTCCTTTGTAGGTGATCTTTTTTCTTTCTCTAGCTGCCTTTAATACTCTGTCTTTATCTTTGATCTTTGCCATCTTAATTATTATGTGTCTTGGTGTTGTCTTCCTTGGGTCCCTTGTGTTGGGAGATCTGTGGGCTTCCGTGGACTGCAAGACTATTTCCTTCCCCAGTGTGGGGAAGTTTTCAGCAATTATTTCTTCAAAGACACTTTCTATCCCTTTTTCTCTCTCTTCTTCCTCTGGTACTCCTGTAATGCGAATATTGTTCCGTTTGGATTGGTCACACAGTTCTCTTAATATTCTTTCATTCCTAGAAATCCTTTTATCTCTCTCTGCCTCAGCTTCTCTGTATTCCTCTTTTCTGATTTCTATTCCATTAACAGTCTCTTGCATCTCATCCAGTCTGCTGTTAAGCCCATCGATCGCTTGTCTGATTTCTGTATTGTCTTTCCTCACTTCCCTCACTTCCTCCCTCAGCTCTTGCATATTTCTCTGTAGGTCCATCAGCATGGTTATGACTTTTTTATCTGAATTCTTTTTCAGGAAGACTGTGCATTTCCATCCCTTCAGGCTCCCTCTCTGGGGTTGTCTGGTTGATGTTGGTCTGAACTATATTCCTCTGTCTTTTCATGGCTATAGAAATGGTCTCTGGTAGTTGCCACGTATGTCAGCTAGGCTCTTTAAGACTTTAAAAAGAGAAAAAAAAAGAAAGGAAGAAAGAAAAAAAAGAAAGAAAACAAAAAACAAAAAACAAAAAACAAAACAAAACAAAAAAAACGCCCAGCAGGAGTAGATTCTGTGGGAATGCTGTAGGTGTCGCTGTTGCCCCACTATTCCGCAGCCGTGGCTGCGCCGCTCTGCAGGGCCCTTTATCGCTCTGGCCAGAGTGGGAATGAATGGGAGGCTGTTGATCTCAGTGAGAAGTGTAAGTACGGCCACGCTTCCCCAGTCGGCAGCTAAGGCGTCGGAAACTCCCCAGGACTCCGAGCCTGCTGGGCTGAGTGTGCCGGGGCGATCTGGCTCCTCCGCTGGGCTCCGATCTCTATAAGACCACTGAAGAAAGCATGCACTTTTTTTTTCCTTCCCGGGAGCCGCCTGCAAGCAGCCTGGCGCGTTCCCCGCTCAGATCCTGCCCCTCTGTCTCTCCAATCTCCGCTACACTGCGCGATGTGGGTCAGCGCTCCCCGCGCAGATCACCGGTCCTGGTTACTTCGCAGGGTGTACTTACACTCCCTCCCGGCTCTGAATCCTCTCCTCCTGCAGGTGCACTGGGGTGGGGGAGTGCTCGGGTCCCACTGGGTCGCGGCTCCGTATCTTACCCCCCTCTTGGGGTGCCGAGTCCTCTCGGGTGTAGCTGCACGCTGTGCACTTTCCTGTGTATTCTGGTCTCTCTTTTAGGAATAGTTGTATTTGCTGTATTTTCGTAGATAAATATAGTGTTGGGAGGAGATTTCTGCCGCCCTTCTCAGGCCGCCATCTTCCCGGAAGTCTCCGCTTTAATCTTTATTCTGTCCCTGCTTCTTCTGACTTTGTGTCTCACTTGTTCTTCTTTTTCTAGTTTCGTTAATTGTGAGTTTAGAGTGTTCATATGGGATTGGTCTTCTTTCCTGAGGTAGGCCTGTATTGCAATATACTTTCCTTTTAGCATGGCCTTCGCTGCGTCCCACAGATTTTGCGGTGTTGAATTATTGTTGTCATTTGTCTTCATATATTCCTTGATCTCTGTTTTTATTTGGTCTTTGATCCATTGGTTATTTAGGAGCATGTTCTGAAGCCTCCATGTGTTTGTGGGATTTTTCATTTTCTTTGCATAATTCATTTCTAGTTTCATACCTTTGTGGTCTGAGAAATTGGTTGGTACAATTTCAATATTTTTGAATTTACCGAGGCTCTTTTTGTGGCCTAGGATATGATCTATTGTTGAAAGTGTTCCATGTGCACTTGAGAAGAATGTGTATTTTGCTGCTTTTGGGTGTAGAGTTCTGTAGATATCTGTTAGGTCCATCTGTTCTAATGTGTTGTTCAGTGCCTCTGTCTCCTTACTTATTTTCTGTCTGGTTGATCTGTCCTTCAGAATGAGTGGTGTGTTGAAGTCTCCTAGAATGAATGCATTGCATTCTATTTCTCCTTTTAAACCTGTTAGTATTTGTTTCACATATGTGGGTGCTCCTGTGTTGGGTGCATAGATATTTATAATGGTTATATCTTCTTGTTGCATTGACCCTTTTATCATTATGTAATGTCCTTCTTTGTCTCTTGTTACTTTCTTTGTTTTGAAGTCTATTTTGTCTAAGTACTGCAACTCCTGCTTTTTTCTCCCTATTAGTTGCATGAAATATCTTTTTCCATCCCTTTACTTTCAGTCTGTGTATGTCTTTCGGTTTGAAGTTAGTCTCTTGTAGGCAGCATATAGATGGGTCTTGTTTTTGTCCATTCAGTAGCTCTATGTCTTTTGATTGGTGCGTTCAGACCATTTACATTTAGGGTGATTATCGATAGGTATGTACTTTTTGTCATTTCAGGCTTTAGATTCATAGTTACCAAAGGTTCAAGGGTCATTCCCTTACTATTTCACAGTCCAGTTTAACTCAGTTTGTATGCTATTACAAACACAACCTAAAGTTTCTTTTTTTTTCCTACTTTTTCTTCCTCTTCCATTCTTTGAATGTTATGATTCATATTCTGTACTCTTTGTCTATCCCTTGGGTGACATGTATTTAGCCTTAGGAATACTTCCATCTATAGGAGTCCCTCCAAAATGCACTGTAGAGGTGGTTTGTGGGAGGTAAATTCTCTCAGCTTTTGCTTATCTGAAAATTGTTTAATTGTTCCTTCAAGTTTAAATGATAACCTTGCCAGGTAGAGTATTCTTGGTTCGAGGCCCTTCTGTGTCATTGCATTAAATATATCATGCCACTCCCTTCTGGCCTGTAAGGTTTCTGTTGAGATGTCTGATCATAGCCTGATGGGTTTTCGTTTGTATGTGATCTTGTTTCTCTTTCTAGCTGCTTTTATACTTGATCTTTGCCATTTTAATTATTATATGTCTTGATGTTGTCTTCCTTGGGTCCCTTGTGTTGGGAGATCTGTGCACCTCCATGGCTTGAGAGAGTATCTCCTTCTCCAGATTTGGGGAATTTTTCAGCAGTTACCTCCTCAACAGTTTCTATCCCTTTTTCTCTCTCTTCTTCTTCTGGTACCCCTTTAATGTGAATATTGTTCCATTTGGATTGTTCACACAGATCTCTCAATATTCTTTCATTCTTAGAGAATCTTTTTTCTCTCTGTGCCTCAGCTTCTTTGTATTCCTCTTCTCTAATTTCTATTCAATTTACCGTCTCTTCTAGTATATCTAATCTTCTTTTAAATCCCTCCATTGTATGTTTCATTTCAGATATGGAATTTCTTAATGATTGAATCTCTGACTTAAATTCGTTCCTGAGCTCTTGAATATTTTTCTGTACCTCCGTAAGCATACTTATAATTTTTATTTTGAACTCTCTTTCAGTAAGATTGGTGAGTTCAGTTTCATTTTGCCCTTTTTCTGGGGTTTGTGAGATTTTGGTCTGAACCATGTTCTTTTGACATTTCATATTTCTGTGTGGTGCCCACTAGTGCACAGAAGCTTCAGTGTCTGGAGCTGCTCAGTCCCTAGAGTGAGGTTGGGGGTTGTAGGGAAGCGAAGCTGGTGCCTGGGGGGAGGAAAGATCTGTTTCCTGATTCCTGTCTGTGGTGCCTGTCTCCCTTGTCAGAGATAGTGGGCCAAGCACACAGATGGAAGCCTCTGTGCTTTGTGTCTCCAGCTGTTGTAGGCGGGGCCTCCCTCTGGCTTGCCTGACACTAGCACAGTGACTGCCAGTTTGCAAACAGGTGCCTGCAGGCTAGGAGGAAGGTACAGCAGGCTGCGTGTCACAGTGGGGGCCTTGGAGGTAAGTAGGCAGCCAGGGGGATGGAACACCTGAAGCTCCTGAAGGTTTCCAACTGGCTTGGCAGAGCACGCCCAGACAACCTTGTCCAGCTCTCCCATCTCCCGTGCAGCAAGCTCCGTGCAAACCCCGCCCCTTCAGCAGCCCTCTCACTGCTAGGAAGCCTCTCAGACTGCCTGCCTTTCCTCTTACACAGAGTGGCCGGATGTGGATCCCATCCTCCACAAACGGCCAAATGTCAGTCTCTCAAGCACTCTGCCTGTCCAAGCTCCCTAATGTCCAGAGCACCAAACAATCTAGGTTTCTGCTCACAAAGCAGATCTCCAGGGCTAGGTGTTCAGGAGTCCCAAGCTTCCACCCCCTCCCTGCTCCTTTTCCTCCCACCCGTGAGCTGGGGTTGGGGAAGGGCTCGGGTCCCACCAGATTAAAGCTTTTGTATGTTACCCTGCTTCGTGAGGTCTGCTCTGTTCATAAGGTCTGTATGCAGTCTGGTTCAGCCTTCTTTCTTGTTGCCATTTTAGGGTTAGTTGTATTAATTACCTATATTTTTGTACTATTTGTGGTTTTGGGAGGAGTTCTCCATCTCACCTCTCATGCCACCATCTTGAATCTCTCTACCATCCAGTAATGATTTTTGAGCAAGGTAAAGGAAGGTTAATTTGGGAGCAGGTACAGAACAAAAAGGAGTAAGAGAGTCTGGAATACTGGCTATGGCTTCAGAAATGCAGCTGAGGCAAAACATGCCTTGATCTCTTTCAGAAGTAGCTGACTAAAGTAGCTGACTGACTCCCAGTGATTTCTGAATTTGGAGGGAACTCCTTTGGCAATGCATCTTGGGCATTTTTGGCTTTGTTCTTTCTCTTCTGTACTATCTGAATTTGGGTATGTTTACATTTGGTCTCTTACTTGGACTATCTGCTTCTTGAGGTTAGGAGCCGTGCTGCATCTGGCAGGGTGGGTTTCAGTGAACGTGTAGCCAAGAGAGATTCTGCAGGAAAACATACTGGGGCCTGATAACTGCCTGCTAATGGGAGAAGAGAGAGCTGTGTCAAAGGTAAATTCATGCACAGCCATATGGGAAAATGATGAGGACACTGCTGTCAGAAAGAGGAATGTCAGAAGGGGAATGTTTCTGTTTCTGTAGAGAAAGCTATGGGTTCAGCTTCGACCTTTCTGAGTTTGAGGAAAAGTGAGCCATTCAAGAGGAATTTACAGTGCTAGAGGAACTCAGGTAACATGGGATAACTAAAGATAAGATTTGGGATTGAATTTAGAGACATGGCTGATGTTATAGGAATAGCTGAGCTTCCAGGGGATAAGCTTGGGCAAAGCTCAGGGAATCAAAACCTGAGTCTGGTGTAACTAGAAGGAGGAAAAGAAACCCCGAAAGCTATACTGTTCAATATGGTGGTCACTAGCCACATGTGGCCATTTACATTTAAATTAATTAAAATGAGATACAATTAAAAATTCAGTTCCTTGGTCACATTAGCCACACTGCAAGTGCTCAATAGGCACACATGGGTAGTGGCTCCTGTAAGGAACAGTATCAACAGAATATTTCCATCATCACAGATAGTTTTGTTGGATAGCTTTGCAAAGATATGGAGAAATGCTCATCTGAGTGAAAACCAGGTGACCTTTCAAGGAAGGAGAGTGTTTTAAAGGAGGAAATGTTTACAGTATCAAATGCTGAGAAAACCTGTAAAAGCTTATGTTCACCAGTTTACCATAAAGGATCTAGATGAATAGCTAGACGAAGAGATGCACAGGCAAAGTTTGAGGAAGGGGCGTGGAGCTTCCATTTTCTCTCTGTGCGTACACTACCTTGCTAGCACTTGCACGTGTACAGCAACTGGGAAGCCCTTTGAACTCCGTATTTTAGGGAATTTTATGGAGACTTCATCACGTAGGCATGACCGATGATTAACTAATTTTGCAGCCTTCTCTGGAGGATGGGGGTTGAGACTGAAAGTTCCAAAGTTCTAATCATGGATTGCTCTTTCTAGTGACCAACCCCCATCCAGGAGCCCACCCAGGAACATTACCTCATAAGAACAAAGGATGCTCCTATTATCCAAGAAATTCCAAGGGATTTCGGAGCTCTGTGTCAAGATCCAGGGTCAAAGACTAAATATTTGAACAAAAGATGCACCTAATGCTCTTATCACTTGGGAAATCACAAGAGTTTTAGGAGCTCTGTGCCAGGAACCCGGGGCAGAGACCAATTTTTATGTTATTTCACAGGCCCCAAAATCCATGCCCTGCACTTGCTTCTCTTTTTAGCTCTGGGTTCAAATTTACAATAGTCTGTGGATATCCTCATGGATATCCTGCTAGCACCTCCAGCTCAACACATCTAAAACTGAATTCATGATTAACCATCCCATACCCATTCCTGTTTTCTATATTCCTTATCCCAGCTCATCTTTCCACTTACCAAAGCTAGAAAACTTGGTCTTATGAGAATTATTTTCTTCCTACCCTTCACCCCTTCAGTCAATCAGTTGCTCAGGGATGCTATTACTACCTCTGCCATAGACTCATTTATTAATTTATTCTTTCAGCTTGTTTAAAATAATGATTATGAAGTTTTTCAGGCAAACAGACTACTAAGAGAAACAACAACATATTAATAATATACTCAGCCTAGCTTAAGTAAAACTTGCAAATACAAGGCTCCTGGAAAGCCCGTTCAAATCCCATTCTCTGCTCCATACCAAGGATAATCACTATTTAAAATTTAACATTTCTCATTCCCATGCAAGATTTTATAGTTACTCCACATCTATGTATTCACATATTGTATAGAATGTAAGTTGGTATGTTTTTAAACTTTATATAAATTATACTGTTCATCCTTTTTTCACTCAGTAATATTTTTTGAGACTTATCCATGATGAATCTTTTCATTTATTTTAGATGTTATTTAATGAATATAAGTTAATAATCATTGTGGATTATACTATATACAGTATGTGTGTGAATATATATACATATATATGTACCCATATGTATGTGTGCATGTACAATTGTATTTTTTTTTACCTCGTGTTGAAATGGGGTGATGATATGGTACATTTTAGTGATAATTGGAAAAATTCTATCAAGGCAGAAAAAATTCTTTTCAATATTTTCTACAATTCTATCCAACTATCTCCCTGCCACTTCACACTTTTTTTCCCTCTTCGATCTTACCTTCTGTAACTAGGCCTTGCATCTGGTTGGCTTTTTCGAGAACAGTTGATGGATATGTCTGGCTTAAAGGATAGACAAAAATTCCACTATAAGGTAGAGATTGAATCATGAAATAAAGTATGCATAAACTTCATGCTGAAGGTTTTTGTTTATCATTTAAGGACACCACCCTTTAGTGGCATTAGGTTATTTATTTATCAACATTATTTGTTAAGTAGTTACCTAGTAAGTTTGCTAATTTGCAACCAACAGAATTTCTAGCATCTGTATGATTCTGAGATAGTTAACAAGACATTTTTTAGCATTCTATATTCTTCGAAGACAGATTATTAAGAAGGTAGAAATACATAAACCATCTTTTCTCAGAAAATTGCAGTGACTCAGAAATCTGCCAGTGAACTCAGCTTCCTGGACTGACATGAAGATGCCTTCAGAAGTATTATGGATAATTAGAAAATTTAGAATACCCAGGGATATTGATAGCCTGGGTAAAGAGAATGGGATTCCTTGAGTTATAAAAACATCAGTCCTCTTGTATCATGGTGATATTGTTGGTGTAGAGCCTGAATGAAAATGAGGGTGTAACTCATTTGGGAAAGGTACTCTTGGCGAGGTGAACTATTATAAGGTTGAAGAAATTTTATTGTATGGTATTTATTTATTTTTATTATTTTTTTGTAGTCATATGTAGGTTTTTAATTGCAATATTAAATAATCTGGTCTCACTGTGGTATAATAGCAATCATAATTTCAAAATAGTGATGACAATGACATTTACAGATATTTATACAACTGCAATTTCATAGAGAAAAATACAGATATGGAAATATCTGTGATTTTTATTAGTGACAAAATCACAAGTACTGTTTGATTATACCGTGACTTGATAATATTTACCATCCAAATTCCTATTTGAAGGAAATTCAAACTTTCAGTTAAAGGCTAATAAAACTAAAGATACAATCATGTTTTATTTTCCATGTAAAGCCAGAGATAACCTCAACTCTCCCATAAATCTTATATTAATAACACTTGCTGTAGATATGGAAACCATACTGCTTCATGTTTCAACTGATAATTTTTCTAAGCCAGAAGTTCATAAATTGATAAATCAACAGATTACCTGGGAGCTTCATTTTTAATTTTCTTATTGTACAGTATTTATTGGTTAATTGTAATTTTTACTCATTATTCATTTTAGTACAAGATAATTGCCTTGACAATCTTTCTGCTTAATATTAAACATCCATAACATATTCCATAACATAGAGCATTCAAAATAGATGACCCCTAACACAAGGAACTCACATTCTAAGACTTGCTTCAAAAATGATCTTCCTTATAAATATGTACCTATTTTATCTAAATTGTTTTATATTTTGTTTTTGCATAATGGATGGGTGAATCTCAAATTGATTATGTTAGAAGACTTGTTAATTGGTGAGACTGAAGCATGTGAGTTGGAATCCTGACTCTTCCACTTATTTGAAAAATGATACTGAGCAATTCTTACACTCTTATAATCTTGTTGAGCCTCAGTCTTCTCATCTATAAAATGATAAGCCTATAATACTTATCTTTTAGGGCCCTGAAGATTTTAAAGATGTGAAGGAGTTGGCACACAGCAAAGGCTCAAAAATGTTACCTCTCCTTTTGGTAGATTAAGAAAAAGAAGACAAGCAATATGGCTTTTGAGGTACATTTTGAGTAAGTAGGGAAGAAATATGGAAGGAGTTTAGTATATCTTGTCAGTCAACTAGAATACTTCCAAAATATGATAGTGATTATGTGTAGAACAATCTTGAAGATTCTTGAAATCCAGTGTGAAAAGTTAGAGATCTAGGGGTGGGTAAAAGGACTGTCCACAATCATGGCAGCAAAGATTATGTTAAAGAGACGCTGATTTAGGCAAAATGATACAAAATTGCCACCTGTTTAGATAAAAAAATGGTTGAATATTGGCAATTTCATATAGTCTGCTTAACAGACGCTCAAAAGGGAAGAAAGGCAGTAGGGGCTGTGAAGGAAAGAGCAGAGTCCTTCAGGTGCAGTACCGTTAACTGTTAACCAGAGGTGTTGCTGTTTCTAATATAGAATGGCTAGTCTCCTGCAGCTTTGAATCAAGCATCATTTAGAGGTCTCATCTCTGTAGAGAAAAAGGGGGTTGAAGAGGGTGAAAATTCATGCCAGTGGGTTTACAATAGTCATTTAGGCCCTTTGATGTTCAGTTTCCAAAGGATTAAAGAAAACTTACTGAACACATATAAAACAAGTGAGGAAATTGAGGATAAGGGAAATAAAGTGACACCTAGATCTACTTTGATGTAAACAGTGGCTAGCACAGTTTCCTCAAATCGTCTTTGGAAAGGGCAAAGTATAAATAATATCCAGCACAGTGCTTCCCTTCCTGATAAGCAACTGCAGTTCTGTACTCCTAAGTATTTAGAGCAGTAGGTGCCACTCGCTGCTTTCTGAGAAAACAGAGCTTTTTAATTAACATAAACTGTATTTTTAAGATTTGACTATAGTACTTGAATAGTTAAGAGAAGCTGTTCATTCCAGTGACTATCTTCATTTCCAGCCACCTTAAGAGAGTCCATGATAATCACTCTTTTTTAAGTGTGGTCTGAGAGGGTCTTCTGAATCTGATTTGTAGTAGTAATACTTTTGGTATATGTATCTCTTAAAAATATTTCATTAAAAGCAGAACAGTTAGCTCTGGTAGGATATTTTCTCTTTTCAGGAAGATGAGATGAAGTGTTGTCATCTTGTCAAAATGGCCTATGAAGCAAACAAGTTTGAAAATGATTTCATTCCTTTTTTCAATTGGTAGCCATGAGGGAATGAACTCCTGTGTCCAAGTGTTTTGCTTTGTGTGGCTGGACCTTGTTAAAGGAGCATGGAGATAGTACATGTAGACCCATAAAAGACATCTCCACTCCTGAAAAAACATCTGCAGATGCCTGAATTCTGTCTCCTTAGGAAAGTGCTATCCTTCTCTAACATATCCATTTAAGAAAAAAGAGTGACAGTGCTGTGACTTACCTCCCTTCCGTTCGTTTTCACTTCTGCCCTCTTCAAGTCTTCCCTCTACTTTTTCCTTTCAAAAATCAGCTTTTCCCACACTTTTTCTTTAAAATAGTACAGTGTTTATACTATTTACCTTTTAAAGTGATTAAATATGAGACAAAAGGTCTTACGATTAGAAGAGATCAAGCCTATTCTTGGATTCAGAATTTCAAATCTTGTTTCTTCATGTTTGTGGTTTTTAGGTCATTTCCCTGGAAGTTCTATCTTTTGTACAGTTAGGTGCCAATTAACCATACAGTTTCTGATCCTATGAGTATAGGTGGCAAGTATAAGTGCTTTAGAACTGAGAGGCAACTGAGTCTTTCACAGATGGGTCGGAATTTTTTCTGTTAGTGTGGGCAAAATCTAGTTCACCTGCTTGGATTTTATAACCCCCTCACCCCCTCCAGCACAACTTTATCACACAAAATATAATCATCACTGTAATTGGGACAGATTATTGTCCGATTTCTAATAAAAAGGGTATTGTAGACATAGTATTTCCACCGCTTGAATTTGACTTGTTTCTTGGCAATTAAATCTAAAGGTAACAGGCAGAGATGTCTCTTAGTTGCCAAAACACACACACACACACACACACACACCCTAAGCATTCCCCTACACACACACACACACCCCCCGCCCCCCCCAAGCATTCCCCTACCCCCGCGATGACAGCTAGATATGAAGGATGCCAAAGAGCTAAGGAGTGTTAAACTAATTCAATAAGTGAAAGGACATTTTGAAGTATAACTAAAATGTTCCAAGAGGAAAAAATACTTCCCTGAGATGCATTTTTTAAATGTTGGCAATTGACCTTTTTCAGATGTTTACCTTGTTATCAAGACGATTAAGAAGCACGGAATAACATGTTTGTACAGCAAAATTATGACTTGTTTTTTTAAAAAAGGACTCTGCCTATATATATATATATATATATACACATCACATTATTAAATGAAATATTCTTTGGCTTCTCTTGGTGCCACTGGACAGAATGCAAGCTCTTCTCCGGTATGAGGTGAACTGACATTTTTTTTTTCTTTTTAAATGCCTGGCTCCAGGAAAAGAGTGGGAGACGGGTTGGAACCCTGGGGTTAAGGGGGATGGGAAAGAGATGGCTCTGACTGAATCTAAGAGCTGAATGTGTGTGAGAGAAAAATCCTCCTCCAGCCTCGGAGGGGGTGTCTCCCCCAATACCAACTCCCTCCCCCGGGCTCGTGGGGCGGGTCTGGTTTGCTCAGTAGCAGCAGCGGCCGCCTCACCAGCCCCGGGGCTGAGCGGCGGCGGCCTTCTGGCAACACTGGGAAACGGCGGCTCCGAGAGCTCGAGGCCCTGGGGAGATCCGGCCGGGGATGCCGCCGGGATGGAGAAAGCGTCGAGTGGAGCCGGAGGCACGGGGGACGGATTTCCTCCCCAGCTCAGGTCCCCTACAGCTTGCCGGGGCCTGCACAGAGCGCCTGCTAGGTGGAAGAGGCTTGCGCCTCCGGCCTGGCAGCGGCAGCCGGCGAGCGAGGCGGGCACAGCAGGGTAACACGCGAGCCCTAGCTGCTCTCGGGAATCTACGCCGCCACGGCCGCTCATTGTCTCTCCCCTTCCACCCGGGGGCAAACAGGAAGCGCGCTGCCTAACCGAGCGACGGACGGCCGCCTGAACCAATGAGCAGTGCCGACGGAGAGCGTGGCGGCGAATAAGGACGGAGAAGAGGGGCGGGATTTCCGGGCGGGCTGTCACCCTCTTCCCCCCTTTTGGGCTGGAGGCTCCACCTTTTGTGTTTCCCGCACAGTCAATCAAAATAGGAAAAAAAAATCCCCGGACCGCTCCGGCCGTGTCCGCCGCCGCTTCCCGCATCCTCTCCCGCCGCCGCTGCCTTCGCTCCTCACCATGTGTAAGGCGGCGGGGAGCCCCGCCTGAGGTGCCCTAAACACACTATGACCGGTACGTAAAGCCGAGAGAGAGCAACCCTTGGTGCCGCCGCCGCCGACCACAGCCAGCCCGGGGCCGCCGCAGCCGCTCCCGGCCCCGTGCGTGCGACTGAGTGTCTGTGAGAGGCAGAAAGCCGCACTCCCCGCCGCCTCCCTTCCCTCCCCGCCGGCCACCGTTCCCCCTCAAGCCCCAGCAACGCCGTGTCCCCGTCGGGCCCCGGGGCTTGCGGCCCGGTCCTCCGGGAGCGCATCCCCCTGCGTACGGGCGTGTAAGTGACTGACGGTTCGAGAGGAGCGAGCGCGAGTGAGAGCGAGCGGCGCGAAGGGAAAGGGGAGGAGAGGAGAGGAGAGGGGGCAGGGGCAGCGCGGGGAGGAGGAGGAGGGAAAGAGGAGGAGGAGGAGGGCTACAGCCAGCGGCGGGCGGGGGCAGCAGCAGGAGGGAGGAGGGAGCCGCCGCCGCCGCCGCCGCCGCCGCCGCCGGGGGGCGGGTGGGGGAGGGGAAGGGGCCTCGGCCCGAGCTTTCCGAGTGATTTCGCCTCGGCCCGCGGGCCCCCTCCCTCTCCTCCACCCGCCTTCCTCCCCCCCCCCCCCCCCGCGCTGTGCCTGCAGCTCCCGAAAAGCCCGTGAAACAAGAGGAAATGGCTGCCTTGGACGTGGACAGCGGCGGCGGCGGCCACGGCGAGTATCTGCAGCAGCAGCAGCACGGAAACGGCGCGGTGGCGGCGGCCCAGGTGAGGAGCGGCGGAGCCGCGGCCCGGCTCCCCTCGCGCCGCTTTCTCCTCCCCTCGCCTCTCCCCTCCCTCCGCGCCTCTCTCCTCCCCTCCCCCCGCCCCGGGAGCTGCCCGCCCGAGGCGCCAACGCTCCGACCCCGCCCGCGCTCCCCTCCCGCCGCCTTTTTGTGAGCGTGAGCGTGTGTGCGTGTGTGTGTGCGAGTGCGAGTGTGTGCGCCCTCCCGGGGTGCGTTCCGGGCGGAAGGTGGGGACTCGGCGCGCTGCCCGCCTTCCCGCGGACGGGGAGCTGGGTGGCACGGGCGGGAGGACGCGAGCCGGAGGCCGGGAGGAGGAGGAGGAGGAGGAGGAGGCGGCGGCGGCGGCGAGCGCGAACTGGCGCTCGCTCGGGTGCCGCCAGCGAGGACCGAGTCGCACTTCCTGTGCGAGCGGCGGCTCGGCCCTAACCGCCACTCCCTCCCTGTCTCCCTCTCTGAACCCGCCCACCGGGGGTAGGACACTCAGCCGTCACCGCTCGCTCTGCTGGCCGCTACCTGCAGCAAGATAGGGCCGCCATCGCCGGGCGACGACGAAGAGGAGGCGGCTACCGCAGCCGGGGCCCCTGCCGCCGCCGCCGGAGCGGTGAGTCTCGCGCGCGCGGCCGCGCCGAGGCCCTGCGCCCGCCATCCCGGGCCTGAGGCGGGCCCGCCCGCCCAGGGGCCTCCCGGGCGCCCGCGCCGTTCGTGGTGCGGCGGATCGCGCAGCCAGGACGCCCTTGCCTGCTTTCTCGCAGGCCTGTATGGATCAGAAGCCAGCCCAGGCTTTCTCTAAATTGTCACTGCGGCACCTCGATCCAAATTCACTACAAAATGAAGTCTGAGAGGGTGGGGGGAGACGACTCCAAAATGGATGTTAGAGCAATTCACATCTGTGCTGAAAACTCCTTCGTTGAAGCACTACGAAATTTTCAAGCACAGCCTATCGGCCATAGATAGTATCAACTATAGAGGCACTGTCTTTAGTTTCTAGTATTTTTGAACCTGGAGCTTTTTTTTGTTGGAACTTAATGAACCTCACTGATTTAAATCATAAACGTTAAAAAAATAAAAGGGAATGGGGTTTACCCTTTGAATCTTTTGTATGCAGGAGTAAACACTTTTTTGAGTGCTCTTTTAGGGGCCATTGCAAACTGTTGAGTTTTAGTTTTTGCAGACTACTCAAATTGGCAGTAATTTTTCATAAGTGGATTAAGTGGAACAATTAGTGACCACTGAAGTCAGCAAAGTTAGTACTTTGGCTTTTGAAATTGAATGTGAATACAGTTACAAACACAATTACATGTAAGTTATTGTATTTACATGAATGCTAATGCATACCATACTTACAGTTGAATTTGGTTGGTAAAAGCTGTATTTTCATTTTTATATAATTGCTACTCTGATAGGATGTGGTGGGATTCTTTTTGTACTGTTCACAATTTGGAGCAGGGGGAGGAGCTGGCCAGTGTGTATGAGAGTTTAATACACATTAGCTGGAAACAATATTTTAGACTTAATTTGAATTTTATATTTGAGTGATTGATGTTGCATTAGTTTCTGACGTGTAGATGTGTTCACTTACTATAATAATTGAAACCTTGCCGTCATTTTTGGGTTTTTTGGTGGCGTGTTATAGGAATTGATTTGTGTAGTGATATTGTAAATAGTCACCCTAGACACAAAACTTTGATACTTGGTATAGTCTGAAGGGAATTCTTAGTGTGTCTAGGATTTAAAAGTGAAGTTAATGTTAGACCATATTGTTAAATACTGTTTGTGTAATTTTAGTGCTTCAAATTATACTCCAGAGGGATGTGAATAGTTTAGTGTCTTATTAAAAGTATGATACTATATCAGTCTAGCCCCACAGTGCCTGAACAAATTGTTTATCTAAAAAAGAAACCCAGTGCTTTGGTAAAATTGAAAAGTTGATTGCTTTTATTTATCTTTTTAAATAGTTGAAATTAGAACAAATAACTGATTGCAATTTACCAAGTTTAGATACCAGCTCACAAGAGGGGAGACGTGAAGGAGGAAGTTATGGATGAAAAATATGTATATGTGAGTCTCAGCCCTAGGAATAAATCACTATCTCCAGTGTCAGCCTATTGTGCCTATGTACTTGGAAAGTTCTTTCAATGCCTCTTCAGCTCTTCCTCTTAACTACCAAAACTTTACTGACATCACATTTCCCGCCAGAAGAACATAATCTAGAATCAGCACTGGGTTTTTTTGTATGTATGGTTCTTTTGCATGAAAATTTTCACTGAGTAAAATCACTAAGGCTAGCTTAAATATGTTTGTGTAAGCAAGTGGGAAAATTATTTTTCCAGTTTAAAAATAAATTTCAGACTTGTACATCTCAGAAAATGAAAGGGAATTTAAGTGACACTGGGATTTCTTTTCCAACTTAACAGTGTGCTTAGATAATGGCACTTTGATTACTCAAATTACTGGGAATCATAAGATGTCTATAAAAGCTTTTTGTAGCTGTGCTTTTGAAAAATTTTATTTTGGAATAACTTTATAGAAAAATTGCAAAGATAGAAGTAAGTTATACTCTTCACTCAGCTCCCCCTAAGGTTAATATAACCATGGTACATATTTCAGCTAGAAACCTAACAATATACAGTGTTATTAAATAAACTACAGACTTAATCAGATTTCATCAGTTTTTTTACTAATGCACATTCTCTATATTAGAATCCAGTCCAGGATGCCACATTGCATATGTATTGTGTTTAAAACCAAGTGGAAATACACACATACAGTTCAACTTTATTCTAGTTTAGTTTGGTATTTTAAGATTAAAAGGGCATTGAAAAGCCAATCAACTGCACTGAAGATTTGCTTTAAATACTTTGAATTTAGAATTTGTTACAATGTGATACAGATTTTTCCTGGAGCCTGGCCAAGAACGTTTGGTTACTCTTAGTACAATGCTGAATAGGTCTAATTACAAAGTAATCTCACCTGTAATGTCCCACAGTGTGGACTCCTCAAGTTGGTTTGATGACAAGACTCTTGTACTTCATTATTAAAAGTTGTGTAGTTGATTACAGTGACAAATCAGGAAATAGGAAAAGTAGACCTTTATACAGTATTAACTTGTGTGCACTTACAGGTTATTAGTTTGCTCATTTCATTGTACTTTAATAAGCTGCAGAAGTAAATATTACAAAAGTCATTTCCTTACCTTCAGTTTAGGTTGTAAATTTAGTGTTCATTAATGTATTACGTAAATGTTGGTAAGCTAAAAAATGAAAGATCATTTCAAAAAAAGGTTATTTTTACCATTAAAACAAGACCTATACTGTCATTGCAATGAATTCATTGGGGAACTGTTTTATTTTAAGTCTGTTTTGAGTTCTTTAGTGTTCCTTGAGGATTTTAAGAAACATGCTTACCTAAGAATGGTTCTTAGTTTGTTTCCACCTTAGCTTCACACTGGTTCTTGTTTTCAGTTACAGCTCTGTCCTTACCTGTGTCTGGCTTTAATAAAGCCGTTTCTGGGAGCTGAGAAGTTAATAATCCTTTGCAAATGCTGTGCAATAAGTGATAGGAATTTCTCCTTTTTTCCTTCGCACAGGTAATATTTGAAAAGATAGCCAGCCTCTTTTTTTCCCTCTCTTAGCGTCCCCTCCCCCCTCCATTTTTATGCCTGGTTGCACCGGAGAATGCCCTTGTAATGAATTGCTATGGCAACACCCCAGGGCTACTCTAGTTGTGGTCCTTTCTACCTTGTGATTATCTGTTTATATACAGAGAGAGACTTAGAGTACCTTCAGTTACAACTTTTTACAATTATGCCAACTTCCATGTTAGTTGGTGGTAGTTGTCTAATAAGAATATTAAGAGTTACTGATAGAAACTGGTAGATTTTCATTTTAGTGTGTAAGCTTAATGGAGAGGGTTATCTTAACCTAAACTGAAAACTTGTTCTTGCTTGGGTTATATGTTTTTATGTCTCTTTTCCTTTATTTCTGTGGTGTTTCCAGTAGTCTACAATCAAACATTTTTACAGCTTTTTTTTTTGGTGTTGGATGATTTTCTAATTTATCTTTTAGTGGTATGCTGCTGATGAAATCCTTAGTGGAATTATGGAAATAGGTTTAAAATTGGTGTAGTTTTTCATAGAAGACTAACGTATCAAGGTTAGCTTTACTAATCTATTTTTCTATCATTTTCTTTGCAATGATTTTAAAGTATATACCTTTATTTATTCAATAAATACAGATTTTTGTGCCAGTGCCAGGAATTGTGCTAGGCATCTAATGGATGTTTCTCAAATTTGTCCTTATAATCTCAGTAATTATAGTGATCTGTTAGGACGGTATAGTGCTTTATAGTTTATAAAGTTTAACTCTTGCTTTTAGTTCTTACAACCTTGCAAGGTAATATAGTTCCCATTTTTAATGTAAATTGAGTGCTGCTGTAAATCACACACAATTCAACAGTTCTACGTGGGACGACAACTCAGTTCTGAGTTCTTTTAAAACTCCCCTCCCCCAAGAGAATCAATCATGAGAGACTAGTACTTTTCTGATTCAGTTTTTCTTTTCAGATTTTTTTCCTCAATTCTATTAAAAAACTTAATAAATTAAAAAAAACTGTACATGTGTCATTTAAAAAATCCTTTTTGTTGCCTTTTGCTTAAATTATCTGTTGCTCTTCCCAACCTTCCCCAGGCATTGGCTTCATTAATGTTTTTTGTGTATGCTTTTCACCTTAGATTTATTCAAAAAAGTTCAAGTACGTCATTTTGTCCTGGGTTTGGGGATTTCCTTTCAATTAATAGCCTGCATGGTTGGGAAAAGTAGTACTACAGTTTATTTTTATTTAGTTTCTAGAGGGGGGTGCTTGGGTAGTATTTACTCAGATTTGCCATTTGAGTAGTATTTATTTTCAAGGAATTTCTTGACTAGAATGCTATTCACTGATAGTTGAATATCTGTTCTTATTTCTATTTTGAGAATTAAAAAAAAAACTCTATAGGCCATAATTTGACTTTTTTAAGGATGTAAAAGGGGCGAAATGCCACTAGTGCAGGATGAATTTGTACCTGAGATACTGTATCCTTTAATGCAAGTTGAATAATTATAAACTTAATAGTGGTCAGAAAATTCAACAGTTGATTCTCCAAAGGTGAGCAGTAACCTTAAGGATTGGATTTTAGGTAGTATTCTTTAGTGTAGATTTCAGTATAAGGTAGGGTTTTAAATATCTTTATTTAAAATTCCAGGAGACGGAAATGAAACATGAATTGCTATTCTAATATTGGGAAAGGTGACTTAAGCTTGTAATTTTTATACCAGATAGAAAATTAAGAATATTATTTGATTTTGTCTACATTTTAATAATTTAAGTTTAATAATTTCAGATGTTTGCATTTAAAATATAGATCATTATTTTTGTTCAGGTCTGGACATTTGTACTGGGTCCCACAGTTTCTCTGCCTTTAAGTTTGTTTCGCCTTTCTTTCTGTCTCCTATTCTAGGTCTTAGTTTATCTTTATAAAACAGATCTGATTTCACCAGTCACTTGCTTAAAAGCTATACCTTGCATAGCTTTCATTAACTATCTGCAGGATAAAACCCAAACTCCTTAGCAGATTCTATGAAGCCATTTACTACAGGCCCTGATAAAAATGTCTGGTCCTGTTCCCCATTACTTTTCTCTGAATATAAGGCTTTTCTGGATCCTGTCTTGAACTTCAAAGTACACACTGTTCTTCAGAGTTTCTTTTGGTCTGTGGCTTCATTTTTCCTATACCTTTATGAGTGCCTCGGTTTATCTCTTTCCTAGGTGCCAACAGTGAAATCTTGAATTTTATTCTGATTTCTTTAAATACCTCTTACGTAAAAAAATTTTTTCTCAATCTTCCATATTCCTAAAAAGTGTTTTGATCTCATGGCTAGTGTACACCACTATTCGCAAGTATGTCTGCTTGGATAGACTGAACCATTTGACAGTAAAGATTGTGTATCTCATGGGCTTACTCCTATGCTTATTTCATTTTGGCAGATAACCTCAAAGGTCTTGAATTGAGTCATGAAACTGGTTCATCCATTGAAATGTATAATTTTCAAGTGTGCATTTACATGAAAATTAGTGATTTTAAGAAACTTGTAAGATCTGGTTCTCTGATATTTTTATTAAATTCTGTGGAATGGTTTATGTTGAAAGAACAGTATTTGTCTTAACCTTTTTTTGTGGTCATAGACTCCCTTTGAGAATATGTTGAAACCCTAGGTTATACCTTCCACCCCCCAGTTGTACTTTCTCATGAAGGTAGTATGCTATCTCATGAGGAGTCAAAGATCCCTTGAAGCCCAGGCATGGATCCTAGGTTGAGGATGCTGGGCTAGGTGTGTGTGTGTCCTCATTGTCTAGTGATACGTGGAGTTACAGGAAATAACATAGAGATCTTGAAGAAAGTGGGACAGGAATGGCTTTTTTTTTTTTAATGTTAATTTATATATGATCTCATTCCCCATGTGTTTAGGAGACAAGTATGGTGTAGTATTTAAGGGCCAGGATGCTGGAGTTAGACAGCGCCAATTTTTCAATCCTGCCTTGGCCATTTGGTAGTCATGTGATTTTTGCCCCTCAATTTTCTCATTTATGAAATGGGATGTTAATAACACCTGCCTCATAGGGTTTTAAGGAGATAATAGAATCCTCTAAACCTCTGTCATAGTACTTGACATATAAGAAAATGGCTCTCAAATGTTAGACATTAATGTTGTTATTCCCTTGAAAAAATTTACCCTTTGACAATGCTGTGTAGTATTCTATGAGTTTCTGTTTTTGTACACTGGTATTTTTCCAGTGTTGCCTAATCCATAAAATATGGGGATGATACTTGAGAATCTAGCAGGTCACAATGCAGATATGTATATTTGGCATTCTATTGCAGAATTTTAAATAGAGTAGTAGATAAAGCCATAATCTATATATCCTCCAGGTTTTAGATTCTAGAAAAACCTTTCAGATGAGGTGACTTTATCATGTGGTCACAGAGCAATAACCTTTCTTCATTAAATATTTTTAAGATTTTATTTTTTTTCTTTACTGGTTCATGGGGAAACTTAAAGAATTTGATGGCTTGCTAATGGAATAGCCCTAGTCAAGAGTTTACTCTGGAGTACATTAGTACACACCATAAAAGGGTAGCTTTAATTGTTTGCTTTAAGGTTTTATAACAGTAATATACAAATCTTAATCTTAACGTTTCTAATGCAGATGAGTTGACAACACAGCACTAATGTTTCTTTTTTGTACATGCACCTTAGTGATATATTTTTAGTGGGATATATACATTTCATATTCTTTGCAGTGTTTAAGGCCTGTTTGGTTTGAGCTGTCCGTAATCTTTTTTAGCCACTTCTCCTTTTATTTATTTATTTTTAACTGTATGGCATCAGATCATAGATGAAGGATTACATAAGTTTGTAGTTGTAAAACAAAGAATATGCTAAAGTTTTTTCCTGCTCAAGTAGCATGGATTAACTTTGCAATAACAAATAAAATTGGAAGTGATAATTATTATGGTTTTTTTAGTAATGCTTCTGTATTTGAACTCTATTGTGTTATTAAGAGACTTTTATTTTCAGGTAGTAGGATTTGTATCAGTTTTTAGAGTTTTTTGAGGATTGGTTTAAATATACCACAAATACATATCACAACGTTTTTTGTTTTCTTCATCCAGACAGGTGATTTGGCTTCTGCACAGTTAGGAGGAGCACCAAACCGATGGGAGGTTTTGTCAGCCACGCCTACAACTATAAAAGATGAAGCTGGTAATCTAGTACAGATTCCAAGTGCTGCTACTTCGAGTGGGCAGTATGTTCTTCCCCTTCAGAATTTGCAGAATCAACAAATATTTTCAGTTGCACCAGGATCAGATTCATCAAATGGTACAGTGTCCAGTGTTCAATATCAAGTAATACCGCAGATACAGTCAACAGATGCTCAGCAGGTTCAGATTGGTTTTACAGGCTCTTCAGATAATGGGGGTATAAGTCAAGAAAGTGGTCAAATTCAGATCATTCCTGGCTCTAATCAAACCTTGCTTGCCTCTGGAACACCTCCTGCTAATATCCAGAATCTCATACCACAGACTGGTCAAGTACAGGTTCAGGGAGTTGCAATTGGTGGTTCATCTTTTCCTGGCCAAACCCAAGTAGTTGCTAATGTGCCTCTTGGTCTGCCCGGAAATATTACCTTTGTACCTATCAATAGTGTCGATCTAGATTCTTTGGGACTCTCAGGCAGTTCTCAGACAATGACTGCAGGCATTAATGCCGATGGACATTTGATAAACACAGGACAAGCTATGGATAGTTCAGACAATTCAGAAAGGACTGGTGAGCGGGTGTCTCCTGATATTAATGAAACTAATACTGATACAGATTTATTTGTGCCAACATCCTCTTCATCACAGTTGCCTGTTACTATAGATAGTACAGGTATATTACAACAAAACACAAATAGCTTGACTACTTCTAGTGGGCAAGTCCATTCTTCAGATCTTCAGGGAAATTACATCCAGTCGCCTGTTTCTGAAGAGACACAGGCTCAGAATATTCAGGTTTCTACAGCGCAGCCTGTCGTACAACATCTACAACTTCAAGAGTCTCAGCAGCCAACCAGTCAAGCCCAAATTGTGCAAGGTATTACACCACAGACAATCCATGGTGTGCAAGCCAGTGGTCAGAATATATCACAACAGGCTTTGCAAAATCTTCAGTTGCAGCTGAATCCTGGAACTTTTTTAATTCAGGCACAGACAGTGACCCCTTCTGGACAGATAACTTGGCAGACATTTCAAGTACAAGGGGTCCAGAACTTGCAGAATTTGCAAATACAGAATACTGCTGCCCAACAGATAACTCTAACGCCTGTTCAGACCCTCACACTTGGTCAAGTTGCAGCAGGTGGAGCCTTGACTTCAGCTCCAGTTAGTCTAAGCACTGGTCAATTGCCAAATCTACAGACAGTTACAGTAAATTCTATAGATTCTACTGGTATACAGCTACACCCAGGAGAGAATGCCGACAGTCCTGCAGGTGAGTCTTAAGTCATGCCATACTGTAGATAGATTAAGTTCAGTGATTTGTTAATATGTAGGGAAGTTTTTTGCTTTAGGTGTTTATTGGCATCTGGCTATCTTTAAAGGTGATGGTAAATTTCCCTGTGTCTGTGTTAAAAGTAGACATCAAAATGTCTTCCAAATTGTTCTTCATTGAAAGGTTGTAGTTTTTGAAATCAAGGATTCATTTTTCTGTTAGGCCATTACATTTGTAATTTTTGCTTCTCATATTTTTTTTTTGCTTATATTTTTGTAGTTTACGTTTTGTAGTTTAACCTTGCATTTGTTTTCACATCTGGTTGGTATTGTCAAACATAAAATTTTTATTTCGCAGGTAAGGTGTCTTGGTTGTCCTAGGTGTGGTGTAAATTAAATGTTGCATGCCTTATATTTGGTTGGGGAATCAGATCGGCATAGTGAAAGCATGGTACTTGGGAGTCAAGGTTACTTACGTTGTTCACCCACTAGCTGTGTGGTTTTGCTCAAGTTCCTTTTTCTTTCCTAAATTCAGTTCTTTCATGATGTAAAATGGGATTGTTTGACTAGGTAACTGCATTTAGGGTAACTTCCAGACCTAAAATTCTTTGATTCTGTGATAGTTTATTCTTACAAGTACATAGTGGGCATTAAACTTAGCTCTGCTAGATAGGTACATTAGTACTGATAATATGGGTAGGAATTTCAGAAATGTGCTCTTTGTGCAATAATTAAATAGTAAAGTTTTAAAAGAGATAGTATCATTTTTATTTAGATGACATTTTATAAAATGTTTTTTTATGCACCGAATCCTTACTTTTACATTTCTACTTAAAGTGTTTGGATTCTTACGGAGATTATATTATTGTTACAACCCATACTGAGTCAGTGATTCCAAACCCTTGAATTGGGACACTTGAATTTAATTTATTGAAGTAATTCCCATCACCATAAAGATTTCTTTTTTCTTTTGAGAAGTTTGTGTTATATGCTTAGAAAATTGGAGTTATCCTGAAGCCTCAGATCTGTACTTGGGGAAAGCCTTTCATTGTATTTGAGCCTTCTGAAGCTGTGGTTTAGAGCGGCAGTTCTCAAAGAGTGGTCTGTGTACCCCTGGGGGATCCTTGACACCATCTAGAGGTCCTTGATGTCAAACTACCGTTGTAATACTAAAGTTATTGCCTTTTTTCACTGATGGTGGCTAAAATGGCTTGTATTTTAGTACAAGGTAAAGCAGTGTCACTAAACTGTACTAGTATTTGTATGCTCCATGACCTTGTGCTGGTAGTTAAAAAAGGCAGTTTCATTGAAGACTGATCTTGATAAACCAGTCAAAAGTAATTTTTACTAACTCTTGACCCTTGAGTGCTGTATATCCTTGTAAAAATAATAGCTTTATTGAATAATAATTCATGAACCATAAAATTCACCTCTTAAAGTATACAACACAGTGGTTTCTAATATATTCACAGACTTGTGCAACCATCACCACTATCTAAATTTAGAGTATTTTCATAACCCTGCACCCCTCCCAAAACATCTCATGCCCATTAAAATCATTCTCATCTCCTCCTCTCCCCACCCCTGGCAACCACTAAATTACTTTCTGGCTCTTTGAATTTGCCTATTCTGTATTTGCTTATTATTTCCTATCAGTTGGAACCATATAATACATGTCCTTTGTGTCTGACTTCTTTCATTTAGCATAATATCTTCAAGGTTATTAGTTTTAACTTGGTTTTAGCTTGTATCGGTATTCCATTCCTTTTTGTGGTTGAATAAAGCTTCATATATGGATATATAGCATTTTGTTTATCTGTTGATGGACAGCCTTTCTCCTTTTTGGCTATTATGAATGATGCTGCTATGAATATTTGTGTACAGCTTTGTGTGTGGACATATTTTTGTTTCTCTTGGGTGTATAATTAGAATGGTTGAGTTGTATGTAACTATGTTTAACATTTTGAGGAACTGGGAAATGTTTTTCCAAAGTGCACCATTTTACATTCTCACCAGCAGTGTTTGACGGTTGGTTCTAATTTCTCTGGATCTCCATCAACTCTTACCATTATCCTCTTTTTCATTGTAGCCATCCTAATGTGTGTGAAGTGGTATCTCGTGTTTCTGATTTGCAGTTCCTGCTGTATGTCCTTGTAATATTCTGTGACAAAATGGGAAGTATGCTTTAATAAAGCACTTATGCTGTATACCGTAAGATGATTTATCTTTGAAAAAAATTTTTTTTAAATTGTGCAGTTGTATGAGTTGCAAGCTGAATTACAAGCTGTTTTCATCACTGTTTTTATTTAAAAGAATGACTGACAAACTGGTTATTGAGAGACTCATATTTAAGTGGCATATTTTCTCAAAAATGAATTGAGTGATCTTGTTGCTTAAAGGTAAAAAAACAATATTTGCTATCAGTAATAAAATTTGGGCTCTCCTGTAAAAATTAGAATTTTAGAAAACTCAGATCTACTGTCAACTTGGTAGCTTATTAATAATTAAATATTTCCTGATTAGATGGATACTGATGTGAGTAAATAGGATTTTTGTGGATGCTATTATAATGAAATGTTCTAACATTTAGAAGATCTGTATGGTAAGTCAGTGACCCAGTAGTTTTCTGACCATCTCATGTTTCAAAAATCACGGTAAAAGACCCATTTAGAGTTCTCTGTACACCAGTACAAGCATATGGAAGGTTTACCAATATGGTTTTAGATCCTATATTTCAACTGACCTTTAAGAAACCGCCACTTGTCAACTTTGGTATAGTATCAAAGAATACCCACAAATGGCTGAAAGGGCATTAAATTACTCCTCCTTTTCTAGCCATGTATCTTTGTGAGGCTAGCTATTCTTTATATGCTCCAGCTCAAACCCACACGTAACAGATTGAATGCAGAAGCAAATATGAGACCAGTTGTCATCTTTTAACCTAGGTATTTATAAAGAGATTTGCAAAAATATAAAATAAGGACTCTCTTTACATTAAACATTTTTGGAAAACAGTTTTCATAAAATGATTTGTACTAACAAAATAGATTTATTAATTTTAAATGAATTAAAAAATGTAAAATTTCTCTTTTATGGTAATATCGAAATACATAACCTATGTGAACAAAACCTTTTGGGGATCTCAGCAATATTTAAGAGTTTAGGAGAAGTTCTGAGACCAAAAAGTTGAGAATACTCATAGAATGACAGACTTCTGGATATTTAGAAGATAGTTTTTAGAGGCCTTTAAAGCTTGTACAAAGTGAAGGTTATGGAGATCTATACATTCTAGAAAAACATCTCTATAGAGAATTTATTTGTGATTTTGTTGATTTATGTTGGTCATGAAATTAGATTGGTATTAGGACCAAGAGCTTCAGGGCAGTAATTTATCTCCAAAATACAATATAATTTATTTCCAAAATAGCAATATTGTATGAAGTAAATAGAAAATGGGATTTTTGAAGTGGTAGCTTAGTTTATTGAATGGTGGCAAGGAAACAAACACTCAGAAGGGCCATTAAATTTGAATTGTGCCCCTTTTAAAGGAATAGGCAAAGAATTTGAGGAAAATTAGAAGTTAAAGAGAAAGAGAATAAAATGCATAGTATATAGTAGCATATTTAGCATTAAACATGGGAAATTTAAATTTAGCGGGTATTTGGTAGTAGGAAAACTGTCCCTTGATGTGTGAGAAGGAAGATAATTTTATTTTAGGATGTGTCTTGCCTGAAAAATCAGACTAAAACATTTTTATCTGTGTCAGAGCATAGTATGTCCAGATGAAATACTTAAAACTTTGACTTCATTGGTTTGCATTTTATGTTTGGTAAGTATGGAAATAATGTGATGATTTTCCAAAATAAATGAGAATGCAATTCTTTATCAGGGCTCTGGAATTTCTTTGATTTTTCGTTCTTCCTTTTTTTTTTTTAATCTCTCATTTAACAAAAATAACCTCTACTCCATCCTGTTTTAAGCAGTGATTCTAACTCTGGACCTCTTCTCCTGAAGGGTATGTTTAGTGCCTCTTAATTCCTAGGAAACCACAAGCCCCTGTCTTCCTTGGAACATAGAGCTCATCAGGCCCCAAGCTGCAGCCCTACTGTCTGGTATATTTCTGTTCTTTTCTTCCTCACAGAGAGATGCATGCTGTTTTAGAGGACTTCTGTTTTTGAAGTTTTACTTTGTCTACCATTGCTATCTAATGTATCTGAAACTGAATGAGAGGAGACAAAGTTTGAACTTACTTTCCCAGTGTCTTTTCTACTGAGGGAATTTCCCCAAAATTCAAGCTAATACTTACTCAGTTTCTCAGATTTTAGTCTTTTGCCAGATTTTGTTTTACCTAAATACAGATTTAAAGACTGTGTATATTTAAAATGCAGTCAGATGTTTGAGGTAGAGAGAGGTTTATACAAGTCATTACTTTAAAGCAGAAAACCTAATGCTTAAAATTCCCCATTATCCATGGAAAACTACATAGTTGTGGATTAATTGGTAACTGTGCTTTTAAAACTAGTAGTGAGAGAGTAGAAACACTACAAAAAGTTGGACTTTTAAAACTTTACAGTTAATTATTTAATAAGTATTGAAGGGCAAAAGGGAGAGATCACTTATGGACTTCTGTTGTGCCAGGTGCTATTTAGATATTTTTAGTTATATTATCTCATATAATTCTTTCTCAGAATAATCCTGTTACTATTCTGACATTTGGGAGAAGGAAACTGTCTCCAGGTCTTCATAACTAGCCTTTTTTTCTGCCCCAATATACTGTGCCGACTTAAGTGTTCTACTATTTAATTTACATCAATAATGTACCTTTGGGGGGCTGTTTTGCTTTAGTTTTTTTCCATTTTTGGAGGGAAAGTACTAGCCTTATGTATGTTTTTCCACTGGTAAGTGGAGGAAATGTCTTCTAAAACATTTTTAATAATCTTTATTGGTTTTACCTAAGGAATCACATGTCAAAACTGTCTAATTATAGACACAAATACTGCTAAAAGGCCAAACCTGTTCTTGAACAGCAGAGTATGGTGCAGTCTTTTAGAGCTAAAGAAAGAATGGAGAAAAAAATGTGACTGTGGTCCATATGATTTTAAAATAATTGTTAGATCTTGTTGCACAAATAGATCAACCTAGCTATTGTTTTATATAGACTGCACAACAGTTCATTATTAACACAACCTGAGGACATTTTAGTTAGGTATTACACAGTATACTCAGCTTTGTTTCTCATTCTGAACTCTTTATTTGGGAAACCAAGTATATGCAGGCCATAGTCTTTCACTGAATATTTGGGAATTTTCTAAAACTTTTATTTTAAAGCTTGGGAAAAATCATTCGTATTCTGATTTCCCCTCAAAATTTTTTTTTGGTTTACTCATTTTCAGTCTTAACATAAATAATGTGTTTTCTGTATTTTATTAAAGTTTGTTTTGTCTGCTTACAAAAGTAATAATACATGTTTGGTGTGGCAAACAAAACATGGAAATTTTAATGTGGAAAATGAAAGTCTCTCTAATCTCATCTCTCAGGAATAAAACTTGGTGTCATATACATTTTTCAATATTGTCATAATTATACTCCTGTACAGCTTTTTAATCCTGCTTAATTTTTACTTTTTAAAAATAGTAATTATTTAGGTCAGGAATTATATCCTACTTAATTATCTATTAATAAAGATAAAAGCACCCCTCATGAGGAAGAGCCAAGAGTCAAATTCACTGCTTAAAACTGGGGGTTGGAGTAGTCACCTTTTTGTTAAAGGGGAGCTGAAAAAAAGCTGTTGTTATTCTAAGGTATGGGTTAAATGAGGCAGTACACTTTCAGAGATGAGGACACAAATAGGAGGATGTTAACACAGTCTTGTGATCAGCGTCTGAACCCATCTGGATTATTGAACTGTTAGCTCAGTATTTAGATTTGTGATATCTCCAGTATTACCTCTAAAGGACTATATAAGACCTGGGTCTGCACTGGGGCCAGAGAGACTTGGTGGAAGCATGTGCAAAAATAGCAGGTGTGGAGGAGTAATATGTAGAGAAAAATTGTGCCAAGTCTGAAAAGCAAAATGGTGGAGGCAAAATCTCTGAAAGATAGCCAGTAAAATAAACACTTAGGAAATGAATTCATGTCAAATTAAAGAAAGACAATAGGACAATATGTTAAATTTCTAAAATCACTATGTTTATAATTGTCAGTGAGATAAAGGAAGCTGTACCATCTTTAGAAAAATTGTGAAACAAAAAAGGAAGATAGGTAAAAAATAAACAGAAACCCTAGAAATGAACATGTTTTTCATTGATTCAAAGACACACATTACTTTAAGATTTTAACATTTCTGAAATCAGGATCTATCTTTAAAATCCATGGCATGTTAATGTTTGATAGTGCTTTTTCTTTTTGATTCGTGGTGTGTCTTGTCAACATTGTCTTAGATGAGATGAAATAGAAAAATTTGGGGTGGGTTAGAACAAGGACAACCCTTTGGCTGAACATAGCAAAAGAAAGAATGAATAGTAATATACTAAGGAATTTACCCAGAATTCATAACATAGAGATAATGAACGATCAGTCAAGAGACTTGAAAGATAAATCGAGAGCCATCAACACAGGACTTCCAGAAAAAGAGAATAGAGTGAATGGCAAGAGACGTAATATTTGATGAGATAATAGCTGAGAATTTTGTGTTAAAGAAATACAGTCTACAGATGAAAATTTTACTTCAAATATTAACATAAATAAAAATTAAGTCCACCCCTGGCTTACAATAAAATTATGGGGAAAGAGAATACAAATTTTGAGACAGAAGAGTCATATTACTAACAAATTACAGACCTACAAACTTCTCATCAGCCATATAGATGCTGAAAGATCATAGAGTAATATCCTCATAGTACTGAGAGAAAACAACCAGTAGCCAATAATTCTATATGCAATTAAACTCTTACTCAAGAGTTAGCATATAATGAAGACATTTAAAATATTCAAGGACTGAGAGTTAAAGAGGAAATATTAAGAGATCACAAAAATGGATAAAAAATTAATTTTACTAGTAAACTATTACAACTTTAAAAAATAGAGAAAATTTAAAAAATACACAAAAGCAGAGAAATGTATAAAGAGCCGTAATGTTACCACTTCCTAGCTTTAACAGCTCCTGTTTCCTCTATTTCCATCACTTAACATTTTATTCTTGCTGGAATAAAGTAAATCCCAATCATTGTATGATTTTACCCCAGAATACTAAAGGAATGATTCTCAGTGTGTGCCCTGAGACCCTTTTCATGGGGGACCATGAGGTCAAAGCTATACTTGTAATAACAGTAAGATTTTATTTGCCTGTTTCACTTTGACTTCACAAGTAGTGTACAATGGAGTTTTCCGGAGACTACATAATGTGATAACAGGTTGAACACAGAAACAGGTGTGAAGATCAAGCTGTTTTCTAATAAGCCGGATACTAAAAAGATTTGCAAAAATGTCAAATTATTCTCACTTAAAAATTTGTTTCATAAAAATGTTACTAGTGTTCATATTTAATGATTTATTTTAAAATTAATAGACCTTTAAAATTTTCCCACTTTTTATTTCTAATATGGCAAATATTGATAATACTTATGTAAACAAAGACACTTTGAGGTCCTCAAATTATGGAAACCAAATTTTTTTGTAAAGACATAATTAAATGCAGTAAAGTTCACAATTCTACACATATTGACAAATGCACACAAATGTGTAATCACCATAATCAAGATACAGTATCATCTCACCACTCCTCCTCATTCCCATGTACTACTTCATAGTCAGCCATTCATCCTTACCCCATTTTCTCGTACATAGGTGTAACTTATATGGACTAAAACTCCTTGAAGTCCTCAGTGATTTTTTAAGAGTTAAAAGTGATCTTGATACCAAAAAGTTTGAGAACTGCTGCTCTAATGAGTAAGGATTTTTAAAAGCATAAGCACAGTACATTATTATTATTTACAATACCTTAAATTTATAGTAATCCTTTAATATGACTTAATATCTTCCCAGTTGATTAAAAATTTCTTTCTAGAATTGATTTGAATTAGGATTCAAATAAGGACTGTTTTATTGGTTGATAACGCCTCCAAGTTTTAGCTTTTCAGGTAATGGTTTTAGCAGGTTTTCATTGTCATTTGAATTCATCACTAAGGTTTGTAAAATGGTGATTTTTCTAATTTTCTTAATCTTTTTGTCTTTATAACTGATTCTACCATAAAGAACCACTCTCTCCCTCATTTGCTATTTGGTTGCCCAAAAGCACAGTTATTACAAGAAATGCAGGATAAACTGTTTGTTTCTTTTATTTTCAGAATGAGTTGGTGCCATCTTAGCTGCCATCAGAGATTCTCTTTTCTTTTGGAGTATCATTATGATCTCATTTTTTATCAATTGTGTTTTAATACATGGCTATCATTATTCTTGGTAGTGGTAGTTAGTGTTTTAAAAAAAAGTGGAATGCTAAGCATGTAAACAAAGAAATAGGGGTGCTAGGACTGTGGTGATAAAGGTTCTTGTCATTTTTAGAAGAATAATCCCAAGAATAAGTTGCCTTTTTTACAGAAATTTGTAATTTGGGTTTAAATATAAGTAATATAAAAATGCAATTTTTAACTTCTAAACTGGGCAGGATGTAGAAAATTGTCAATGCAACAGAAAATGGGAAAGAAAGAAGCAATGTAGCAAAGAAAAAGAGTAGTAGTAGATACAGAAATTCATGACAGCCCTGAAAAGGAAAGAGGTAAAAAAATACTAGTAATTCCACAGCCAATACAGTTGGTAAATTGTCTTCTAGTATTCTGCTCTATAATCTTCTAGTGCTTTTTCTGTGCATATTATATACTGTAAATGTCTTTTATAAAGTTAGGGTTACACACGCAATATCTTACCACATTTTTTCAAACAATAATACATTGTGTGCATTTTCTCGTGTCAGTGTAGAAAACTACAACATGGTTATTTGGTTTCATGACTTAAGTATTTTTGTATGGCTGTTTCATTAAGTAATCCTCTATTGTTACGTGTTTAGGTTATTTCTCATTTTTTCCTGTTGCATAGAAATCTTTGTTCACATTTCTAATGATTTCCTTATGCAGAAGTACAAGAAGAGGAATTTCTCAGTTAAAGAATGTCATCATTTAAGGGTTTGATATATATTGCAAAATGCTCTTTCAACAGCATTGTATGAGAGTATAGGGTTTTGCATACTTCATCCATACTGGGATATCTCAATTTATCAAAAGGGCAGAGTTTTGGTCAGGGACATAAACAGTATCTAATGTATTTATGTATTATTAGGAAACTTGCAGACAGTTTTGTGTGTTTATTGGCTATTTGTGTTTGGTCAGTTAACTTTCACATTTTTTGCTTGTTTTCCCCCCACTAATAATTTGTAGTACATCTTTAAAAAAATAAATTTTTTCAAAGGCATCTTTATGTATTAAGGATGTTAATCTTCTGTCATATACCACATATGTTTTCTCCATTTGTTAGTCATTAAGTTTGGTCACGGTGAGTTTTAGCACATACAAGTTCTTACTAGACTTTTTTTTTTTAGCAGAGTAATTCAGAAACTTTGAAGCATAGTTTTGGAGTTGTATTGATTTACAAGTCACCTAATGCAATTCAACAGTTTGTGCAAGAAATTGGGAATTTGAATTATAAATCCGATGACTAGAAAAATATCTAGGCTACGTTATGTGCCTTTTAAAATAAAATCATTTTTAATGTGTATTTTGGTCACACTTTAGTTTCTTAGTGTTCTGTGGAAAAGTGCTCACAGATTCATGACGAATTACTTGACGGTGATAACAGCAGCCTCAAGTATCTATTTTTGTTTCCCTTTTTAATTTTTTGTTTTATCTTTTCAAATCTCTAACATTGGTAAGTATAATAAACAGTATTATTATGTGATGTAAACCATGGAATCTTAGAGGTAAACTAATTTACCTCATTAGGTTTATCTTTAACATATAGCTGCTCAGTGTTTTTTTTTAAGTACCTTTTTATTATTTTCTGAAGTGGTATATTAAATTTGTGATTAACCGTATTTATGCCTTAATATAGTCACTAATAATGCAAATGAGAATTTTGGATAGACACAATAGAGGAAATTGTCTAATGTGTGGTTTTTATTAGTTTGCTTTCTTTGATATATTGTTCTATAGTGTATTATTTTAAGAGAATAACTTCATTAAAAGCTAGTCTATAAACTACTTGGTCACCTTAGTGGTTATTAGGGACAGTTTTTGTGTCCAGCTTTATTATGTGAGGATGCTTGATATATGAAACTTTCCATAAATTCTCCTCCACTGAATAGTACCATCATCCTGCCAGCAACCTAGATTAGAGGAGTCAGTCATCATTCATTCAGTCAACAAATGTTTGAGGGTCTCGTACAGTATTTCAGGTAATAATGATTTTTAGGTTCTTTGTAACAGTGAAAGAGACAAAGTCCTCACTCTTAAGAATTTTGTGTTTTAGTGGATGAAGACAAATGAGCAAACATTATCTAAATTAATTTTAGAAAATTGGTGTTAATGAAAATATTTTTGTGGAATAATAGGCAATATGGAAAAAACCATGGAGGATGGTGGTTATTTTAGGTAGGGTGATTAGGAAAGACCTCCATATAAGGAAATTAAAGTACAAATCTGACCATTGTGAAAGGAGCCTATCATATTGAGATCTCAAGGAAAGAATATTCCACGAAGAGGGAATGCGCTAAGGTGACTGGAGATCAGCGAATGAGTTGTTTAGAAGATGAGCTTGGAAGTAGACGGGGGCCAGATTATGTAGGCATGGTGTAAGTAATTTGGATTTTTTTTTAAATAGGAAAACATTGGAGGGTTTTGAGTAGGGAAATAATATTTTCTTTTGTTTAAAAAAAGATCCCTCTGGAAGGTCCCTGTAGAAGGTGGGCCTGGAGGGTGGGGGTCAGAATGGCAAAAGAAAGTACTGTGTAATGCAGTAACAGAGGCAAAAGAGGACAGTGAGTTTGGTTAGGCTAATAATAAAGTCTGGGGAAAGTTGGAGTGAAGGGAGAATTAAGACTCCTGCTTTGGCTTTGTTAATTTTAAAATGCCTGTAGATGTCCAAGTAGATGGTTCAAGCAGGCAGTTGGCTATCAGAATCTGGAGTTCAGATTGGGATATTTAGAGAGAAAATTTTGGGAATCATTAATGTAGATAGTTGTGACTAGATGAAATCATTTGAGTCATAGCTTTTCAACATTTGGCTACATAGTAGAATCTCACAGGGAAGTTAAAAAAAAAATACCAACAACTTGTGTTCACCTTCCTCCCAATTCTAATAATTAAATTTGCTCTGCATGAGGCCTAGCAAAGATGTATTTTAAAGTCCCCAAGTGATCTTGAAGTGCAGCTGCTTTGAAAATTAGTCACTTAGTAGGGAGGGAATATATGGATGGAGATGAGATTGGAAAATAGTTAACATTCTGAGCCTCCAATTATTTTTCTAGATTTTTCAAAAGCACATGTTTAGCATATAATCAAATGTAACCAGGCATATGAAGAGATAAGATAGCATGTGTGAGAAACAGCAGAAACAAAAACCGGACAACAGAGAGGACAACAGAAGTAAGATTTATGGGAACTCTAGATACTAGAATTATCAAACATAAACTAAAAAAATTGTTTACTATGGTCTAGGAGATAAAAGCCACGCTTGAAACATTTTATCAGAGTTGGAGAGTATAACAGAAATGACACACCAGATTTGTAAAAGAACCAAATAGAAATTGAATAACTGAAACTTAAAATAACCAAGATTCATCTGAGAGGCTGAAGCTTAGGACGTTTTCAGTATTAAGAGGGCAAGAAGTAGAGGAGACAGAAAGCACTTCCAGGAGAGAGTGATATCCTGGAGCCAGCTTCTTAAGAAAGTTCTTACCCTTGAGATATTGTGGAGGGTATATAAGATGGTAGAGAATGGGAGTTCTGGTTCTTGGTGACAGATAGTTTCAGTGGAGTGTGAGGGAGGAAAGCCTGAATAGAATGACCAAAAAGGAGATTAAAGGAAAGGAAGTGGAGACAGTAATTACAGGCACATTTTAAACGTTTTCTTCTGTTAAGAAGAGGAACTTTGAAAAAGGAGATGGTAGCTGGAGGTGGACTTTGAGGTCAAAGGTGGGTTTTTCTGGGACTGTCCCAATAACTGGGTGAGAAATTGATTCAGGAAAAAGGTATAATAGAGGCAAGTTTTTAAGAAGGCAAGCAAAATGAAACACAGGACATAAGCATAGGGGTTGGCCACAGGTAAAAGTGGGGATAATCATGTTTTAATGGGAAGGGCAGAGGATATAGCTTTGCAGGTGCATTTGTTGGTAGGAAGATAAGGTAATTCTTGTCATATTGCCTTTGATTTCCTTTTGTAATAAGCAACAGGCTGAGATGGGTGAGGAGGTCAGGTTAGATATTTAAGAAGGAAAATGGTATAAATTGGTCATATGAGAGAACTGGAAAATAATGTTTTTGGTGAAATTAGAGTTGCAGGGGTTTTGTGGTACCCACTTGAGTATAATTAGCACAATTGTGTTTTTTCTAGTTGTCTTTTAGCTATTTGGATACAGGTACAGGGTTAACTCTTGTCTGTTCCCTAGTAGAAAGTTCTTGAGTCTGATTTTATCTCTGCCATGTTTTTGTGATCCTCCTCCATTCTTGTGTGTTAGTATGGTTTTTACTGTTCTCCTAGGCTATTGTTACAACATTTCATCTGTTTTCCGTGCCTCTAATCTTTCCTCTTCCCAGTGCGTTTAAAATTCTTTTTAGAAAATGCGTTTATTTCTTGAATAGAACAAGCAATGCCTGCATAAGGCACAAATTCACAAAGTCTAACAATAATTAAACAAATGGTTTCTCTTCTACTTTATCTTAACCTCTGCAGTTCCTTTCCCTAGGGTAGCCATTGTTATGTTTTTTTTTAATGTATGGAATATGTCTGGTGGAAGTGTACATTTACAAACATTACCATACTTACATATTCTCTGCCATTGTCTGAAATTGTACCATACTGTACTTATTCTTCTGCATTTACAATTTTTATGTTGGGAGAACAGATTCATGATTGCCATAGAGGAAGAGGGAGGAGGGATGGGTGAAATAGGTGAAGGAGATAAAGGGTACAAACTGGCAGGATGACATGGGAACATAGTCAATATCGTAATATCTTTGTATGTTTAAGGATGGTAATTATGCTTGTTTATCTTGGTGAGCAGTTAGCTGTTGTTGTATCACTATGTTGTAAACCTGGAACCAACATCATACTGTGTATCTGTCAGTGAACAAAAAATTTGTGTTGGATCTTAATATTACAGGTATACAGCTATCTCATGCTTAGCATTGGCAATAACAGTATCCTCTTGGACAAGTATCTTGTCACTTAATAAGATCCTTATTGATAGGTACTTATTTTCAATTTTGCTTCTCATAATGCTGCAGGGAATACCCTTATACACATGTATTTTTTTCCCCCTCAGTATGCATATCTCAAGGATATGTATCTAGAAGCAAAACTCTTGGGTTGGTGTTTATGTACATTTTTAATTTTGGAAGATACTGCAAGTTGTTCCAATATGTTCCTTACATTAGTTATCTTCCCTAGGCACAGGTCATGTAGTTGACTTCTTTAAAATCTTCACTGGCCATTGCCTTTATTTATTTTTTGTTTCAGTTGTATTTAGGTTTAATTTTTTATTTCAGTTGTATTAGGTATAATCGACCTAAAATTGTAAAATTGTCAATTTCCTTAATGGGGGGACAAGATTGCCCCTTAATTCCTTTTGGGAACTGTTGGGTTAGACATTTAGAAGATTCTTACGTAATGTGGTAAATGGTGTTCTAACACTGAACCATAATACTTTAGGAACAGAGAGAAGAAAAGTAAACTTGGTTGACGTCTTTCAAGGTTTAGCTCAGCTACTACCTTGTTCCATTGCCTTTCCTCCCTCCTTCCTTTCAATTATTGCTTGTTTAACAACATCCGTTTCCTTTGTTTTGTGTTTTAGTTAACATGTTCATCTCCTTTTGGAATTCAATCATTTCTTATTCATCTTTCTGTCTGCTTTTTTTTGACAATAAATAAATGAAGAAATATCAGTAATAGATACAGAATAAATACAGATCTGTGTTGTAACATTAAAATGTAAATTTTACCTCTTTGCTTCTGAAATGTTAACTTTGTTCAGATGTATGATATGTGTGGTACTGTTTTATTTCATACCGCTACCAGTTGTACAATTGTGTTGTTTGTCACCTTTAAAGACTCTTGACATTTAGAATTGTTTCAGAAGCCAACCTGTAAACCTGTGGGGAAAATATCCAAGAGAAGAAAAGGAATTTAGATTTAGTCTTGCCTGCATGTGAAGGAATTTAGAAGAATTAAATGATTTCCCCCAGAGTCTTTTTTTTTAAATACTACAGGTGTTGTGTATTCTAAGAATACCATAGAGATTTAAAAAATGTTTAAGTTATTTATTTTTGAACAGTGCATACTGAAATATTTGTAGGTGAAATATCATCTGGGATTTGTTTCAAAATGGAGGATATGGAGGCAGTGTGGGGTTTAGATGAAACAGAATGGTCCCAGAGTTGATTGTTGAAGCTGGGTGATGGGTCCCTTGAGATCTGTTATGTTGTTCTACTTTTGTATATGTTTGAGGTTTCCTATAATAAAAACTTTTGAAAAATATAGGTTTCATTTTCTCCTGTTTTTATTAGTGGACATTTTGAATTATTAGATTTTTTAAGAAGAAATTTAATGTACAAGTAAGATTGGACGTTAATCTTGGTGTCGAAAGTCCCCTGTGATGTTGGGGTTAGTGAGCCTTGTTCGTACTAAGCAACAGCTTGGAAAGGTTTTGAGTACTTTTTCACAGGTGTCACTCTTATGACAACATTAAAGATGGGTTTTGGCCGTTGACACTGTTTCTTCCTGCTCTATTGCCTATAATATGAAGAAGGAAGTTGATAATAGAATAGGCAGTCACACTTTACTACAGTGAAGTATTCTTGTTTTTTTTGTGTGTATGAAGGGGAAAGTTACATTTTTTTTTATTAAGGTATTATTGATAGACACTCTTATGAAGGTTTCACATGAAAAACAGTGTGGTTACTACATTCACCCATATTATCGAGTCCCTCCCCATACCCCATTGAAGTCACTGTTCATCAGTGTAGTAAGATGCCACAGACGCACTATTTTCTTTCTCTGTGCTACACTGTCTTCCCCGTGACCTGCCCCACACCATGTGTGCCAGTCATAATACCCACCCCTCCCCTTTGGTAACCGCTAGTCCCTTGGAGTCTGTGAGTCTGCTGCTGTTTTGTTCCTTCTGTTTTGCTTCGTTGTTATACTCCACAAATGAGGGAAATCATTTGGCACTTGTCTTTCTCTGCCTGGCTTATTTCACTGAGCATAATATCCTCCAGCTCCATCCATGTTGTTGCAAATGGCAGGATTTGTTTCTTTCTAATGGCCCGTATAGTATTCCATTGTGTATATATACCACATCTTTATCCATTCATCTACTGATGGACACATAGGTTCCTTCCATATCTTGGCTATTGTAAACAGTGCTGCAATAAACATAGGGGTACATATGTCTTTTTGAATCTGAGAACTTGTATTCTTTGGGTAAATTCCTAGGAGTGGGATTCCTGGGTCAAATGGTATTTCTATTTTTAGTTTTTCGAGGAACCTCCGTATTGCTTTCCATAATACTAGCTTATATTCCCACCAGCAGTGTAGGAGAGTTCCCCTTTCTCCGCATCCTTGCCAGCATTTGTTGTTCTTACTCTTTTCGATGCTGGGCATCCTAACTGGTGTGAGGTGATACCTCATTGTGGTTTTAATTTGCATTTCCCTGATAGTGATGTGGAACATCATGTGCCTGTTGGCCATCTGAATTTCTTCTTTGGAGAATTGTCTCTTTGTATCCTCTGCCCATTTTTTAATCGGGTTATTTGCTTTTTTGGTGTTGAGGTGTGTGAGTTCTTTGTATGTTTTGAATGTTAACCCCTTGTCAGATATGTCATTTACAAATATATTCTCCCATACTGTAGGATGCCTTTTTGTTCTGTTGATGGTGTCCTTTGCTGTACAGAAGCCTTTTAGTTTGATATAGTCCATGTGTTCATTTTTGCTTTTGTTTCCCTTGCCTGAGGAGATACGTTAAGGAAAAAGTTGCTCACGTTTATATTCAGGAGATTTTTGCCTTGGTTTTTTTATGAGAGTTTTATGCTTTCATGACTTACATTCAGGTCTTTGATCCATTTTGAGTTTACTTTTGTGTATGGAGTTAGACAATAATCCAGTTTCGTTCTCTTGCATGTAGCTGTCCAGTTTTGCGAACACCAGCTGTTGAAGAGGCTGTCATTTCCTCATTGTATGTCCATGGCTCCTTTATTGTATATTAATTAACCATATGTTCTTGGGTTTATATCTGGGCTCTCTAGTCTGTTCCATTGGTCTATGGTTGTGTTCTTGTGCCAGTACCATATTGTCTTGATTACTGTGGCTTTGTAGTAGAGCTTGAAGTCAGGGAGCATATTCCCCCCTGCTTTATTCTTCCTTCTCAGGATTGCTTTGACTGTTCGGGGTCTTTTGTGGTTCCATATGAATTTTAGAGAACTGTGTGCTCTAGTTCGTTGAAGAATGCTGCTGGTATTTTCATAGGGATTGGATTGAATCTGTAGATTGCTTTAGGCAGGATGGCCATTTTGACAATATTAATTCTACTTAGCCAAGAGCATGGGATGAGTTTCCATTTGTTAGTGTCCTCTTTAATTTCTCTTGGGAGTGTCTTGTAGTTTTCGGAGTTTAGGTCTTTCACTTCCTTGGTTAGGTTTATTCCTAGGTATTTTATTCTTTTTGATGCAATTGTTAATTGTTTTCCTGATTTCTCTTTTTGCTAGTTCATTGTTAGTGTATAGGAATGCAACAGATTTCTGTGTATTAATTTTGTAGATACAATTTTTTTTTAATAAATGCTTTTGGTGCTTAAATTTTGGCAGCCTTGTTGGGGCATAGGTATAATAAAGTCTCAAGAAATTGAGAGAATAGAGAAGTTGAACCATGTTTCTTAGAGTGGAACTGTACTTAGTCAAGTAAGTCAAATAATTAGCACGATTTTAAGACTGTGTGGTCTGAAAGAGAGTGTGTACATTTTCAAGTTTCCAATCAAGTTTCTGGTAGCTTATGGATTTGGTAGAGGTATTTAAAGCAGACACATGGAGCAGTAATCAATAATATAAACCAATGTGTAATTGACAATATAATTTAATATAATGTTACTAATTGCATGATACGGGTAATGGTAGAGAAGTTCAGGGGATTAAAGATGAAAGAGGGCCACAATGGTCAGGCAAGACTTCATAGAGAAGGGAAACCTCAGTGGAGGGAATCTAGATTTATATAACTAAAGAGATGAGGGGAAGATGTTACCAACAACACAAAAAGGAACAAATGAGAATAGAGGCAGCCTATCAAGAAGACAGTTCAGTAGTGCAGCATTTCCCAAAAGATGGTTTATAAGATATTAACAGGTATTATTAAATAAGCTACGAAAATTCTCACTAGCATGTTAAGGATTCTGAGAAATCCTGTGGAAAATAAACCTATGACTGTTTAGAGAAAGGAAACAACATCTCTTTTCTTTAAATTTTAGATTATACATCTCAAGAGATTAGTATTCATTTGGTTAATTTTGAAGAACATGTTGGGAAATGCTATGTAATAAATAGCATGAACAGAAGGTTAGGATGTTTGGGAGCTAGTGGCAGATAGGACACACTTGGGTTAAGAGTGGAGAGCAGTGTGAATACTGTTAGTGAGGATTTTAATATTTTTAATTTAGGAGGTTAAGGTTTTTGAACAGATAGTGAAAAAAAAACAGTTACTGAAATATGCACTTCAAGAATAGATTAGAATGGGCAGAAACTATCACTAAAGAAAGTAGGAAGCTATTTCAGTTACACAGAGATAAAATAAGGAAGTGAGAATGCCAGACATTTCAAAAGATGAACATATAGTATTTGGTGATTATTGGGAATAAAAGATGAATCCTTTGTTTTTAAAAAGGTTGTGTCATTGTCAGAGTTGAGAAGGGAAATTGACCTCGGGAAACCAAAGGGATACCAGCTTTCATGGATTGAATTTGTGGTGCCGGGTTGAAATGACTGTCGTAGGTAGTAGAGAGAGGGAGGACTGAAATTCTATACGATAGAGCTAATCTACATGAAATTCTATAGAATAGTGGTAGATACACTGGATAAGAGATTATAAAAGGAAGATGCTTTGGAACATCTTTTGGGATTGGAAACTTAATTAGTTACCCTGTTGACATCAATAAAACACGCAGAAGAATGTGAATATTTTCCACCATTTCTCATATACTCTTTTAGGATTATGAATTTTAGTGTGTAATATATTTCTTTGGGTAGCACGAAAACAGGTTATTTCTCTATTTCCTGATATCTAGCATCAGAAAGTTTAGTTTGGACTCAGTAGAGTTTGGGTTTTGGTTGTTTTGTTGGTTGGACTACTTTATTTAAAAGAGCTTATTTTATCCTGGATTCCTAATTAATAAGTTAGAACACCCAACTTCAAAACAAAGACTTCTGTAGGGAGACACTAACTGCTATATGAAACCAGTTCATATATATACTAGTACACTTATTCCCTAAGTAAAATTTGCTATGTTATTTACATAATCTCCTTGTGATGCTTTTTATTGCCTACCACTTATACCTTACCTGGGATGTTCTTTAATTCCCATTATTTCATGTAATCGAGCCATTATCTTGGGTTCCTCTAATATGCTAAAATTCTCTCTTTGAATGCTTAAGCGAAAGTAGAATAGAATGTAATAAGCATTTGTTTTTAGAAGAAAGGGGGTCACAGCCTTAAACCTGTGAAAGTAAAGCTTTAGGCTTTGATGTAATACCTTAAATTTTGGATAAATAAACAGGCGACTGATTTTCATGTTGCAGTGTTAAATGGCAGAAAGTTAACTGACAAAGTCAAGAAAGAAATCTTTATGGAAAATGGTAAAAATATCTTTATTTTTCTCTTTCACTCCACTTTTTTTTATAATTTATTTTGTTATCATTAATCTACAATTACATGTGCAATATTATGGTTATTAACCTACCCCCTTCATCAGGTCCCCCCCACCAACCCCATTACAGTCACTGTCCAACAGCATAGTGAGATGCTATAGAATCACTACTTGTCTTCTCTGAGTTGTACAGCCCTCCCTGTGCCCTCCCAACATTACTGCTAATCGTAATGCCCTTTTTCCCCTTTGTCTCTCCCTTCCCACCCATCCTCCCCAGTCCCTTTCCCTTTGGTAACTATTAGTCTGTTCTTGGGTTCTGTGAGTCTGCTGCTGTTTTGTTCAGTTTTTTTCTTTGTTCCTATACTCCACATATGAGTGAAATCATTTGATACTTGTCTTTTTCAGCTTGGCTTATTTCACTGAGCATAATACCCTCTAGCTCCATCCATGTTGTTGCAAATGGTAGGATTTGTTTTCTTCTTATGGCTGAATAATATTCCATTGTGTATATGTACCACCTCTTCTTTATCCATTCATCTACTGATGGACACTTACGTTGCTTCCATTTCTTGGCTATTGTAAATAGTGCTGCGATAAACATAGGGGTGCCTCTGTCTTTTTCAAATTGGGCTGCTGCATTCTTAGGGTAAATTCCTAGGAGTGGGATTCCTGGGTCAAACGGTATTTCTATTTTGAGTTTTTTGAGGAACCTCCATACTGCTTTCCACGATGGTTGAACTAATTTCCATTCCCACCAACAGTATAGGAGGGTTTCCCTTTCTCCACATCCTCGCCAACATATGTTGTTGTTTGTGTTTCGGATGTTGGCCATCCTCACTGGTGTGAGGTGATAATCTCATTGTGGTTTTAATCTGCATTTCTCTGATGATTAGCGATGTGGAGCATCTTTCATGTGCCTGTTGGCCATCTGAATTTCTTCTTTGGAGAAGTGTCTGTTCAGATCTGCCCATTTCTTAATTGGATTATTTGCTTTTTGTTTGCTAAGGTGCGTGAGTTCTTTATATATTTTGGATGTCAACCCCTTATCGGATACGTCATTTATGAATATATTCTCCCATACTGTAGGATGTCTTTTTGTTCTACTGATGGTGTCCTTTGCTGTACAGAAGCTTTTCAGCTTGATATAGTCCCACTTGTTCATTTTTGCTTTTGTTTTCCTTGCCCGAGGAGATATGTTCATGAAGAAGTTGCTCATGTTTATGTCCAAGAGATTTTTGCCTATGTTTTTTTCTAAGAGTTTTATGGTTTCATAACTTAGATTCAGGTCTTTGATCCACCTTGAATTTAACCTTTGTGTATGGGGTTAGACAGTAGTCCAGTTTCATTCTCTTGCATGTAGCTCTCCAGTTTTGCCAACACCAGCCGCTGAAGAGGCTGTCATCTCCCCATTGTATATCCAAGGTTCCTTTATCAACTATTAATTGACTATATGTTTGGGTTAATGTTTGGATTTTCTATTCTGTTCCACTGGTCTGTGGGTCTGTTTTGGTGCCAGTACCAAATTGTCTTGATTACTGTGGCTTTGTAGTAGAGCTTGAAGTCAGGGAGTGTAAATCCCTGTTTTATTCTTCCTTCTCAGGATTGCTTTGGCTATTTGGGGTCTTTTGTGGTTCCATATGAATTTTAGAATTATTTGTTCCAGTTCATTGAAGAAAGCTGTTGGTAGTTTGATAGGGATTGCATTGAATCTGTAGATTGCTTTAGGTAGTATAGCCATTTTGACAATATTTATTCTACCTATCCAAGAGCATGGGATACATTTCCATTTGTTAGTGTCCTCTTTAATTTCTCTTGGAAGTGTCTTGTACTTGTCAGAGTATAGGTCTTTCAGTTCCTTCGTTAGGTTTATTCCTAGGTATTTTATTCTTTTTGATGCAATTGTGAATGGAATTGTTTTCTGATTTCTCTTTCTGTTAGTTCATCGTTAGTGTATAGGAAAGCAAGAGACTTCTGTGTGTTAATTTTGTATCCTGCAACCCTGCTGATTTTAGATATTGGTTCTAGTAGTTTTGGAGTGGAGTCTTTAGGGTTTTTTATGTACAATATCATGTCACCTGCAAATAGTGATAATTTGACTTCTTCTTTACCAATTTGGATGCCTTGTATTTCTTTGTTTTGTCTGATTGCAGTGGCTAGAACCTCCAGTACTATGTTGAATAACAGTGGAGAGAGTGGGCATCCCTGTCTTGTTCCTGATCTTAGATGAAAAACGTTCCGCTTCTTGCTGTTAAGTATGATGTTGGCTGTGGGTTTGTCATATATGGCCTTTATGATGTTGAGGTACTTGCTTTCTATACCCATTTCGTTGAGTTTTAATCATGAATGGATGCTGAATTTTGTCAGATGCTTTTTCAGCATCTGTGGAGATGATCATGTGGTTTTTGTTCTTTTTGTTGAAGTGGTGGATGATGTTGATGGATTTTCGAATGTTGTACCTTCCTTGCATCCGTGGGATGAATCCCACTTGATCATGGTGTATGATCCTCTTGATATATTTTTGAATTTGGTTTGCTAATATTTTGTTGAGTAGTTTTGCATCTACATTCATCAGGGATATTGGTCTGTAATTTTCTTTTTTGGTGAGGTCTTTGCCCGGTTTTTGTATTAGAGTGATGCTGGCTTCAAAGAATGAGTTTGGAAGTATTCCCTCCTCTTCTATTTTTTGGAAAACTTTAAAGAGAATGTGTGTTATTTCTTCTCTATATGTCTGGTAGAATTGGGAGGTGAATCCATCAGATCTGGTGGTTTTGTTCTTGGGTAGTTTTTTGATTACCGATTCAATTTCGTTGCTGGTGATTGGTCTGTTTAGTGTTTCTCTTTCTTGTTTGGTCAGTCTTGGAAGGTTGTATTTTTCTAAGACGTCCATTTCTTCTAGGTTTTCCAGGTTGTTAGCATATAGATTCTCATAATATTCTCTTATAATTCTTTGTATTTCTGTGGGGTCTGTCGTGATTTTTCCTTTCTCATTTCTGATTCTGTTTATGTGTGTAGATTCTCTTTTTATCTTAATGAGTCTGGCTAGGGTTTTATCTATTTTGTTTATTTTTTCAAAGAACCACTCTTGGTTTCATTGATTTTTTTTCTATTGTTTTATTCATCTCAATTTTATTTACTTCTTCTCTAATCTTTTTTATGTCCCTCCTTGTGGTGACTTTGGCCTCATTTGTTCTTTTTCCAATTTCAGTAATTGTGTCTTTAGACTATTCATTTGGGAATGTTCTTCCTTCTTTAAATAGGCCTGGATTGCAGTATACTTTCCTCTTAGAACTGCCTTTGCTGCGTCCCACAGAAGTTGTGGCTTTGTGTTGTTGTTGTCATTAGTCTCCATATATTCTTTGATTTCTTTTTTGATTTGGTCGTTAACCCATTGATTAGGAGAATCTTGTTAAGTCTCCATGTATTTGTGAGCCTTTTTGATTTTGAGGTTCTTTTTGTGGCCTAGTATGTGGTCTATTCTGGAAAATGTTCCATGTGCACTTGAGAAGAATGTGTATCCTGTTGCTTTTGGGTGTAGAGTTCTGTAGATGTCTGTTAGGTCCATCTGTTCTAGTGTGTTGTTCAGTGCCTCTGTGTCTTTACTTATTTTCTGTCTGGTTGATCTGTCCTTTGGAGTGAGTGGTGTGTTGAAATCTAAAATGAATGCATTGCTTCCTGTTTTCTCCTTAAATTCTGTTAGTTTTTGTTTCACATATGCTGACACTCCTATGTTGAGTGCATGTATATTTGTAATGGTTGTATCCTCTTGTGGGACTGACCCCTATATCATTATGTATTGTCCTTCTTTATCTCTTGCTACTTTCTTCTTTTTGAAGTCTATTTATTGTTTGATACAAGTACTGCAACACCTGCTTTTTTCTCCTTGTTTGCATGAAATATCTTTTTCCATCCCTTCACTTCTAGTCTGTGTATATCTTAGGGTTTGAGGTGAGTCTCTTGTGAGCAGCATATGGGACTTGCTTTTTTATCCATTCTATTACTCTGTGTCTTTTGATTGGTGCATTTAGTCCATTTACATTTAGGGTGATTATTGATAGATATGTACTTATTGCCATTGCTGGCTTTAGATTCGTGGTTACCAAAGGTTCAAGGGTTGCTTCTTTACTGTCTGACAATCTAACTTAACTTTCTTGTTAAGTTATTGTAAACACAGTCTGATGTTTCTTTATTTCTCTTCCGTCTTATTCTTCCTTCTCCATTCTTTATATACTAGGTGTTTTATTCTTTGCCTTAAATTAGTATTTGGATGGTCTGCTTTCTTTGCTATGATTTTATTTTCTCTAGTGACATCTTTTTAGCCTTAGGAGTGCTTCCCTCTAGAGCAGTCTGTTTAAGATATCCTGTAGAGGTGGTTTATGGGAGGCAAACTCTCAGCTTTCGCTTGTCTGGAAATTGTTTAATCCCTCCCTCATATTTAAATGGTAATCATGCTAGATACAATATTCTTCGTTCGAGGCCCTTCTGTTTCATAACGTTAAATATATCATGCCATTCTCTTCTGGCCTGTATGGTTTCTGTTGAGAAGTCTGATAATAGTCTGATGGGTTTTCCTTTGTAGGTGATCTTTTTTCTTTCTCTAGCTGCCTTTAATAGTCTGTCCTTATCTTTGATCTTTGCCATTTTAATTATTATGTGTCTTGTTGTTGTCTTCCTTGGGTCCACTGTGTTGGGAGACCTATGGGCTTCCGTGGACTGCAAGACTATTTCCTTCACCAGCATGGGGATGTTTTCAGCAATTGTTTCTTCAAAGACACTTTCTATCCCTTTTTCTCTCTCTTCTTCCACTGGTACTCCTATAATGTGAATATTGTTCCGTTCGGGTTGGTCACACAGTTCTCTTAATATTTTTTCATTCCTAGAGATTCTTATATCTCTCTCTGCCTCAGCTTCTCTGCATTCCTGTTCTCTGATTTCTATTCCGTTAACAGTCTCTTGCATCTTGTCCAGTCTGCTTCTAAGCCCGTCGATCACTTGTCTCATTTCTGCCTTTTCTTTCCTCACTTCCCTCACTTCTTCCCTCAGCTCTTGCATATTTCTCTAGATCCATCAGTATGGTTATTACTTCTATTCTGAATTCTTTTTCAGGAAGATTGTGTATTTCCATCCCTTCAGACTCCCTCTCTGGTGTCTGGGTCTGCATAAGCTTTGTTTGTACCGTATTCCTCTGTCTTTTCATGGCGATCGAAGTGGTCCCTGGTAGGTGCCATGGATGTCAGCTGGGCTCTTTGAGACTTAAAAAAAAAGAAAGAAAGAAGAGAAAGAAAAGAAAGGAAAAAAGAAAAAAAGAAAAAACGCCCGCTGGGAGTAGATTCTGTGAGGATGCTGTAGGTGACACTGTTGCTCCACTATTCCGCAGCCGCACTGCTGTGCATGGCCCTTTGTAGCTCTGGCCTGGGTGGGAACGAATGGGAGGCTGCTGATCTCTGTGGGAAGTCTCAGTGCGGCTACTTTTTCCCAGTCGCCAGCCAAAGGTCTGAAATTGCCCAGCCTGCTGGGCCAGGGTTGCTGGAACAATCCTGTTCCTCCGTTGGGCCCCTATCCCTTTAAGACCGCTACGAAAAAGCGCGCGCTTTTCTTTTGTCCCAGGGTGCCTGCTGCGAGGACCCAGTGCGTTCCCAGGCTCAGATTCTGCACCCTCTGTCTCTCCAATCTTCGATACACCGCGTGATGTGTGTCAGTGCTCCCCACGCAGATCACCAGGGCTGGTTATTTCGCGGGCCTGTACTTCCACTCCCTCCCGGCTCTGAATCCTCTCCTCCTGCAGGTGCGCTGGGGTGGGGGAGTGCTTGGGTCCCACTGGGATGCAGCTCTGTATCTTACCCACCTCATGGGGTGCCGAGCCCTCTCAGGTGTAGATGCAGGCTGAGTGCTGTCTTGTATCTTCTCGTCTCTTTTTTAGGAATAGTTGTATTTGTTGTATTTTCATAAATATACATGGTTTGGGAGGAGATTTCCCCTGCCCTGCTCACGCCGCCATCTTCCCGGAACTCTCTCTTTCACCCCACTTTTAAGGAATAAATATGGCCTTTTCCCCTCCCATTTAATTTTTTCCTTCAGTCTTTTCTTATTTTAGCAGTAGAAAGATTTGGTAAGAAGTTAAAGATTTTAAGTACTTGTTTCCCAAATGAAGTAAAAAGAAGAAAAGAAAAAGTAAAAGGAAGTAAAATTTGAGGTCTTTTCACATCTTTTTAATTGCTTTTACCAAATCCTCAGGAACTTTGTTGAAGAAAAAAATCTTGTTCCATAGTAAAGAAACCTTACTTGTTCTAGAGTTCCTATTTTAACTCGTCAGTAATAGAAGTATGTAATTTCACCATTTTGCCTTTTGATGTGGGTAATTATTGGCAAAAAAAAAGGAAAATTTAAAGGATGAAACTCCTTAAAACATAATTGGAAGTTTTAAGGTATGATTTTAAAAATGGTCATGGTACTAGTAGTGGCTCTGTGACATCTTACTACACTGATGGACAGTGACCGCAATAGGGTATGGGGGGGGGACTTGATAATATGGGTGAATTTGGTAATCACATTGTTTTTCTTGTGAAACCTTCATAAGAATATATATCAATCATACCTTAATTTTAAAAAATCTTTTAAAAAATGGTCATGGTAGTTATTAGTGCTGTATACTTAATATTTCTGTTATTCTTTCTGGTCACACCCAAGTTGGGTGTAGCTATATAGCTTGCTTTGGCTAATGAAATATGCCATAATGACTGCTGTCCAGTCTTGATCCTTGGGTGAGGAGAGTGTGCAGTACCCCTCAGGTGACTTCTGATGGGCATGAATGGAAAACAAACCTGCTTTAAGCCATTAAGATTCGGCTGTTTGCTGCTGCCTTACCTTGTCCCCTGTCTCACACGGAGCTCCAGCTGTGTGGTGCTACTAAACACTTGAAATGTGGCTAGATTTGAATTGAGATGTGATTGAGTGTAAAATACAAACTAGATTTTGAAGATTTAGTATAGAAGGAAATGTAAAATCTCAAATTCTATATTGCTTGCAGGGTTGAAATGTAATTATTTTGGATATATTGGGTTAAGTGAAATATTAAAATTTCACTGTTCCTTTTACCCTTCTAATGTGGCTGCTAGAAAATTTAAAATTACATGTGATTTAGGCTGTATTTTTATTGGGCAGCATCTGTCTAGCCTATCCTGACTAAAATCAAAGTTGATACAAGAAAAAGAGTGCTCTCACAAAAAACCTCAGATGTGGCATTGGCTCAAGGATCAGACGGGCAGCAAGGAAACAATGTTAGAGGCTAGGAAGACCAATACAGAGAAGCATTTGTGTAAAACTTGCCTGAAACAACTGGAAGACAAGTAAGATACCTGATGAATTTGTAGCTTTAGGGAAGGAGGTTTGGTAAACAAGTTGTATTTTAGCTGTTGTTGGCTCCATTTGACAAGATACAGAGGGGATGTAAGTCCGGGGAAAGGAAATCCCAGAGCAAAATACCTCTAAAAACCTAAATCAGTCAAATGGAGAAATAAAACTTAAAACCGGTGTATTGCTTACAAACTGCAGTCCAGGGCTGCCTCCCTCCTCTGCTCCTGAAGAAGCCAGCAAGCCACCCACTTCCCCTTAACCTCCTCTCAGGCTCATCAGACATGCCCTCAGTTGCCCAGGTAATTACCCATTGATATGGAGATGAACTTCTCTCCACCCCTGAGGAATGATGCAAATACCCTAAAGCCATACTTCTCTCCACCCTTGAAAGCCTGTTGATATGCAGATGTACTAAAGCCAGGCGAGATATTCTGGAAATATTACAATTTTACCCACAGGGGAGCTAGAAAATGATTGGTTTGTTTGCAAGTAGGAATGAGAAGCAATAAAGAGTGCAGAAATTTGGGGATTTGTAGAATTGGAAGAAGTTAATTGCTTCCCTCCTTTAATCAGTAAGAAGTGAAACCAAAAGAAGCCTGTGAACAGATAATTAGAACTGTCTGTGGCTAGGATCCAGGGAAGGTTATGACCATCTTTGTTAAAATGTCTGAATGAATTAAGGTGATGCAGAGTAAAGGTCTAAGAGGGTGGTGCCTTTTAATTGAGTTAGGGAAAAGAGACTAAAAACAACTTTCCCTACTAAAGTCAGGTAAGCCCAAGGTAGCCCAATTAAATAGAGAGAAATAGACCCACTATCTTATGCAGCTTGAAAGCAAAGAAATGTAGTAAGTCTGAGAGGCATATGTCGAAAAAAAAGCCGTGTTTTTAGATATTGGCACTTAGAAATGGCTAGAATCTAACAGATAAATCTAGTTTTCAGGGAGTTGTAAAGCTAAAGGAACTACAAACATAGGAAAAAGTGTGCAAAAAGTTTTAACTGTGAGAGATTTTATGTTCTTAGTCCCCACTCACTAACCTCTGACCAGCAGCCTGAGAATTCTTGGAGGAGGAGGCACATCCTGTCCACCTCAGCTGTGGTGGTGGAGGGTAACAGACAAGGAAAGACCTACTGGAAGGTAGAGCTAAGAGACACCAAGGACTCTTGGATTCCGAAACTCCTCCCAGTGATCAGTCAGAGCATCCCCTGCCCCCAGGGCAAGAGAGCACTTGAACTATCTATGCAGTGAATTAATGTGAACCACTGACTGTCTTACTAACTGCTGACTCGTTGGGTCTCCTCGGTTTCTTTCTCCTCTATTGAATGGGAGTGTTTTTATGGTTATACTTAACCTTGTTCTGTCATTGTGTTTTGTGTGTGTGAAAGGAAGGTGATAACTTGTTTTAGTAAATAAGCCTCTCTGAAGAGGGGCCACACCTGGACCTGAAAGAGAGGTTATTTCCATATCATCCTTTGACTTTGAACTTGACACTGTAACAAGACGGGGTTTTCATATTATCTTATGCTGGGAGGGAACAGATGTGTTCCTTATAAGGGGAGAAGAGTAAAGTGAATATTTGACCAGCAGAGGGTTTGGGAATCAGCATTGTTGATAGTCACTTCTCTTCTAAGCACATTATAGGATTACCCTTTCCTGTCATTTTTGAAGTTAAGCATGGCCATGTGACCTACTCAGGCCAATAAAATATGAATGGAAGTTTAAGAGCAGGATGTGATTTACCACATTCCATTTAATCTTCCTTGGCAAGGCAGTCTTGGAAGCATGTGTCAAGTGGAGTCTAGAATCTGGAGGGACTGGTGAGAGATATCTTGCTAACACAACTGGACATATGAAACTAGTGAGAAAAGCTTTTGGTGTATTGAGATTTGGAGATGAATTGTTACTGTAGCACAACTTCACTAGTCCTGATTGATGTGTTAGGTTATACTTTTAGTTAGTCACAGTAGTTGCTCAATAAATGTTTGAATTGAATACATTGAAATTTGAAGGCAAAAGTACAGTCCTTGTGATAGCCAAGCCCATACATTGACCAAACATGTCTTCTATAGGTAATATGGCAAGAGATTACATAGGCAAAAAACACAGGAAAAAATAGAAAGCAGTGGAACTTACAACATTATAACTAGAAATAACTGTTCAAAGCTATATATAGGTGTGGTTTACTGGATCATTTAAAGCATTGTGTCCTATTTCTGGTGAATCTGATTAAGATTTGCTGAGAATCTTATGGAAGTGTTATGAATAATCCTTAGGAAAAAATAATAGGCACTTCTGAAACAGAATTGAGGGAAGGGAATCTTTTGTTTTGTTTTAAAGGGAATAATTTTTTAAAAAATCTTTTTATTTCATGGGCTAGGGAAAACCCCTAAACCATTATTGTACCCATAGTGGCAGGGGCAGTATAATCAGTTTTACTCCAGTCGTGGCATAGAAGCCTTTCCTGAATAAGTCTTAGGTAGAACTCCAGTGTATAGAACTAATCTTATGGTCCTGGGTCCTTTTCTGCTGACACTGACAGTGCCCTTTAAGGAAACAGTTGAAAGTCCCTGCTGAAACAGGTATAGTCACTGTGCCCATCTTCATTTTTGGGGGTTTGTATTTCTTAGGAAAAGCTTCAGATACTTTCTTAAGGCCTATTTGATCTAATATTTATATACAGTTTTAACAATTGTGGCTGACTGCCAAGTTTAAAAATGACTTGGAAGATACACATTAGAAGGGAAGATGGATTTGGTGGCTTGGAGATGGGGATGGGAGGAAAGTTTTTACTATCAGAGTTAGGAAGAAGGCAAAAAAATAAAAAGATAAAAGAAATAATTAAAAAGAACTAGAATTCTGGACTTTTTAGTAGGATTTTCTAGGGCTTAATACCAAAAATTATTTTTAATAATGAATTGGGAGTCATTAGATAGGTTAAATAATATTTTGAGATTCTTGCTAAAGAAAGTTGGAAAATGTGTAACTAATTCTAGAGAGATTTCCATTGTGTGATAAACTGTAGTTACTTGGTGTGCTGCCATCCTAAAAAACTCATGTTCTGAGGTTTTTAATTTTAGGAGTTTACAGTGAATTTTTTAAGTGATATGCAATTGTTTAAAACATTGAAACGGTAGATGTTTACGTTTTGAAAGTTTTTTACAATTAAAATGTAATGAAAAGAAACCCCAGGTTATTTGAACTTGTGAAAATGATTTTATATAATACTATATGCCTTTGCCATGTATTTGAATGAGTTACGATAACAAAGTATCTAAAAAGCATAACTGAAATCTGTTCTTAATGGCTGCTTTTTAAAGGGTATTTTAAGAGATGACTGCAGACCAATTTGAAAGAGTTTTCTTGCAACATGAAATTAGTAATAGAATTAATGTAGAGCTATTATTTACATTCTTAGAGACACACAACACACACACACACACACCCTCTTCCCCCCTGCTCCCCCCCAAGAAGATCATTTTATCTACTGGGTGGGAGGTTAAAATCATATATAGCATAACTATTTACCTGCTTCTTACTAAAGAAGACGACTTAAAAAACAAAAACTGTGTTTTGTCCGTAAATGCTTAGACTGGGAAGGTATTTACTTACTGTAGTGATAGAATATTTAGAAGATTAGGTGATAACAATGTAAACTACTGTAGTATCCAATTTATATTATGGTAACAGTTTGTTTTGAATAAAGGACAATATTCTGTCTCCCAGTTAAATGCTTACCATTTTTCATAAATATGTTACTTCAATTCATCTTTAGTTGTCTCTGAAAGTGGATCTACTCTTAGGATTAATGTTTGGTACTATTAGAATTTGAACAGGGAGAGTGGAGATAGCTGCTTGTAACAAATGACTTTTTTTACTTTTTCTTAGCAGTAAGGGATTATTGGGAGCTATCATCCTTTTTGGTATTATTTTAACCTGAGAAGTGATGAAAGAAGTTTTTTCTTTTCTTTTTTTTTGTTAACTTTAGAGTAACTTTATTCTTTTTTTAATCTGAAGAAGAGAGGAAAACTAGTCTCTTAACTAGTTTGTGAGGGAAAGGAGGAGGCTTAGGAAATAGTACTGCCTGCAGTAATATCTTATATATTGATGTTTATCTATCATAGTTATTCTGAACTTATCTGTGATATTGAAGGTTTTATCTGTAATGTTCCTAAAATAAGTCCTTTGTGAGAGTGGGAAGCAACAAGGGAGATTTTCCCAGAGTTTTAAAATTATGGTAAAAAAACATTAAATTTACTATCTTACCATTTTTAAGGGTACAGTGCAGTTGTGTTAGGTGTATTCACACTGTTGTGCAGCAGATCTCTAGAACTTTTCATCTCTCAAAACTGAAACTCGATACCTATTCCCCTCTTCCCTCTCCCTGCCCCTTAGCAACAACCTTTCTGTTTTCTGTTTCTGTGATTCTTCATAGTAGTAGAATCATACATTTGTTCTTTTGTGGCTGGCATATTTCACTTAGCATAATGTTCTCAAGGTTATCCCTGTTGTAGCAGGTAACAGGATTTCATTCTTTTAAGGCTGCACAATATTCCATTGTATGTACATACATTTTAGAAAATCCTTCCCAGAGTTTTAAAGTCACATTAATTTCATATGATCAGACTACAATTAAAATGGTATATTCATATGTAAGGAGAATAACCTAAAGCTGCTATTCCTGGAAAGTAGCCCTGATGAGAAACTGGTCTTCAGCAGTACTTGTAACATGATTTTGGATAATTATCTTTGTCTTCTGTTCAGATGCCATCCATTTTCAACTGTGTGACTTAAGGCAAACTACTTAACCTCTTTGTTTTCTCATTCAGAAAGTGGGGCAAAAATACCTAAAGGCAGTTGGGAGCATGAAGTAAGTTAATGTATGCTAAGTGCTTACAATAATGTCTACAAGTAGTAAATCTTATATGCTAGTTATCATCACCACCGCCACCACCTGAGTAGAACAGTGTTACCTTAACAGGGACTTATTTAATACTTCAGATTAAATAAAGTGAAGTTAATATTTCACTCTTTACAGTGTATTAATTGTAAGTCACATAGTCTTTTTTTCTTATTTATTTGTAGTATGACTGATGAAGTCTTCTACAAGGCATATTAAAAAATTCATTTTTAGTTTATGTGTGTATATTATAAAAGCTTGTATTATTTAGACCTACTTGGAAGAATAATACTATTAATAATCTCCAGTTGGGTAGAAAGGCTTTGAAGATAACTTGGAAAACTGCTATTAAAAAAATTGGGATTTTAAAAAGATTAGTAGATATGAAATTAAAGATTAACTTTAAGTGGGGGAATGATAGCAATCATAGAAGAGTAATGATCCAAATGTAAGGAGATATTGTGGGAAAGATTGCTTCATGTTAAAAGCAGAGATAGTACATACGTATTTTTTTATATGTGGTAAAGGAATAAAAGCTGGTTTTAAAACCCTCTCTGAAGTGTTAACTTAGTTTGATTAAACTAGCAAGGTTGTATTTTTTAGGAATCCATGTGTATAATATAGAACTGTGCTCTTGAACGAACAATTAGAAAAAAAGGCTTTTGTAGCTCTGAAATATCCATAGGAATCTAAATAGTTATGAATATGCAGATCTAATTAAAATAATACATTGGATCTTGTAGGATTATCCTGTAATTCTGTTTAGGTGTTTTTTTTTCTTATTGCAGGTGAAACTGATTAAAGAGAAAATGTAAATAAAATAAACTTATAGAATCAGAAGAAGTAATTTCATCAGTGCTCAAAAAATTGAAGGCAGAATATGAAAGCCTTTGATAAGAACAACAAAATCCTAATGATATGCTATTGATAAAGGAGAATGTCTCATTTTATCAGCAGTACTGTAATTCATATTTATCTAGTGTTAGTTATTTCAATTAAATATGCACATTCCAGACTTGATAAACCGGGTAAGAATTTATCTTAAATATTCTTTTAGCTCTGTTGATAAAAAATTAGCACTTAGTCTTAGGAGGAAGCATTTAGCATTTTCTTCTGGCAATATTTTTAATAGAAAGCTAGACATACCCTGAGTTATATAACACCTAACTAATACTGATTACACATATTGCCATTGGTGCCTTCACTGATTCCATGTCAGTTGTGTTTGTGTTTATATGTGATATGCTTTGTCTGTGTGTGCTTTCAGCGTGCTGGCTGTGTATTGCTGTTTATATATATGCTCAGATTAAATGGATTTATTCTTTCTGGTTTTACCTGAATAAACTTCAAAGTGGACAAGTGGCTTTAGTGTTCATAAAAAAGAAACTATGGATTGAGTAGAAAAGAAAATACTGCTGAACAACAAGAAAATGGCAGATGGCAGGGTAAATAAACACTTTGCATCTGCTGTTGATAATGTGGAACCTCACACCTAAATATTTCGTTGTACCATAGTGTCTGATATTGAGCAATTAAACAATTTCACAAACTTGTTTAATTTGCTCAATAAAACAATTAAAATTATCTTTATCATATATCTATTTGTGTTATGTAATATTTCATAAACAAGTAATATTACATATATGTGCTTGCTTAATAAACACATTTATGAAATGCATGTTCACAACTTTACTAATAATGTTGAATCATCAGTAAGATTTGGAGACTGCTGGCTTCATCCTCTTCCTAGTCCACAAAAGCAGCCAAACTCTTTGAAGTCAATGCTTCATAGTAGTGGCTATGTGAAGCTAGTTCCTTCTGAACCATCACTGCCACATTCCTGTACCCCAGGAGATTGTACTTCTATCACATTCTCTCCTGTTTTGGTATTTCTCTACTTAAGAAGTACTTAATAACATGTTAAGCTATATTTTACTACAATTTTGTGTTTGTGCATTGGCTAATAAAAGAAAATTAGTCTTCATAACCATGTTGTTTATGTGTGTGTGTTTCATCATGTGAAGTACAATTCCCTCTCTTTTCCTTCAACTCTTTGTCCGGGAATTTTTTTTCATTTATATATCCCTTTCATAATCTTGTTTTATTGGGGTAGGTCTTGAAAACAGCTATAATCATTCTGAGATAAAGAGTAGACATAATAAAAAAAGTACTGTTAACTGTTCATAAAGTTTTTAAATGTGTACTAGATCCCCTTGAGAATTTCTGTTTCTATTGCTTATATTTTTGGCATTTAAACTTGTTTTTCCTCAAGTACCAAAAGTCAAGTTTAAATAGGCATATTCATTTTTTATATTGCTAGTGTATATTATGCAGGTATTGCTGCTGAATATAAAAAGGCTAATTTATGTTGTTTTAGGTACTCATATGTGTTAAATCTATCTTTGTGGGCTAACTTAGAAATTTAGTGCCATTTTTAGAATGCTTGATTTCTCAACTGAACTCTTGGACAGAGTTGTATGTACTTGTTTTCCAGTTCATCTCCTTCCATTCTCTTGAAGCTACTGTCTGCAGGATTGTGTCCTCACTGCTCTGCTAAAACAGCTGTTGTCAAAATCGCCAGTGATTACCACATTTTTACATGCAAAATTCATTTTAGTACTCATTTTACTTGATTTATCAAGCGCTTTGACACCTATGATTATGGTCTTGAAGTGATTTCTTCTCTCGGTTTCTAGACCCCAGTTTCCTTCTGTCTCGTTGGCTGTTTTTTTTTTTTAATCTCCTCTACTTGTTAACTTTGAAGAGACCCAGGTTTTCCTATCTACAGTCCATTCCAGGTGACTCTTAATAACCAACTATGTATGTGCATCATGCCCAGATTTGTATCTGCAGGCATACTTCCTACCTGAACTTGAGACTCATCCATCAACTGCCTCATCAACACCATCATTTGCATATTTCTTAGGCACCTCAAAACTATCATATCCAAAAATAAGCCCCTTATTGGCATCCCTCTGCCACAATCTTTCCTACTTCCATTCTACCCTCTCACAGTTGGTGGCAACTCCATCTTTCTAGTTGCTCAGGATATAAACCTAAGAGTTGTTTTTAACTCCTTTATGGTTCTCACACTTCACATAAAACTACATTATCAAATCTGTTAGTAAATGTCTTTGACATTACCTACAAAATACTTACTGACTGACCGATTCTTACCACTGCCTCATCAACCTAGTTTTAGGCCACTGCCAACATTTGCTTGGTAATTACAGCAGCCTCCTAATTTCATTAGTCTCCTACTTCTGCCCTTGTCTCCCATCAGTCTCCTTAACACAGCATCCAGAGTGATGCTGGATTTATTTTAATAAAGTTGTAATTTAAATTATGTCACTCCTCTACTCCTAATCCCTCACTGGCTTTCCTCACTCTGAATAAAACATAAAGTCCTTAAAATGGTCTGTGAGGTAATACAGAGTGCATAACATCATATATGATCTTATTCTCTCCGCACGTTCTCATTTGTACCTCTGTGATCTTAATCACTTAGTAGTACTCTTACTCAGTATGCATTCCATTCTAGCCTCACAGGTCTCCTTGCTTTTTCCTGAACACGCCAAGCATACATCCAAGTTGCTTTACCTTCTGCCTGGAGTATTTTCCCCGACCTTGCTTGCTCCTTTGCCTCCTTCAGGGTCAGATGTTACTGTATCAGCAAAGCTTTATCTGACCACTATTTAAAACGGCAGTACTTCACTCCTTTTACTTCCTGTCCCTCCTTACCTTACTTTTTCCCCATAACACTTCACCACTTCCTAAAATACTATAAATTTACTTGTTTATTTGTTCTGTCTTCTCGCAGCTAAAGAGTAAAGTCAGTAAGGCATGAACTTAACACATTTAACTGTTTTGTCCTTACATCCTAGAACAGTGACGGGCACATTATTGTCACGTATTTGTTGAGTATCTAACATTGTATTCTAAACTTAAAACTGTGGACTTAATTTTTTTGGAGCACACTCATCTTAAGGTTTTGTTTTCTATTTTAATTCTTATGTTGAGGGAAGGGACTAGTTGATAATACAGGAACTAGAGATGAAGCCACAACAAAAGAAGTTGATTTTTTTTTTAGCAGTTGCTAAATAATCTCCTGTAGATTACTTAAAAATTTTTTCTTTGGAATAATCTTTATGTTGACATAGAATATATACTTAAAAATGTATAAACCGTATGTGTATAACTTGATGGATTTTTATGAAATGTCACATAGGAAAAATTACAACCCAGATCAAGAAATAAGATATTACCAGCAACTGAGCAATCTCTCTGTACCCTGTCCTTACCCTTCTAAAAGGTAGGCAATCACCTTAGGGTAGTTTTGCCCATTGTTTTGAGCTTTATATAAATGAAATTTATGTACATATATATATAGAGAGAGTCTCTGTGTATGTGTGTGGCTTCTTTTGTTTAAAATTGTTGGTGGCATTCATACCTGTTGCATATAAGTTGTTAATTTTCATTATTACATACACCATTTGTTAACATACACCATTGTATGACTGAATGGATCATGATTTGTTTTCCATTCCTGTATTAGTGGATATATGAGTTGTCTACAATTTAGGGTGAATTTTTGTATTTTTGGTGTCATGTGTATGCATTTCTCTTGGAGTGAAATTGCTTGGGTTATAGAGTATACATAGAAAATGTGGTCAGAAGATTTTTCAAAGTTGCTGTATAGACTTACACATCCACTAACAATGGGGGGGGGTTTCAGTTGCTCTTTTACTTTGCCATTTTGGTGGGTGTGTAGGATATCTCATTGTGATTGTAATTTTTATTTTCCTGATATCTAATAATGTTGAGTCTATTTTCATAGTTGATGGGCCATTTTTGATTGATTATTACTTCCCCTTCTGAGCCTTATGAACGAAGAAATTTCTAACTAGGTACCATGTAGGATACTAATGCAAAAACACTAAAAAATGTTTTCCTATCTACACAAAGATACTGAGGAAGATGTAAACTTGACTAGTACTGAAGCCTTGTACTTTAAATTTGTATGTAGTTGGCAAAGGGGAATTATTATTTAGGATTTACTAGATTAATTTTATAATTTAAGATTCTAAAAAACATCCCAGATGTGTATGAGCAAGTGAAATGATAAAAAAAAATGAGTATTACACTTGTTGGACAATTAATTTGTTCTCTTCAGTGGACATTTAATAGTCTTGTCCATATGAACTGACTCTTAATTTTATAAAAATCTTCTCTTGATGTGTTATTTGCAGAATGAGCATAGAAAAAGAAGAGGGCAAAGCGTTTCCAGGTAGATTATTACTTACACTGGAAGTTCCTCCTTAGGGAAGGTTTGTTCACTTAGTCAGATTGTATTTTCTGAGCACTTTTGAGTGAAGCATTCACCATCTAAAGGGATGAATGAATCAATAAATAGTTAATTCTACCATATGCATGTAGAAAGGAGGTGACATTTGAACTAGTTTTGAAGGATAATTAGAGGTTAGATGAAAAAGCTAGAAAGCAGTCCAGGCAAGAGGCATATACAAGTGTGTGACACTGAGAAAGGCCATGTGTTCTGAAAATGAGAATGTCAGTGTTTTAATACTGAAATTTGCAAGAGCAGGTGGGGCCAGATTGAGAATATTCTTGAATACCAAGTTAATGAATTTGGACTTTATATTGTAAAAAAAGTAGAGACTTAGTGCAAGGATTGAGTCAAGAAAGTGATGCCATTAGACTTTTATTCAGTAAGAAAATTCTGGAAGCTGTGTAGAAGATGGATTGGCAAAAAGCAGTGAGGGACTGGGAATTGATTGACAGGACTCACCTGAAGTTGATAGTTTGAGCAATTAAGAGGCTTATAATGCTATTAACTAAAGGGGAGGCAAGGAGAAGACTTGTGTAGACAAGGTGTGTTCAATTTGGATATGTTAAGTGCTGTGTGTCTGTGTTGTATTCAGATTAAATAAGAAAGAAAGCTAAGTTGTAGGTACCCATGTCCATGCCATATTATTTAAACATTTTGTAGGTAGTAAGAGAATTAGCAATAGGAGCAGGAACTTCCTATAATATCTTTATGTCCTTAGGTTGCATTTCATTCTTGCCCTTTCTCATCAGTCTTTTGTTGTTGTTTTCTATGCTGTCTAAATCTTCTGCCTCTTGAGACTAGATTATCCATTCTAGCTGGTAGTATTTGTCTTCCTTTTTTCCTGCTGTCTTGTCACAAATAGTATAAGGCCAGCAGCTTTAAAAACATCTGATAAAATTCCTCATTTTATAGGCTTAAATTTTATCCAGCTCTGGATATGGGAAATCCATATGCTACGTCTTTTATTTAACTTGTGAAAGCTAGTACCGTGCAATGTTTGTGCAAGAACTTAAATGTCGTATGATGCAGGGTGGACACCTGATGATAACAAAGTCAATACTCATTTATTTTGTATATTTGGAGGGATTTTATATTCTTCATCCTGTCATTGAGGAAATAAGAAATCAATTTCCCTTTAATTTCCAACTATCAAATTGGTAGCACATAGTAGGTAGTTATTGGATGAATGAATGTGCCTGTGTCTCTTCTTTCATGCAGTACAGGAATAGGTGGCTGTGCTCCATCAGCTAAACCTGTGAGAGTTCTGGATCATCTCCTCATGACTTCTTAGGGACTTAACTCCTGTTTTCAGTCTCTCCTCTGTCTGTCTCGTAAGCATCTAAACATGTTCAAGTCTTTCCTGTCTTTAAAAACAAAACTTAACACTCCTTCCTCCGTCTTTTGTTCGATCCCCTTAAGCTTTTATTGCCATGTTTTTATCTCTCTCAAGCCAGACTTCTTGATAAACTTATTTGTGTTATTAAATACTTTCTCAGTTCTTGTCCACTTTCTTAGCTTCTTTCTTGATTTATCTGCGGTATTTGATGTTGACCACTTCCTGTCTTTTCTTTCTTTAATGTAGCACATTTTTTTGGGTACTCCTTAACTTTGCAGGTTCTTCCTCTTCTGCCTGTTCCTTAAATGTTTGTATTCCTCAGAGGCCACTTTTCTTTTCTCATTCTACTCATAATCCCTGAGTGATCTAACCTCCTTCTTTAGATTGGCTCCATCACTGTGTATATACTGATTACCTGTGTATCTCCAGCACATGCCCATTTTTTCTGAGCTCCAGACCTATAGGTCCAGCATCTTTACTTCTGTGTCTCACAAACAGTTCACCTGTGAACTCCTCACCTTCAACTCATTAACTATCTTTCTTTACCTCCACCTGAACTTCATCCATTTTTTCTTATCTCAGTGAATGGCATCACCATATAATTCTGTTGCTCAGGCCAGAGTTCCCTCTTCCTCCCATTCCCACACCCCCATTCTTTGTTGTGATTATTCTAATAACTTTTAAACTCTTTGAGCATTTCTTCTTAATTGTTGGTTGTACATTACAGTTTTCGTTAGTATAAATTCAGGTGTTATTGGGCACATTTGATTTTTTAGGCTATTTTTGTACTAATTATTAGTGACTAATATCAATCTAAAATAATAAATTTATGTTAAGATTTTAGTTTACATGATTCAAAATAAAAATTTTTGGAAATTTATGTTTTACCAAAGATGACTATATTCAGTATTTGTTGTAAATCATCTATTATTTCTTTAAACAAGAATCATTTCTCTGAAATGTAAAAACCTCTTAGTTATACATAGAAAATGATATATCATTATTGATATACATAAAGATGTTTGGCTCTGCTGAGAAAATGATGTAACTTCTTGCCATATCCACTATCTTCATCACATGCTCATTTTATTTCTTAGTCTGCTTTATAATAGAGCTCCTTGAAAGCAGAAACTCTCTCATACTTATAATACCTACAGAAAGGCATAGTTTAACAAGTTGTGACAGGTTTAAGGCAGTAGAATTTGTTCTCATGAATTGACTATTGGATTTATTGACTAACTGAAAAATTATAATTGAAGTTGCAGATTATTTATGACTTCTTATCCAAGAAATTTTTTTAGTGAACTTTTAAAAACAGGTTCTCATGCTGGCTTTGTTCTCTTTTTGGCTTAATCTGATATTTAGAATAAAATAAATTGTTTCAGAAGCATAAGCAACAAGGAGCAATGATTTTGCTCTACAAAAATGATTTTTTACTTTAATATATAGTATTTATTTTACCTTAGAGATGCTCAGACCTCATACTGTCTTTTTGGGCCAGTGGGCTGCTTCTCATCTGTATTTGTTTTTTCTTTAGATATTAGGATCAAGGAAGAAGAACCTGATCCTGAAGAGTGGCAGCTCAGTGGTGATTCTACATTGAATACCAATGATCTAACACACTTAAGAGTACAGGTGGTAGATGAAGAAGGGGACCAACAACATCAAGAAGGAAAAAGACTTCGGAGGGTGGCTTGCACCTGTCCCAACTGTAAAGAAGGTGGTGGGAGGTATGCACACATGAAAACATCCTTTTTTTTTCTTTTAAGGCTGCTAATATATCATTACCCTAATTTTTGAGATTATTGCATACCATGTCACTTAATTATGGGAAATTATTCATTACACGATCATTTTGTGTGTCTGTATGTATGTGGCAGAAAAAGTTAGAGAACAAAGTGTTTGAAATAGAATTCTCACATCTAAGTGCCTTTTTAAAATCTAAAATTAGTTTGCTTAAAAAAAAAGGTGTAATAGATACCATTTAACAGGTCCATATAAGAGTCTGTTTACAAACCAGCAATGTGATTTGCCTAAAATCAAAAGTTGATTCTTAGCTTGAGAATAGCAATTATATAAAAATAAGTTCAGAAGTCATTTGTAAGCATAATAAGCCATAATAATGTAATTTTTAAAAGAAGTAGAACTAATATTTCAATTCAGTGTTAAAAATAAACATTAAGACAAAACAGCACTACAGGAATAAACTCAAAACAGACCAGTTAATTATATTAAACATGGATGGGTTAAACTTAATGACTAAGAGATTGAGATTCAGATCATATTTCAAAAACATAAAATCCAGCCTTACGTTGATTATAAGGGGCATCTCAAATAAATTGGCACAGGAATTTTGAAGATAGAGGGATGGGAAAGATTTATTAAGCAAATGTTAAAGAAAACTTGGAAAGCAAATGTTAACTATCAGGCAAGGTAGGAATAAGGTGAAATCATCAAATGGATAGATAGGGATATATTTCTTAAAAATACAAAGTTTTCACCAGGAAGATTTAATAGTCTTGGTGCCTTTTCCCCACAACTTTGAAATACGTAGAGCAAAGACTGATAGAACTCTAAAGATGGATTAACCAAATCTCTAGTCATAATAAAAGGCCTTAATGTACTTCTCTCAGAAATGTACTGTTGAAACAGATTAAAAATACTATTAATACAGTTAATGAGCTTGATCTAGTAGATAGAGCCTTTCTGTCTGCCTTTGAGTTGGTCTTACTGATTTTGCACATTGGCCAGCCCGTTTGCAGTAATAATGACTAATAACTGCTGACACTGAGCTTACTGTGTTCCAGACAGTCTTATAAGTGAGGAATAGAGAGGTTGAATGACTCTTAAGGGCATACACAACTAGAATTTGGACCCAGTTTCTTAACTCCAGAGCCTTAATCACTGTGGCAGTATTGCTGATCTGCCTGTATCTGATCCTTTGATATTTGTATTTACTGGTAATTATTCATTTGTTTGAAATTTTATCTATTCTTTGAAATGTTTTGGTCGTTTTAAATAAGTAAGTATGGAATTCTGGTTAGGCAATAACTTATCTGAAATCTATTCTCATTTTTAGAAGAACTTTCAAGACAATTGTTCTTGAAAATCAAATCTAATTGAGGGTCAAGACCTGGCCTTTTGTTTTATTTATTCTGTCCTTTAAAATGAAATCTTTTAAATTTCTCTTTATTAAACTAACATATGCTTGTAAAAATTCAGAAATACCGAAGAGTATTAAAAGGGTACCACATTCTTAGCCTACTTCAGGATAATCATTGTAACATTTTTGTATTTGTCCTTCCAGACTTTATTTTTAAGTAGAGTCATCTTACTTTCCCTGTTTTACATGTCTGCTCTTACTTTGAAAATTTTTGTGACCATATTTCCAAGTCTGTATAGATTTTGCATCAGTTTTTTATGACTGTATAGTATTTTTACTGTACTGATGTATAAGAATTTAACATCTTCATGGGAAGTTTATTGTTGTCATGCCAATTGTTACACATCTTTGTATATTTTTCTGATTATTCATCAGTATATGTTGGCAGAAGTGGAATTTTTGGATCAAAGGGGGATTGTCTGCTAGAAAGGCTGTATCAATTTATACTTTCACCAGTGGTATGTGAGAATATCTTCTTTCCCACATCCTTGGATTTTATCATTTTTTAAAACCTTTGAAGTCTGACAGAAGAAAAACAATATTCAATATTGTTTTTATTTAGTATATTTTTTGTTACTTTGTGAAACTGAACATTTTTTTGGTGTGTTATTTTACCATTTTGAAATTTCTTTTGTGAATTGTCCTTGTGAATCTGTTAATTTGTGTTTTAACTATCATATGTGCAGGTATTTTTCCCCGTGTTACATTGCCCTTCAGCTTTGTAGGTGGTTTGCAAAATGCAGTTACAGAAGTAAAGAAAAAGTTAATTTACATCAAGTTGACAAACTTTTTTAGCACCGAATTTTTAGCTGGATAGTCTTTATGGGATGTTTTGTTTATCATGCTATTATTTTCTATCCTAAGGATTATAAAAGTGTTCACATTTATTGTTTCTAGAACTTCTGTAAGTTCGTTTTTTAAAAACTTACTTGTACTAAGCAATCAAAATTGAAACTCTTAAGGAAAAAAAATACATTGTTTCTTAGAACTCATTTGAACCAAATTCAACCAGTATATGCATGGTAAGCACAATTGTATCAGTGATAATCGCTACATCTAATTAATAGAAGCATAACATATAGAGTAAACCCAAAATATTCCAAAGTGTTCTGCAAAGGTAAGATAGGTGGTATTTAAAATATTTTAGAATAATGCACTTCTTTCTCAACCATATTCTTAAAACCAAAAAGAAGAATCTGTGTTAGGTGGCGTCTAAAGAACTAAATTTCATTTGTTTACCTTCTATAGCAAGGTGTAAATTATAATTAGGTGTCAAAAATTGTATCTGTTTTGGCATTTAGCCAGTTCCAACCACCAGTCTTCAGAAACTTTTGCTGTCGTGGAAGAGAAAAATAATTTTAATAAAATTAGTTCTAAAGGCGTTACTGTTATGTAGGTTTTGTGTCAAACATCAGTCAATATTTTAATAAGTTACTCTGCTAAATCCATTTTCTTCCCTGCCAGCATTTCAGTTTGTGTCCTGTTTATCCCATCCCAAGCAAAAGAAAAACTTGATTTGCTTAACTTTTCTTAATCCCTCTACTGAGAATTTAGCTTTATTTACTCTGTGTCACTCTATCTTGACATTAAATTATTGGGAACAAGTTTAGGCCTTCCAGAATAGAAACTTAAAATTATTAGTTTTTCCAGGTTATATAATAGTTATTAGTTGTTTGATTATATAAGTCAAGAAAAAGACTCTTAGGGCTTAAATCTTTTATTACTTGAAGTTTGTTGAGAAATTTACTTTGGTTCTCTTCTTTCCTTCCTTCACATCACATTGTCATAAATCCATATCTAGCATATCTAGATCTTTTCTTGAATAAAATATCCTTTTAAAATAAAAACTTGGACCTGGGTATTGGGTTTTTCCCTTCAGTTATATATTTGTGTGTGCCACTGTCCCCATTTTTTTCTTTCTTAGATTTCTGTCCCATTTTCAAACAATATTTCTTGTTTTCCTATAATTCAGTTGAAAATACCATTTCCCTGGCTTCTTGGTTCTTTGAGAACCCAGATGATTTGTTGTAATTTTTCACAATCTTGAGCTTTGTTAGTGCTCTCAAGCTAAATAAGTTAATAAAGTAGCATTTTTGTGTTTATAAAAAGTACATTGATTCACCTGAGTGGTAGGCTTAGAAGAGAGGCAAGAAATCATGAGTACAAGAGTGAATTGAATTGGGTTCTCTGTGAAATTGCTATGGTGAACACTGTATGTAAAGTTGATTTGTATACCAGTAGCCACAAACATTGCTTTTTATCTTTGGGCTATTTAAGAATAAAATAAAATAAAATTAAAAAGCTACATTAAATGGAAACAATATTGGCTTTGGTTAAGACTTTGGCATTGCAGGTGAGCCAGAAAAATCTGTTTCACTCAACCCAGCTCTTTGAAGAGAGTTGTAGAAATTGGGGGTGGACTGGAGCAGAAACTAGAATTGTGTAGATTATGACGTCCTTGCCCTTGAGACAACAGCATGACTCCTCCTTGTCTTTACTTATGCTATTCCTCTGCCTGGAATGCCTTCCCTCCTTTCTATCTAAATCCTACCCACCTCCTCCACGAAGCCTTCTCTAACTACTGGAGCCCACATTGATGTCTCCCTGTTCAGAACACCTATGGCATCTAACAGCCAGCACTGCACCGTTTAGCACTGTTTGTCCTATGGCAATTTCACATGCTACTGAGTGTGAGTACATTAAAATATAAATGTGGGGAAATAATGCGTTTTTTTTCCAGTAAAGTTTGAAAGACAATAGGGGTATTATATACAGGAGGATTTGTAGGCTTAAGGAAAGTTCACAGGCTATTCCTAGGGACTGTGAGATTGGGGGAGGACAGAAAGTTGGGGGGTCTTAAGTGTACCCTTTTTTATCTCAGAAACATTACATTACAAGGTTTATATAATACGGTTTTGATCATGGATGAGTCTAAAATGTTTCTTATTAACTCATGTATTCAGTAAATAGCCTAATTTTTTTGAGCTTTAGTAATAACATTTTCTATAGTGTTAATGCTATTTGAATATCAGTTATAGAATCAAAAGAGTTTTCTTTTTGCTTAGGCTAAGATACCTGTGTTAATTCATCTAATAAGCCACATACCTCCCAAACCCTGTTCTTGGTATCAAATACTGAAATGGAACAAATGTTAAATTTTGTGCTGTGGAGAAACTATGTTTTATTATATCTCTGATGTGTAATTTTGGGTTTCTTTGCATAGTTAATATGAAGGGACTTTTAATAAGATAATTTTTATTTATATTATATATATAATATATATCATATATATAGTACTAAAGGAGCTAAGACAATAGCTTTGTCTAGAATTTTTTTTTTCTTCAATGTATGTGCAGGGTGTGGACATACAAATATATGAATAAATATGCTTAAATCATGTTGAAGTCTGTTTAAGGTGCTTACCTACCTTTTAATTCTGTGATTATTTAGGCATTCACTCTTGGTTCATTTACTTTTCAAATTAGCTGACATCATGACTTTGAGAAGACTATTTAATTTCCCATACAACTAATTTTCAGTCTATGGGGCTTATGTATAGAATTTGTAAATGGTTCTGATAGAATGATAAATAGCCTTATTATATATTCTTTATGATGTCATTTTAGATTATATAATTCTTGAGCATATTTATATTTGGACAATGATCCCATTCTATAGTAAAATTAAGACTTTAAAGTTTCAAATATAAAAATTTTATTTAAATTGATTTTACATGGTCTTGGTTTCTGATTGCCCTCATGGTGATGTCTTTTCTTGAATTTCAACATGGGGATATAACTGGTAATATCTATTTGAGTATTTTCATGTAAGTATATATTCTGTGTGTGTTTTTTAGAGGTACCAATCTTGGGAAGAAGAAGCAACACATTTGTCATATACCAGGATGTGGTAAAGTCTATGGGAAGACCTCGCATCTGAGAGCGCATCTGCGTTGGCATTCTGGGGAGCGCCCTTTTGTTTGTAACTGGATGTTCTGTGGTAAAAGATTTACTCGAAGTGATGAGTTACAGAGGCACAGAAGAACACATACAGGTTACTAATACTTAACTTTTAACAGACAAAATTAATTATAGGGCTACATACTGCCTGGAAAGTTTTTTCAGTACATCTTACTTGAATGGACTCTTAAAATATGACCAATTACATTGAATTTTTGTCTTTAGTAATATCAGTTTAAAAACACTAATTCCAGACAAGCTGGTATGGATTATCTTGTAAAATAATGATTTATTTTATGCAGACTTTAGTTACCTTTTTTTTTTAAGTTAGTTTAGTTGGTTAACTTTTCGGTTTTGTTTTGTCATTACTGGATTTCTTAAGCCCCATTTATGCTATTACTATGTTAACCTTCTAAATTAGTTGTCTGCTTCTACTCTTGATCTGTCTTATTTATCCTTCTCTTTAACACTATAATAAAGAGTAATTCCTTTCCTTTGATAAATGCAGGCATTTCACCTTTTCTCTTGTTTTAATATCTGTGAGGTAAGCAAAAGACTTTTCATTGAGGAATAGCCAAGTATTGTTGATACCATAGCAATTAATTATTTTTACACGGTGTTGTGCGGTTGGAATGTCCCAGCCTTTTAATACATCTTAGAGCTAGTTTTCTCCTGCTACCATGTAATGATCAAAGTGTTCAGTCTGTGCCCAACTCTGAAGAATTGAAAAATATATAATGTATATGCCATCGCTGTAGAGAGCTTAGAAGAAAGAAGTCTGTGAAATGGAGGGCAATATGGATTTTGAAGTCTTCTAGATACGAATTCAAATCCAAGTTCTCTATTAGATGAAGCAAATAAGCTACCTCTGATTCTCCTTTTACACCTCTTACACTGGCTTTAAATGTATAGAATAAACTGAAGTGCATAGTAGTACATAGGTGCTCTACTTGTTTTAGTTTCTGTCTCATCAGGTAGGTAGTCAGATGAGCATAACTGGTTTGAAACAAACAATACAAGAAAGTAGGTAAAGAATGCTTGGAAGCAAGGTCATGATTGCTTGGGGTAGTAAGGCATTTTGGGGCAATGGGCTGGGTTAGGAGACATTAAAGGCCCTGTAGCAAAATTTTCCCATGAAATTTCATTAGCAGGATATAAAAATAATGTAAAAAGGAAGAAAAGATCTATATGATCAAATAACTGGGAAACTCAGGGTTAAAGTGGGTTACTATAGTACTTTCAAGGCAGCACCTTTTAGGTTTTTCTTAAATGAGTGTTTAATTTTTAAAATTGAATCTTAGCACCATGCATCTCAGAAGTGGGGGGATGGTAGTGTGTGTGTAACAAATTGTACCATTTGCTATGGAGCATCTCTCAAAATTAATTCTCTAGTTCTCTTCTAAGACTTTGGGAAACATCTTCCTAGAAGAATAGAATAGTATGTGAATAGAAGAGGTAAGAAGCCATTTGATGTGAGTAAAGAGATTTATGTAACACATTTCTGTTAAGTAGGATTAAGCCACATTATGGAGGTCCTTGCAACTTAGGCAGTGGAGATTGAGAATATAAACTGTTTAGTTATCTGTGAGTTGCTCTTGCCTTCCCATACCACTTATACAGTGGTGAAGTACTGTAATAAAATTTAGTATTTATGGAAGATGGTCTGATATTGATTGGTTGGTTTGGAAAGGGAAAGACTTAGGGTGTCATTGCAGTATAGAGTAGAGGTGCTGGAATAAGAAATAAGACATTTAAGAAAATACCAGATTTGTTTATTGATTTCTCTCTGGATTCCTTTTAGCTTGACCTTTTATCCTATCTTCCAAGTAATCCTTTTACATAGTAGATTTTTAACATAATAGAAAGTCAGTGTGTCTTTTCTACTGAAAAAAAAGTTTTTGTTCATGCCTGAAAGTAAATTTTAGGCATCAGGGTCTTACTAACTTGAATGTCATGATATATTTGGCTTGTTCTTGATACTGATTGTTCCAGCTGAAATCCAGTGAGCTAGCTATCTCCATTGTTCTTGGGATTATGCAATTTTATTGTACCTGAGCTTGTGTCCTTGCTTAATCTAGAAGTATTCTCTGTTGTCAAATTCAGATTTAAGAGTTGAAAGTTTAGTATCATGGATATGACATAATACTATCATAAATACAACTTAAAACAGTATATTTTCGTGTAAAGAGGTATGTTACAGATGGTTACTTTTTTTAGCTGAATGCTATCTTGTGACAGATGTTTCAAAGTCAACTATTACCATAGTTGAGGTATTAAAGTATTACCTTATATCAGCCTGTAATTTATTGTTTGAAGTTCGCTTTTCATCAAAAAATAAAGATGACATTTATTTTGAGGGAAAATATTCTGAGAGAAATCTCTCAGTGGCAGCTCATGAAAACTATGATTTTAATTGTACTCTGCTCCCTGTCCCTAACTATCATTGTTGACTTATTTCTTTTTCAGTGAATTATCAATGTATTAATGTTGAATTTAAAAAACTAAGTAACTGAATTTTTGTCTTAACAGGTGAGAAGAAATTTGTTTGTCCAGAATGTTCAAAACGCTTCATGAGAAGTGACCACCTTGCCAAACATATTAAAACACATCAGAATAAAAAAGGTATTCACTCTAGCAGTACAGTGCTGGCATCTGTGGAAGCTACACGAGATGATACTTTGATTACTGCAGGAGGAACGACGCTTATCCTTGCAAATATTCAACAAGGTTCTGTTTCAGGGATAGGAACTGTTAATACTTCCACCACCAGCAATCAGGATATCCTTACCAACACTGAAATACCTTTACAGCTTGTCACAGTTTCTGGAAATGAGACAATGGAGTAAATATTACACAAATACTTATTCATTGTGGTTATTTTTATACAGTAGTGAGAAGAATATTGTTCCTAAGTTCTTAGATATCTTTTTATTGATGTGCAAAACTTTTTGGATTGACAGTAACTTGGTTATACAGACACTGAAATGCCTTACTTTGTATGATATTCCATAGTATATTAAAAATGGTAAAATTGCATGGGTTTTGTAGGTACTTTTGGAATCTAGAAGAAATGAAATTTTACCAAGTTATATAAAGAGAAAATTGAATTTAACAATGCGAATGGTAGTCTAACCAAATGCATCAATCCTGTGTGGTTTAGTGTAAAAATGAGAACATGTTGGTATTTATCTATTGTAAGATAAAAAAAAGTTGGTGGGTGAAAGAAATCATGTTATGATTAAAAAATTTTTGTAATTTTCTTGATGACTGGAATTTTTATTATGCATAACTGACAAATCAAGTTTCCAAGCAAATGTTACATAGCGTAGGCTTTACTTAGCTTATCAATTTGTCATTTTGAAGCTAATTATTTTAATTAGGTTAACTATGTACAATATTTTAAGCATTACTCTTGTAAGATTTTGAAAACATTTTAACATGGAACTCTAGGGATAGTCACCTTTTAAATCCTGTTGAAAAGCCATGTTTAAAGATTTAATTTGCCAAAATAATGTCTTGTTAATATCCTTTCAATAATTAAGTTGGGCAATATAACCAATGTTTAAAAAAAAGTTTAAAATGTATACGTTGAGGCATTTGGGTGTTAAGAAAATGTTATAGTGAATTATCCCTTTTCTTGAATATTGGAGGACCAAAAAAATAAGGTGTATTGCGTCTTAGCAGTGATTTTTTTTTTTAATCCAATCTTGTTTCCAAAATCCATATGTCTGCCAGGGCCTTAAAAGCCATCATGTAAATTACCAGTAAAGTATAACATATGCAAACATAACAAAATCACTTCCATAGTGACAAAACTCCAATTATATGGATATTAGTCATAGTAAACTAGAGGTTTTATGATATTTTTTTAAGTCTTTTTTTTTTTGTCTAGGTAGTCAGTCTGCACTTAAATATCAACCATTTTCCTTTTTCGCTTCTTCCCTTAAAATTTATATGTATCCAGTACATTTAATTGAGAAATGTATGTTTTTTTATTATGCTGTATTTTCTTTTTATTTTTTAATTATTGTTTATATTTTCAATTATTAAAAATGTATAAAATAAAGTTTCATTGCTGGTCTTGTAAGAGCTATACAATTTTCCTAAATGTATCCTATAACTGCAGCAGTTCACCTATTTCGAAAATTTGGAATTCTGTTCATTTGTTATTCTTAAGACCACCTCAAATTTAAAGGCTACCTTATTGTACGTTTAAAGTGTATCATAACAGTGTGGTAGTTAATAAAACACTATTTTTTTTCTTTTGAGTTCGTTGTTTTCCTATGCATTTAAAATACTTCAGTGGTTATGGGGTAAGAAGATCTGTGTGGTTTAGTTTTCTTCAGTTTAGCCTTTTATTTGCAGATTATTGAGTTAGACACTGAAATTAATGAACAGGTATATTAAAAAGGGAAGAATAGAGGCAGCAGATGTCTAATTTTTCACCTAAGAATTAGCTTATTAAGTAATAAATAAAACTTAAAAATCTTTTAACTCTTAGCCCACACTGATTCATAAGTTTTATCAGTCTATTTTGCAAACCTTGTTTTTTCTGCTTCCCCTGTTAAAGCAGTGCAGAATATTTTGATTTATCAAAAACTCTTAATTTCAAGATTCTTGAAAATGATAAAACAAGACAGTCTTTGGTTAATTAACCATGGCAAGAGTTATTTGAAAAGGTTATGTTCTGAAATGTATATTCCTAATCATGATAAAGGCAGGGCAGGAGGAAAGGAAAAATTAACAGAATGCTAATATGACTGAACTTTAGATATTTTTTAATTAATCCAGTTACTTTCCCCATGTATATAGTGGGGGTAAAGATTTCCATTGTCTACTTTCCAGGCCCAATCTGATACTGTCAGTAATACTTTTGAATGCATAGGACAGCTCTAGATACACATATGAACACAAAGGTTTTCTAAATGTGAGTCTTGAGCTAGTGCTGTGAAATAGGAAGTATTGCTTGGAAGCTTAGAAATTAACCAGTGGAACATAAGTTATTTTTAAATTACAAGGATTAGAATTTGAGTCCTCAAATGCCTTTTAGGTAATTTTTATGATTTTTATTGCTTAGGATGTGTGAAGAGGATTATGTGAGGAGATTGCTCCTTGAGCAAAATACCCATTAAAGTCAAGAGATTAAAAAGCTTTTTAGAGTAGGATAGTAGAGATGTTTTTAAATACTATTGAAATTTTACAGTAGATTTATAAAGCATTTTTGATCGGGTGTCCAAGCGTATTTTATCAGTTCTAAGTACATGAATACAATGAAAGATAGTAGTGTTGAAAATTATTTAAATAAGTTCTCAGATTTTGAGTGCCCACTTAGGAATATACCAGAAAACTTTGAATTCTTTACCAAACAAATCAAAGTATTCAATGTCAGCCTAGGAAATTAAGTATTTCTATTTTTGTATTTAAATAATACTGAGTATACTCTGGAAACTTACTGTTTGAAGAATTATTGTAAAGTTTTTTTCTATTATAGAATCTATTAGTATCGTGTATAATATTTCTTAGTGTAAGTATACTCCTTAATTGGTGTTTTCATCAATTATTTTGGTAAAGTCTAGATAGTACATAGCATTACATACAAATAATTCCATAAACAGAACATGCTCATCTAGGGAACCTAGGTGTCTATACTCTGTGTACCTCAATTTAAAGAAATCATCACTTACGAAAATTACATTTTCTGTAGATTAAGACTAAATGACTTTGAGAGGTAATTAAATTAACCAAAAGAACATAAAGCTTTAGAGTACACCTATTGCAAAAAGGTTCCCTATCAGTAACTTTGAGCAAAATAGTGAAACTGCTAAACTTAATTTAAGCATAATGAAAAGGCTTAAACAGTGGGAAAGCATAAGTTGAAGGTATGTTAAATATATTCCATAGAAAATTCTTAGCCAGTGTTCATCAGAGAATGCTGGGAGCACACAGGCCTTGCACCATCCTTGACCTATAAATGTACATTTCTGGGGATGGAGAGTATCTGTATTTTGTAACAGCTTCTCAAGTGGCTCTGATAAACATTCCTGGATTAGAACCATTTAAATAGAGCAAGCATCTCCTTAGTATCTTAACTGTAGTTCAGATCCTAATACTACACACCCCAAAGCTTTTGTTTAATTGAAATTTTTATTGTATTTAATATTGTTTGAAATGGGTTATTACTACTAATAACACTTTGTTTTTAAAATACATAAATTGACATGTTGGTCATATTAAGACAATTTGGTTTTCAGTTTTAGGTTGGTAAGAATTGTTTTCAATGTGTAAAAGAACTAGTTCCACCAAAAAGTATGTTTAAAACTTTTTGTCATGAATGAGTAATAAGTTGTGTGATAATGAGCATAAAACAAATTGGTTGATACCTTGGGAACAAGATTTGATATCTTGGTGAAATCACCTCTATTTGTAGACACAAAGATAAACTAATTTGCCCCCTTGCCTTGTTCAGACAAATTTGTATATAACCAAATATGTTGTGGTAAATATATACTAGTGGCAGATACAAAGTGCTCTGGAAACTTCGAAGAGGGAGAATTCTGCATGGAGAGGTCTGGGAAACCCCAGCAGTGATACCTTAGGGGTGATAAGGGAATTTGTGAGACAGAGTGGAGAAATTTTGGAGGAGGAGGGGTGTCAGATTGCAAAGAAGTTCAGAATTTAATCTTTACTGGTGATTCCTAATCTTTGTGGAATCATAGATGTTAGAAAAATGCATGTCAAATTCATTTAAGTCCAGAGTGTTCAGATACTAACTACATGGGGGTCTGTTTGCAAAGGCCTGAACCTTGGAAAAGAGTCACACTTGAACTGGTGGAGGAAGAGTTACCAAGGAGGCGGTCAGAAAATACAGAAAATGTTGAGATGGTGACGAACATCAGATGCAGTAAGTTGGTTAAGTTGGATGAAAAAGCTGTTGGTTTTGGCAGTAAGGAGTTTCCTAGTGATCTACATAAGCAGTTCAGAGTATTTGAGTAAAAGACTGGTTGACGGCACAGGGATGAGGCTATGGAGGCAGCAAGCCTAGATTATTAAGTTTAGTGGTGAAGAGAAAAGGGCAGATGTGTGGCTGAGTCAGGAATGAAGAAATTTGGAAAAATTTCTATGAAAGTGACACATTTTATATTGATACTGAGAAATAATGAGTATAAAGTCATTTAAATAACCTCTGAGCTACTCAGAGATAACCGTGATTTTCTTTGGAAATGCATAAAAAATTTGAAGTTTAAGAAAGCTGCATGGTATGCTGTCATGTAACATTCATAATACTTCATCATTGTATATTTAAGATAGATTTTTAGTAGTAAAAATAAGCTGAGTAGGGATCTCTATTTATCTTTCTGTCCCCACACCCCAGCTTTCAACTCCCTTCTCTTCTATACCCATTTTTCCCCCCTTCTAAAGCCATATTATGCTGCATAGTAGATGTGGGATACTGGGTGTGTATTTTTTACCTTCTTAAATCCTTATTTTCATCATCCATAGAAAGGATAACTAACAATGTTGTGAGGATTAAAATGTAAGCATTTAGCATAGTGCCTGCCTGGGACTCTGTATTCTTTTCCCCACATTTCTTTGTTAATTGGAGATTGTGTTTTTCAGTAGTGAAAAGACTAGTGTTTGGGGGTTTTCACTATTTCACTGTCGTTCATGTGCAGATTGCTTCATAATTGAGTTTTAAATACAAAAACGTGAAAAGAGAACTGTAGAATCTAAATTGATAGTGGACTTCACTACTGTGTGCAGGAAGATGAACAGGAGGGAAGCAGGATACCTGTGCAGGACCACCACAGAGCTCTATGGTGAACTGAAGACACTTGATCAACGTTCCACAAAGAGGAAGTAGCAGAGTTGAGACTCAGCCCTAGTGTTGTACCCACCTTGGTCCCCGCTTTGGATTTTGGGCTGACCTCACAGTTAAGATGCGTGGAGCCCAGGACCCTTTCCAATTCTCTCTGTCACTAAGCACTGGTGAAGAAACATTCAGCTCCAGAAAAACAAACACTGAGGGGACTCTCAAGATGGTGGTGTGAGTAGGGTGGCGAAAATCTCCCTAAACCATATATATTTTGACAATACAGCAAATACAACTATTCATAAAAGAGTGACCAGAAGATACAGTACACAAGCCGGGCTACCTCTGCAAGACCCCAACAAAAGGACTGCTAATGGAAGTATGCCTAAGGCTAAATAGCTGTCACCAGAGAAAATAAAACCACAGCAAAGAAAGTAGACCAACCAAATAATAACTAAAGGTGAAATAAAATCAGCTATGCACAAAATCAATCAAGGGAAACACAAAGAGTAGAGAATAAAACACCTAACATATAAAGAGTGGAAAAAGGAAGAAAAAAAGGGAGAGAAATAATCATCAGACTGTGTTTATAATAGTATAATAAGTGAGTTAAGTTAGACGGTTAGATAGTAAAGAAGATGCCCTTGAACCTTTGGTAACCACGAATCCAAAGCCTGCAATAGCAATAAGGACATATCTATTGATAATCACTCTGAATGTAAATGGACTGAATGCACCAATCAAAAGACACAGAGTAATAGAATGGATAAAAAAGCAAGACCCATCTATATGCTGCCTACAAGAGACTCACTTCAAACCCAAAGACATACACACACTGAAAGTGAAGGGATAGAAAAAGATATTTCATGCAAATAGTAGGGAGAAAAAAAGCAGGTGTTGCAGTACTTGTATCAGACAAAATAGACTTCAAAACAAAGTAAAAAGAGACAAAGAAGGACATTACATAATGATAGAGGGGTCAGTCCAACAAAAGGATATAACCATTATAAATATCTATGCACCCAACACAGGAGCACCTATGTATATGAAACAAATACTAACAGAATTAAAGTGGGAAATAGAATGCAATGCATTCATTTTAGGAGACTTCAACACACCACTCACTCCAAAGGACAGATCAACCAGACAGAAAATAAGTAAGGACACAGAGGCACTGAACAACACATTAGAACAGATGGACCTAACATCTACAGAACACCACCCAAAAGCAGCAGGACGCACCTTCTTCTCAAGTGCACATGGAACATTTTCAAGAACAGACCACATACTAGGCCAGAAAAAGAGCCTCAGTAAATTTTAAAAGATTGAAATTGTACCAACCAACTTCTCAGATCCAAAGGTATAGAACTAGATATAAATTATATAAAGAAAAAAAAGGGTCACAAACACATGGAGGCTTAACAGCATACTCCTAAATAATCAATGGATCGATGACCAAATTAAAACAGATCAAGCAATATATGGAGACAAATAACAACAGCACAAGGCCCCAACTTCTGTGGGACACAGCGAAGGCAGTTCTAAGAGGCAAGTATATAGCAATCCACGCCTATTTAAATAAGGAAGAACAATCCAAACGAATAATCTAAATTCACAATTATTGAAACTGGAAAAAGAAGAACAAACGAGGCCCAAAGTCAGCAGAAGGAGGGACCTGATCGGAGAAGAAATAAATAAAATTGAGAAGAATAAAACAATAGAAAAAATTAATGAAACAAAGAGCTGGTTCTTTGAGAAAATAAACAAAATAGATAAACCCTTAGCCAGACTTATTAAGAAAAAAGGGAATCTACACACATAAACAGAATCAGAAATGAGAAAGCAAAAATCATGACAGATATCACAGAAATACAAAGAATTATTAGAGAATACTATGAAAATCTATATGCTAACAAACTGGGTAACCTAGAAGAAATGGACTTTCTAGAAAAAAACAACCTTCCAAGACTGACCAAGGAAGAAACAGAAAATCTAAACAGACCAATTACCAGCAATGAAATTGAGTCGGTAATCAAAAAACTACCCAAGAACAAAACCCCCAGGCCAGATGGATTCACCGCTGAATTTTATCAGACATATAGAGAAGACATAAAACCCATTCTCCTTAAAGTTTTCCAAAAAATAGAAGAGGAGGGAATACTTCCAACCTCATTCTATGAAGCCAGCATCACTCTAATACCAAAACCAGACAAAGACACCACAAAAAAAGAAAACTACAGACCAATATCCTTGATGAACATAAATGCAAAAAAACTCAACAAAATATTAGCAAACCAAATTCAAAAATACATCAAGAAGATCATACACCATGATCAAGTGGGATTCATCCCAGGGATGCAAGATGGTACAACATTCGAAAATCCATCAACATCACCCACCACATCAACAAAAAGGACAAAAACCACATGATTATCTCCATACACACTGAAAAAGGATTCAACAAATTCAACATCCATTCATGATAAAAACTCTCAACAAAACAGGTATAGAGGGCAAGTGCCTCAACATAAAAAGGCCATATATGACAAAACCACAGCCAACATCATACTTAACAGTGAGAAGCTGAAAGCTTTTACTCTTAAGATCAGGAACAAGACAAGGATGCCCACTCTCCCGCTTTTATTCAACATAGTTCTGAAGATCCTAGCCACGGCAATCAGACAACACAAAAGGCATCCAGATTGGCAAGGAAAAAGTTAAACTGTCCCTGTTTGCAGATGATATGATACTGTACATAAAAAAACAATAAAGAATCCACTCCAAAACTACTAGAACATCTGAATTCAGCAAAGTTGCAGGATACAAAACTAATACACAGAAATCTCCTGCATTCCTATACACTAACAATGAACTAGCAGAAAGAGAAATCAGGAAAACAATTCCATTCACAACTGCATCAAAAAGAATAAAATACCTAGGAATAAACCTAACCAAGGAAGTGAAAGACCTATACCCTGAAAACTACAAGACACTCATAAGAGAAAGAGGACACTACCAAATGGAAATTCATCCCATGCCTTGGGTAGGAAGAATTAAAATTGCCAAAATGGCCATCCTGCCTAAAGCAATCTACAGATTCAGTGTAATCCCTATCAAAATACTGGCATCATTCTTCAACAAACTGGAACAAATAGTTCTAAAATTCATATGGAACAACAAAAGACCCTGAATCACCAAAGCATTCCTGAGAAGGAAGAATAAAGCAGGGGGGATCTTGCTTCCCAACTACAAGCTCTACTACAAAGCCACAGTCATCAAGACAATTTGGTACTGGCATAAAAACAGACCCATAGACCAGTGGAACAGAATAGAGAGTCCAGATATTAGCCCTAGCATATATGGTCAATTAAAATATGATAAAGGAGCCATGGATATACAATGGGGAAATGACAGCCTCTTCAACAGCTGGTGTTGGTAAAACTGGACAGCTACATGTAAGAGAATGAAACTGGATTATTGTCTTAACTCCAAACACAAAAGTAAAGTCGAAATGGATCAAAGACCTGAATGTAAGTCATGAAACCATAAAACTCTTAGAAGAAAACATAGGCAAAACTCTCTTGAATATAAACATGAACAACTTCTTCATGAACATATCTCCATGGGCAAGGGAAACAAAAGCAAAAATGAACAAGTGGGACTATATCAAACTAAAAAGCTTCTGTACAGCAAAGGACACCATCAGTAGAACAAAAGGCATCCTACAGTATAGGAGAATATATTCATAAATGACATATCCAATAAGGGGTTGACATCCAAAATATATTAAGAGTTCTTGCACCTCAACAAACAAAAAGCAAATAATCCAATTAAAAAATGGGCAGAGGATCTGAATAGGCACTTCTTCAAAGAAGAAATTCAGAATGCTGACAGTCACATGAAAAGATGCTCCCCATCACTAATCATCAGAGAAATGCAAATTAAAACCACAATGAGATATCACCTCACACCAGTAAGGATGGCCAACATCCAAAAGACAAACAACAACAAATGTTGGCGAGGATGTGGCGAAAGGGGAACCCTCCTACATTGCTGGTGGGAATGGAAATTAGTTGAACCATTGTGAAAAGCAGTATGGAGGTTCCTCAAACAACTCAAAATAGAAATACCATTTGACCCAGGAATTCCACTCCTAGGAATTTACCCTAAGAATGCAGCAGCCCAGTTTGAAAAAGACAGATGCACCCCTAAGTTTATCGCAGCACTATTTACAATAGCCAAGAAATGGAAACAACCTAAGTGCCCATCAGTAGATGAATGGATAAAGAAGATATGGTACATATACACAATGGAATATTATTCAGTCATAAGAAGAAAACAAGTCCTACCACTTGCAACAACATGGATGGAGCTACAGGGTATTATGTTTAGTGAAATAAGCCAGGCTGAGAAGACAAGTATCAAATGATTTCACTCATCTGTGGAGTATAAGAACAAAGAAAAAAAACTGAAGAAACAAAACCGCAGCAGACTCACAGAACCCAAGAATGGACTAACAGTTACCAAAGGGAAAGGGACTGGGGAGGATGGGTGAGAAGGGAGGGATAAGGGGAAAAAGGGGCATTACTGTTAGCACACGTAATATGGGGGACGGGGGGCATGGGGAAGGCAGTTTAGCACAGAGAAGAGAAGTAGTGTCTGTATAGCATCTTAGTACGCTGATGGACAGTGACTGTAATGGGGTATGTGGTGGGGACTTGATAATGGAGGGAGTGTAGTAACCTCAGTCTTGCTCATCTAAGTGTATTAATCATGCCAAAATGAAAATAATAAAAATAAATATATTGATAGTGGACAAAGTGTCTGAAGTGACTGCCTTATCAGAAAGGATGAGATAAATGCTTTTTTTCTTAAATAAATTACTGCCTGATGTAGAAGTCTATCTTATCTTAACATGTGTAGGAGTGAGCCAAAGAATATTTAGGTTCATTTTGATTGAACTTATCATTTAGTGCTTCCAACTTTAAGTTGGAACGTCAAAGAAATGCAGCCTACTCCAAAAACGTGTCTAAACCTACGATTAGTAGACAATAAAAATACAGGAAATGTTAGGGTAGATAACTTTTAGGATATCTGCCCAACTTTCCTGTTTTCTGAATGTTACTTCCTGCCTCTTCAGGAAGGAGCTGTTCAGATGCTTGAACAAGGAGTGGACATCAGGTCAAATTTGAGCCAATTAAATGATTTCTCCTGAGAACGTTGAATCAGAAAACTGGTGTCTTGGGAGGTTGCCTTTGGAGCATGGATGTGATGCAGAAAGAGAGTAAGGCAAAGATGGGAGACCACAACCCCAGAAGAAAAAGATGAAGAGATGGCTGCTTTGAGTCCTAATAATTGCAGTTTTGTCTCACTGTTTTGTGCCTGTCTGCAGTTCCTACTCCTGGTCCTTAAGATAACTCTTAAAACCTTAGAGAGACTCTCCCACTATCACCTTTAGGTTTTTTCTTAAGTTTGGGAGCTGCTGATTGCTACAAAATAAATTCCAACTAAAACATAATTCCTTCTTGCATAAAATACAATGGTGTGAAATAGTTGATGATTTGGTCATGTAGAAGATAACAGCAAAAAGTCAAGGTTAGTGCCAGGGAAGTCAGGTTTAGATGAGGGAGAACTTACTATGGAGCCTGAATGAGTCAGAAGGGGTGAGCCTTGAAGGGCCCTAAAATGCGCCCAGGAGAACTGATTTAAAAGACCTAGAAGTGTATCTACGGTCAGGACGCTCTCATCAAAGGGCTGAGACTCTGTCTGTAGTTGGCCCTAAAGAATACTGGCTCTCTGCCAGCCTTAGCTTCACAGTTAATCTCACACCACATGGTGTATTCTCATTATGTATTTATACTCAGGTTCAGTTTGGCCCTCACTTTTATTCACCCAGTTACTTAGTCTTCCTTACAGTCCGATCCTATAAAAATCCTTTAAAAATTGAAATCCTTTCAAAATGTCTTTTTGAAACTGGGCTCCTGCATTCTTAGGGAAAATTCTGGTAACTTTCTATAGCTTTTTCATCTTGAGCCATTCAATAAAGGTGAAACCTTTCACAAGACAATGCAGTGCATCTATTTTGGACTTGAACACACCTGGGTTTATGTCCTGGCTGTGCTACTTATAGCTCTGTGACCTTGGACTCTGCTTTTCCACTCAGCCTCAGCTTTCTAATATGTAAAATGATGACAGGAGTAACATCATGTTCTTAAGGTGATGGAAGAGATTAGATCAACTATTGCATGTAAACTACTTCCCACAGTGCTTGGCACGTAGTCAAGTATTAGGAAATGAAAGCCTTGGAGAAATCAATATTCTTTCACTTGGAAATAATTATCCCTGCCCTATATTGTTATTCATTTGTTTTGATCCACCTAGCTGTCTTTGTCAGCAAACATTTATTAACAAAATCGTTAGTATTTGTATTGGGTTTTTTTTATTATAAAGCATTTCAAACATGCAGAAAAAAACAATATAACAAATATCTATCCACCATCCAGCTTTTACAGTTTTATCATTTTACGCATATTTGCTTGTCTCTTTTAAGAAACTGTTACAGCTATAGCTGAAATCTGTGTAGCCCTGCCTTGTTCCATTTCTCTCCCTTCAGTCACAAAGGTAACTGCTGCTCTGAATGTGATGTTTGTCAGAATGATACCATGAATTAATGGTTTTGTATGCTTGGCATCTGTGTACATAGGTAGGTTTGTTTTTGAAACTTGATATAAGTGGTTTCAGAGTGTACATAACCTTGTAAAATTTGTTTTTTCACTCATGTTTTTGAGATGTATCCATGCTAACACATGTTTAAATTATTCATTTTAAGTTCTGTAGTGCATTGAATGAGTATATCACAATTTTTATCCATTTTCTTGGTGCACATTTCAATGATTCCCAGTTTTGGCTGATATAAACATCGCTGCAATGAAACTTGACATGTCTCCTTGTGCTTGTGTGTGTTTCTCTGAGGTATGTATCTTCAGATTTTACCAGATACTGCCAAATTGATCTCCACAGGGTACATACCAAATTACACGTATCTGCAGAGTAGAGGAGCTCACATTTCCCCATACTCTCCCCAAGCCTTGGTCTTGGCCTTGCCAATGAAACAAGTGCAATTTTATTTTGGAATTTGACAAAAGGATTTAAATTTCATCTGGTTAAAGCAAGCAACTATAACAAGTGAAAAAGGAATCAGAAAAATTAAACAATTGACACCAATAAGCATAACCAAACATTAACTGTAGCAGAAACAATGTATATTTTCTTACTGGTTCCACGTTTTAACCCTCATTCAACACCTGCCCTGGTATGGTACCTTCCACAGCCCCCTCACTCCAGAGGTCCCTTCATGCTGCAGACAAACCCCTTTGGATTAAATGCAGTGTAAGGAAATCTCAAGCCCAGCTAGCTCCTTCCATGCTGTTCACTTCATCCAACTTCATCCTGGGCCTGGGAGGACAGGCTACTGTGCTATGTCCTCTTGTTTTTGCCTTGTTCTCTCCAGGTCTCCTCCACGCCCAGCCCCACTCCAACTCAAGTAGTCATTCATCAGCTTGTCAGCTGGGTGAGCTGAACTTCAAATGGGGGAAACCCTTTCTTGCAGAGACCTCCCCCCACCACTACTGCCATATACCTTTTGTATAATATATATATTATATTATATATTTGTTACACACACACACACACACACACATATATATGTCTGCCCATATGATGGATATGAACTGATAACTCTTGATTTTGATTCTCATTTTCCTGTATTCTGGTGAGGTTGAAGGTATTTTCATTAAATTCATGTTACCTGTGAAGGGGATTATCTGTTGGAATCCTTTGCCCATTTGCTTTCTTTTTTTCTTTTGGTTATTTGCATTTTTACATTGATTTTTAAATATTCTTAATACATTCTGGATACATACTATTTTAGAGATCTATGGGCTGGTAATATCATTTCTTAGTCTGGGGCTTATCTTTTAACATTGTTTATGGTGGTGTGTTTTATTCGTGTAACAGTTTTACTGAATCTATGAGTTGTAGCTTTTCTTTCTGAAGAAATCCTCTGCCTGGTGTTATAAAAATATTTTCTTCTAAAAATTTATGATTTTGCCTTTCAGTTTATTTTATTAATCTAGTTTGAAATTATTATTTATGGTATGAAGTCTTTAATACTTTCCATATGGGTAATCAGTTGTCTTAGCACTGTTTATTGGATGGGCCAACTTTTCCCTGCTGATTATAATGCCACCTCTGTCATTCATCAGGTTTCCATTTGTGTGTGGATCTATTCCTTGATTCCTTTGTCTTTTCTGTGCAGAGACGAAAAGATCAACACCATAGCTTTCATACCTTGATACCTGGTAGGGCAACTCTCCTTCATCCACCCCTTACTGTCCTTCAAAATAATTTTGCTTGGTCTTGAGCTATGGCTCTTACTATGAGGTTTTTTTTGTATCATTAATGTACAATTACATGAGCAACATTATGGTTATTAGACTCCCCCCATAATCAAGTCCCCACCACACACCCCATAACAGTCACTGTCCATCAGCCTAGTAAGATGCTATAGAGTCACTACTTGTCTTCTCTGTGTACTGCCTTCCCCGTGTCCTCCCCATCACCTGCTACATTATATGTGCTAATCGTAATGCCCCTTTTTCCCCCTTGTCCCTACCTTCCCACCCATCCTCCCCAGTTCCTTTCCCTTTGGTAACTGTTAGTCCATTCTTGGGTTTTGTGAGTCTGCTGCTGTTTTGTTCCTTCAGTTTTTTTCTTTGTTCTTATGCTCCACAGATGAGTGAGATCATTTGATACTTGTCTTACTCCACCTGGCTTATTTCACGGAGCATAATACCCTCTAACTCCATCCATGTTGCTGCAAATGGTAGGATTTGTTTTCTTCTTATGGCTGAATAGTATTCCATTGTGTATATGTACCATATCTTCTTTATCCATTCATCTACTGATGGACACTTAGGTGGATTCCATTTCTTGGCTATTGTAAATAGTGCTGCAATAAACACAGGGGTGCATATATATTTTTGAAACTGGGCTCCTGCATTCTTAGGGTAAATCCCTAGGAATGGAATTCCTGGGTCAAATGGTATTTCTATTTGGAGTTTTTTGAGGAACCTCCATACTGCTTTCCACAATGGTTGAATGAATTTACATTGCCATCAGCAGTGTAGGAGCATTCCCCTTTCTCCACATCCTACCAGCATTTGTTGTTGTTTGTCTTTTGCATGGTGGCCATCCTAACTGGTGTGAGGTGATATCTCACTGTGGTTTTAATTTGCATTTCTCTGATGATTAGCGATGTGGAGCATCTTTTCACGTGCCTGTTGGTCATCTGAATTTCTTCTTTGGAGAAGTGTCTGTTCAGATCCTCTACCATTTTTTTAATTGGATTATTTGCTTTTTATTTGTTGAGGTGCATGAGCTCTTTATATATTTTGGATGTCAACCCCTTATCAGATATATCATTTATAAATATATTCTCCCATACTGTAGGATGTCTTTTTGTTGTACTGATGGTGTCCCTTGCTGTACAGAAGCTTTTTAGTTTGATATAGCCCCACTTGTTCATTTTTGCTTTTTTTTCCCTTGCCTGAGGAGATGTGTTCATGAAGAAGTTGCTCATGTTTATGTCCAAGAGATTTTTGCCTATGTTTTTTTCTAAGAGTTTTATGGTTTCATGACTTACATTCAGGTCTTCAATCTATTTCGAGTTTACTTTTGTGTATGGGTTAGACAATGATCCAGTTTCATTCTCTTACATTTAGCTGTCCAGTTTTGCCAACACCAGCTGTTGAAGAGGCTGTCATTTCCCCATTGTATATCCATGGCTCCTTTATCGTATATTAATTGACCATATATGTTTGGGTTAATATCTAGATGCTCTATTCTGTTCCACTGGTCTATGGGTCTGTTCTTGTGCCAGTACCAAATTGTCTTGATTACTGTGGCTTTGTGGTAGAGCTTGAAGTTGGGAAGTGAGATTCCCCTGCTTTATTCTTCCTTCTCAGGAATGCTTTGGATATTCAGGGTCTTTTGTGGTTCCATATGAATTTTAGAGCTATTTATTCCAGTTCGTTGAACAATGATGCCAGTATTTTGATAGGGACTCCATTAAATCTGTGGATTACTTTAGGCAGGATGACCATTTTGACAATATTAATTTTTCCTACCCAAGAGCATGGGATGAATTTCCATTTATTAGTGTCCTCTTTAATTTCTCTTAAGAGTGTCTTGTAGTTTTCAGGGTATAGGTCTTTCACTTCCTTTGTTAGGTTTATTCCTAGGTATTTTATTCTATTTGATGCAATTGTGAATGGAGTTGTTTTCCTAATTTCTCTTTCTTCTAGTTCATTGTTAGTGTATAGGAATGCAACAGATTTCTGTGTATTAATTTTGTATCGTGCAACTTTGCTGAATTCAGATATTGGTTCTAGTAATTTTGGAGTGGATTCTTTAGGGTTTGTTATGTACAATATCATGTCATCTGCAAACAGTGACAGTTTGACTTCTTCCTTACCAATCTGGATGTCTTTTATTTCTTTGTGTTGTCTGATTGCTGTGGCTAGGACCTCCAGTACTATGTTGAATAAAAGTGGGGAGAGTGGGCATCCTTGTCTTGTTCTTGATCTTAGGGAAAAAGTTTTCAGCTCCTCACTATTAAGTATAGTGTTGGCTGTGGGATTGACATATATGGCTTTTATTATGTTGAGGTACTTGCCCTCTATGCCCATTTTGTTGAGAGTTTTTATCATGAATGGATATTGAATATTTTTGAATGCTTTTTCAGCATTTATGTAGATTATCATGTGGATTTTGTCCTTCTTTTTGTTGATGTGGTGGATGATGTTGATGGATTTTCGAATGTTGTACCATCCTTGCATCCCTGGGATGAATCCCACTTGATCATGGTGTATGATCCTCTTGATGTATTTTTGAATTCAGTTTGGTTATATTTTGTTGAGTATTTTTGCATCTATGTTCATCAGGGATATTGGTCTGTAGCTTTGTTTTTTTTGTGGTGTCTTTTCCTGGTTTTGGTATTAGAGTGATGCTGGCTTCAAACAATTGGTTTGGGAGTATTACCTCCTCTTCTATTTTTTGGATAATTTTAAGGAGAATGGGTATTATGTTTTCTCTAAATGTCTGATAAAATTCAGAGGTGAATCCTTCTGGTCCTGGTATTTTGTTCTTGGGTAGTTTTTTGATTACCAATTCAATATCATTTCTTGTAATTGGTCTGTTTAGATTTTCTGTTTCTTCCTTGGTCAGTCTTGGAAGGTTGTATTTTTGTAGAAAGTTGTCCATTTCTTCTAGGTTATCCAGTTTGTTAGCATATAGATTTTCATAGTATTCTCTAATAATTCTTTGCATTTCTGTGGTGTCTGTCATGATTTTTCCTTTCTCATTTGTGATTCTGTTTATGTGTGTTGAATCTCTTTTTCCCTTAATAAGTCTGGCTAGGGATTTATCTGTTTTGTTTATTTTCTCAAAGAACCAGCTCTTTGTTTCACTGATTTTTTCTATTGTTTTATTCTTCTCAATATTATTTATTTCTTCTCCGATCTTTATCATGTTCCTCCTTCTGTTGACTTTGGGCCTCATTTTTTCTTCTTTTTCCAGTTTCAATAACTGTGAATTTCGACTATTCGTTTGGGATTGTTCTTCTTTCTTTAAATAGGCATGTATTGCTATATTCTTTCCTTTTGGAACTGCCATCACTGCATCCCACAGAAGTTGGGGCATTGTGCTGTTGTTTTCATTTGTTTCTATATATTGCTTGATCTCTGTTTTAATTTGGTCATTGATCCATTGATTATTTAGGAGCATGTTGTTAAGCCTCCATGTGTTTGTGAGCCTTTTTGTTTCCTTTGTATGATTTATTTCTAGTTTTATACTTTTGTGATCTGAGTAGTTGGTTGGTAAAATTTCAATCTTTTTGAATTTACTGAGGCTCTTTTTCTGGCCTAGTATGTGATCTATTCTCGAAATGTTCCATGTGCACTTGAGAAGAATGTATATCCTGCTGCTTGTGGGTATAGAGTTCTGTAGATGTCTGTTAAGTCCATCTCTTCTAATGTGTTGTTCAGTGCCTCTGTGTCCTTATTTTCTGTCTGGTTGATCTGTCCTTTGGAGTGAGTGGTATGTTGAAGTCTCCTAAAATGAATGCATTACATTCTATTTCCCACTTTAATTCTGTTAGTATTTGTTTCATATACATAGGTGCTCCTGTGTTGGGTGCATAGATATTTACAATGGTTATGTCCTTTTGTTGGACTGACCCCTCTATCATTATGTAATGTCCTTCTTTGTCTCTTGTTACTTTCTTTGCTTTGAAGTCTATTTTGTCTGATACACGTACTGCAACACCTGCTTTTTTCTCTTTGTTGTTTGCATGAAATATATTTTTCCATCCCTTCACTTTTAGTCTGTGCATGTCTTTGGGTTTGAGGTGCATCTCTTGTAGGCAGCATATAGATGGGTCTTGCTTTTTTATCCATTCTATTACTCTGTGTCTCTTGATTGGTGTATTCAGTCCACTTACATTTAGGGTGATTATCGCTAGATATGTACTTACTGCCATTGCAGGATTTGGATTTGTAGTTACCAAAGGTTCAAGGGTAGCTTCTTCACTATCTAACCATCTAGCTTAACTCATTTATTATGCTATTATAAACAGTCTGATGATTCTTTATTTCTCCCCCTTCTTTTCTTTCCTCCTCCATTCTTTATATGTTAGGTTTTTTTATTCTGTACTCTTTTGTGTTTCCTTTGACTGCTTTTGTGGTAGTTGATTTTATTTTGCATTTAGTTAATATTAGGTTGTCTACTTTCTTTGCTGTGGTTTCATTTTCTCTGGTGACATCTATTTAGCCTTAGTAGCACTTTCATCTCGAGCAATCCCTTTAAAATACACTGTGGAGATGGTTTATGGGAGGTAAGTTTCCTCAATTTTTGCTTCTCTGGGGTTTGTATAATCCCTTCTTCAAATTTAAATGATAATCTTTCTGGATACAGTATTCTTGGTTCGAGGCCCTTCTGTTTCATTGCATTGAATATATCATGCCATTCTCTTCTGGCCTGTAGGTTTCTGCTGAGAAGTCTGATGATAGCCTAATGGATTTCCTTTGTAGGTGATCTTTAGTACTCTGTCCTTGTCTTTGATCTTTTCCATTTTAATTATTATATGTCTTGGTGTTTTCCTCTTTTGGTCCCTTGTGTTGGGAGATCTATGGGCTTCCATGGTCTAAGAGACTATTTCCTTCCCCAGCTTGGGGAAGTTTTCAGCAATTATTTCTTCAAAGACACTTTCTATCTCTTTTTTCTCTCTCTTCTTCTTCTGGTACCCTATAATGCAAATAGTGTTCCTTTTGGATTGGTCACATAGTTCTCTTAATATTCTTTCATTCCAAAGGTTCTTTTATTTCTCTATACCTCAGCTTCTCTGTATTCCTGTTCTCTGATTTCTATTCCATTAACAGTCTCTTCCACCTCATCCAGTCTGCTCTTGAATCCTTCCACTGTTTGTTTCATTTCTGTTATCTCCCTCCAGAATTCACCCCTTAGCTCTTGCATATTTCTTTGTAGCTCAATCAGCATATTTATGACTTTTATTTTGAATTCTTTTTCAGGAAGATTGGTGATTTCGGTCTCAACAGGCCGTCTCTCTGGTGTTTGAGGGATTTTGGACTGAACAAGGTTCTTTTGCCTTTTCATGGCAATGGAAGTGATCACCAGCTAGTGGAGTGTTTGTCAGCTGGGAGAACAAAGTCCCTTCTTGTTTCTGGTCGCCTTGCCCATCTCTGCTGCTTGTGCCGGTCAACCCCACACAAGGAGCAGCCTCTGGGTTGATCCCCTGAGCTTCCGTGGGTGGGTCAGCCCTTGGGATGGCCTGGAGCACTGGCGGTGGTTGCAGGTGAGCAGCGCATGTTAGCCGTGAGAATAAGGCCCCTTTGTGCCTTCTGGACTCTGAACCATTCTCCGCTGTCTGTGTCGGTCGTCTGCGGGCAGGGGGCAACCCCTGGGTCTGGCCCGGCTAGCCGCGCACTGGGAGAAGACTGTGTGGTTGTTGTGGGCAGGGCAGCTCCCCAGTTGCTCTGCAGCAATGGCAGGTCAGCCGGTTCACTTGCAGTGCCTGAGGCGGGGGGGGGGAATGAACGGCAGGGTGCTTATCGCTTTGAGGGGCTTCAGAGCTGCATTGCCACCAAGGGAGTTAGGCAACCTGAAGTTCCTTAAAGTTCCCAGCCTGCTGGGCTGAGTGCGCCAGGACGATTTTGTCCACCTGTCAAACCCTTGTCCCTTTAAGATTTTAAAGCGCCCACTTTTCTTTTGTCCCAGGGCAGCCAGCTGTGGGAACCTGTTCGCAGTCTTAGCTGAGGTTCATGGGAGCCAACTTCCCGCTGCTGGCATAGAGACTTAACAGTATTTGAGGATGGCCTTTTGGGCTCCAACTCAGGGTGGTATCTTCTTTGTTCTTGAGGCTTTCCTCCACAACTCGAGAGCTGCTGGCGAGCAAGGTGCAAACTTCGATTTATCTTTGGTTTTGCTCTGCAAGGGCAGAGAAAACTGTCCCTTTACAGTCATAAAATTAGCAGGACACAGTGTGGCTTCTGAAAGTTGCTGAACAGTCAGGCCTCTAGGTCATGCTAGTCACTGGTCTAAGAAGGACCAGCACCAGGTAGCTAACTCCTTTGTTTTCAGTAAAGTTTCTTCTGCTTAATTCCCTCCTGCCAGATGGGCAGGCAGCTGAAATGAGTGAAGCTGGGGTTTAGCGCCTATTGCGTGCTCCTCACCATAATAATCAGCTTTTTGGAAGTGTCATCCACACTCTGCCTCCCTTCTCCCCACCTCTTCTCAATTTACTCTCATCTGGTTTCTGCCCCATCACTCCACTGAAAATACTCTTGAAAAGGTCAGTGATGACTCCTTGTCATTAAACCATGTAATATTCTAACTTTCACATCCTGTTTGACCTCAAGAGTGTTTGGGTCAGCTGACTGTTCTCATCGTTTTGAAATGGTCTCTTTCCTTGATATCCATGGCCTTTCCTTCTATCTCATTCCCCTTCTCCTCTCCTTTGCTAACTTTTCTTCTACCTGACACTTAAATGTCAAGTTTTCTCAAAGCTTGACCTTCAGCTGATTTCCCTTCTCACCTTGCAAGCTTTTACACGGTGATCCCATTCATTCTGGGGTTTAATTTTACTCCAGACATGGATAGCTGCCAAGTTTTCTATGTCTACTCCACTGGTCTTTTGAGTTGCAGCCAAGATTTTTGAATCTATTTGATCTCTCTATTGCAAATTTCACAGGCACCTCAAACTTTGTATTCAAAACCCAGTTCCTGAATGTCTGCCCCTAAGCCTGGACCTTCAGTATTTATCTTAATGAATAACATCATCATATGCACCTAAATGGCCATGCCAGAGAAGTGGAAGAAAGCCCTGACAGCCTTCCCCTTCTCACCCCCCAGACTGATCCTGTGGATAGTTAGTGTCTCAAAGCCATTTATCTCTCTGCACCTCCACTGTGGGCCCCCTAGCCAGCAGCCATCGTTTTGTTTTTTTTTTTTGCCTGTTTTATGGCAATATTCTCTAATCTGGGTTCCTTGTAACCATTCTTCTTGACCCCCTAGTAGTCTACTCTCCAAACAGCACCCCAGAGTGATTCTTTTTTAAAAATTGCAACCTCATTAAAACACTTTATTGGCACTGCAAATGGCACCCTGAGTCTTTGCTGTGGCCTGGCTGGTCGTCTGCTGGATTCACCAGCCTCCTCAGTGAGCTGTCCCTCATCTGCTTTGCTGCAGCCACAGTGCCTTCTCTCCCTCCCACCATCTCATGTCACTGCTGGCTTGCTTCTGGGCTTTGCGTATTCGGTCAGGTCTGCATTACAGCTCATGTGGGCTCTAGGCACGTTTGCCTTATGGACCTCTTCAGACATTTTTTAAAAATTATATTTTATGGAAATGACTTCCGGGAAGATGGCAGCGTGAGAACGGCGGAAATCTCCTCCCAAAACCGTATGTATTTATGAAAATACAAAAAATACAACTATTCCTAAAAAAGACACCAGAAGATACAGGACAGTACACAGCCTGCATCTACACCTGAGAGGACTCGGCACACCGCGAGATGGGTAAGATATGGAGCTGTGACCTGGCAGGACCTGGGCACTCCCTCACCCCAGTGCATCGGCAGAAGGAGAGGATTCAGACCCGGGAGGGAGTGGAAGAACAGGCCTGTGAAGTAACCAGCCCTGGTGATCTGTGCCGGGAGCGCTGACACATCACATGGTGTATCGGAGATTGGAGAGACAGAGGGTGCAGGATCTGAGCTTCGGAATGCACCCAGGTCCTCACAGCCGGCTCCCTGGGACAAAAGAAAAGCACATGCTTTTTTTTAGCGGTCTTAAAGAGGCAAGGGCCCAGGATTGTCCCAGCACACTCAGCCCAGCAGGCTGGGAGTCCTGGGGAATTTCGGACCCCTTGGCTGGTGACTGGGAAAAAGTAGCTGCACTGAGACTTTCCACAGAGATTAACAGCCTCCCATTCATTCCCACCCCGGCCAGAGCTACAAAGGGCCCTGCAGAACGGCGAGGCTGTGGATGTGGAATAGTGGAGCAACAGTGCCACCTACAGCATCCCCACAGAATCTACTCCCAGTGGGCATTTTCTTTTACTTTTTTTTCTTTTCTTTTCCTTCTCTTTTTTTTTCCTTTCTTTTCTTTTATTTCTTTTTTTTAAGTCTTAAAGAGCCCAGCTGACATACGTGGCACCTACCAGTGACCACTCCGATCAAAATGAAAAGACAGAGGAATATGGTACAGACAAAAATCACCCAGACCCAGACAACTCCTGAGAGGGAACCTGAAGGGATGGACATGCACAACCTTCCTGAAAAAGAATTCAGAACAAAAGTCATAACCATACTGATGGATCTACAGAGAAATATGCAAGAGCTGAGGGAGGAAGTGAGGGAAGTGAGGAAAGACAAGGCAGAAATGAGACAAGCGATCGATGGGCTTAGCAGCAGACTGGATGAGATGCAAGAGACTGTCAAAGGAATAGAAATCAGAAAAAAAGGAATACAGAGAGGCTGAGGCAGAGAGAGATAAAAGGATCTCTAGGAATGAAAGAATATTAAGAGAACTGTGTGACCAATCCAAAAGGAACAATATTCGCATTATAGGAGTACCCAGAGGAAGAAGAGAGAGAAAAAGGGATAGAAAGTATCTTTGAAGAAATAATTGCTGAAAACTTCCCCATGCTGGGGAAGGAAATAGTCTAACAGTCAACGGAAGCCCACAGATCTCCCAACACAAGGGACCCAAGGAAGACAACACCAAGACACATAATAATTAAATGGCAAAGATCAAAGATAAAGACAGAGTATTAAAGGCAGCTAGAGAGAGAAAAAAGATCACCTACAAAGGGAAACCCATCAGACTATCATCAGACTTCTCAACAGAAACCTTACAGGCCAGAAGAGAATGGCATGACATATTTAACGTAATGAAACAGAAGGGCCTCGAACCAAGAATATTGTATCCAGCATGATTATCATTTAAATATGATGGAGGGATTAAACAATTTCCAGACAAGCGAAAGTTGAGAGAGTTTGCCTCTCATAAACCACCACTACAGGATATCTTAAACAGACTGCTCTAGAGGGAAGCACTCCTAAGGCTGAAAAGATGTCACCAGAGAAAATAAAATCATAGCAAAGAAAGCAGACCATCCAAATACTAATTAAAGGCAAAGAATAAAATACCTAGTATATAAAGAATGGAGGAGGAAGAATAAGAAGGGAGAGAAATAAAGAAACATCAGACTGTGTTTACAATAACTTAACAAGACAGTTAAGTTAGATGGCTAGATAGTAAAGAAGCAACCTTTAACCTTTGGTAACCATGAATCTAAAGCCAGCAATGGCAATAAGTACATATTTATCGATAATCACCCTAAATGTAAATGGACTGAATACACCAATCAAAAGACACAGAGTAATAGAATGGATAAAAAAGCAAGACCCATCTATATGCTGCTTACAAGAGACTCACCTCAAACCCAAAGATACACACAGACTAGAAGTGAAGGCATGGAAAAAGATATTTCATGCAAACAACAAGGAGAAAAAAGCAGGTGTGGCAGTACTTGTATCAGACAAAATAGACTTCAAAATGAAGAAAGTAGCAAGACATAAAGAAGGACATTACATAATGATAAAGGGTCAGTCCCACAAGAAGATATAACCATTATAAATATATATGCACCCAACACAGGAGTGCCAGCATATGTAAAACAAATACTAACAGAATTAAAGGAGGAAATAGACAGCAATGCATTCATTTTAGGAGACTTCAACACACCACTCACTCCAAAGGACAGATCAATCAGACAGAAAATAAGTAAAGACACAGAGGCACTGAACAACACACTAGAACAGATGGACCTAACAGACATCTACAGAACTCTACACCCAAAAGCAACAGGATACACATTCTTCTCAAGTGCACATGGAACATTCTCCAGAATAGACCACATACTAGGCCACAAAAAGAACCTCAATAAATTCAAAAATATTGAAATTCTACCAACCAACTTCTCAGATCACAAAGGTATAAAACTAGAAATAAATTTTAGAAAGAAATCAAAAAGGCTCACAAATCCATGGAGACTGAACAACATTCTCCTGATTAATCAATGGGTTAACAACCAAATCAAAACAGAAATCAAAGAATATATGGAGACTAATGACAACAATAACACAAAGCCACAACTTCTGTGGGACGCAGCAAAGGCAGTTCTAAGAGGATAGTTTATTGCAATGCAGGCCTATTTAAAGAAGGAAGAACATTCCCAAATGAATAGTCTAAAGACACAATTACTGAAATTGGAAAAAGAAGAACAAATGAGGCCCAAAGTCACCAGAAGGAGGGACATAATAAAGATCAGAGAAGAAATAAATAAAATTGAGAAGAATAAAACAATAGAAAAAAATCAGTGAAACCAAGAGCTGGTTCTTTGAAAAAATAAACAAAATAGATAAACCCCTAGCCAGACTCATTAAGAGAAAAAGAGTATCTACACACTTAAACAGAATCAGAAATGAGAAAGGAAAAATCACGACGGACCCCACAGAAATACAAAGAATCATAAGAGAATATTATGAGAATCTATATGCTAACAAGCTGGAAAACATAAAAGAAATGGACAACTTCTTAGAAAAATACAACTTTCCAAGACTGACCAAACAAGAAACAGAAAAACTAAACAGACCAATCACCAGCAACGAAATTGAATCGGTAATCGAAAAACTACCTAAGAACAAAACCCTGGTCCAGATGGATTCACCTCTGAATTCTACCAAACATATAGAGAAGAAATAATACCCATTCTCCTTAAAGTTTTCCAAAAAATAGAAGAGGAGGGAATACTTTCAAACTCATTCTATGAAGCCAGCATCACTCTAATACCAAAACCTGGCAAAGACCTCACCAAAAAAGAAAATTACAGACCAACATCCCTGATGAACGTAGATGCAAAAATACTCAACAAAATATTAGCAAACCGAATTCTAAAATACATCAAGAGGATCATACACCATTATCAAGTGGGATTCATCCCAGGGATGCAAGGATGGTACAACATTCGAAAATCCATCAACATCATCCACCACATCAACAATGAGAAGAACAAAAACCACATGATCATCTCCATAGATGCTGAAAAAGCATTTGACAAAATTCAGCATCCATTCATGATTAAAACTCTCCACAAAATGGGTACAGAGGGCAAGTACCTCAACATCATAAAAGCCATATATGACAAACCCACAGCTAACATCATATTTAACACGGAGAAGTTGAAAGCTTTTCATCTAAGATCGGGAACAAGACAGGGATGCCCACTCTCTCCACTGTTATACAACATAGTACTGGAGGTCCTAGCCACGGCAATCAGACAAAACAAAGACCTACAGGCATCCACATTGGTAAAAAAAGAAGTCAAATTGTCACTATTTGCAGATGACATGATATTGTACATAAAAAACCCTAAAGACTCCACTCCAAAACTACTAGAACTAATATCTGAATTCAGCAAAGTTGCAGGATACAAAATTAACACACAGAAATCTGTTGCTTTCCTATACACTAACGATGAACTAACAGAAAGAGAAATCAGGAAAACAATTCCATTCACAACTGCATCAAAAAGAATAAAATAACTATCAGGGTATTTCTAAACTAGCAATTCTGTGTTCATTAATTTAAATTTTCATTGCAAATAATGGAAACTAATTTAGAGCTGCTTGACCAAGAAAAAAAAAGGCATAAAAAAAGAATAAAATACCTAGGAATAAACCTAATGAAGGAAGTGAAAAACCCTCTGAAAACTACAAGACACTCCCAAGAGAAATCAAAGAGGACACTAACAAATGGAAATTCATCCCATGGTCTTGGCTAGGAAGAATAAATATTGTCAAAATGGCTATACTACCTAAAGCAATCTACAGATTCAATGCAATCCCTATCAAACTACCAACAGCATTCTTCAATGAACTGGAACAAATAATTCTAAAATTCATATGGAACCACAAAAGACCCCGAATAGCCAAAGCAGTCCAGAGAAGGAAGAATAAAACAGGAAGAATTACGCTCCCTGACTTCAAGCTCTGCTACAAAGCCACAGTAATCAAGACAATTTGGTATTGGCACAAAAACAGACCCACAGACCAGTGGAACAGAATAGAAAATCCAAACATTAACCCAAACATATACAGTCAATATTTGATAAAGGAGGCTTGGATATTCAATGGGGAGATGACAGCCTCTTCAGCAGCTGGTGTTGGAAAACTGGACAGCTACATGGAATAGAATGAAACTGGACTACTGTCTAACGCCGTACACAAAAGTAAACTCAAAATGGATCAGAGACCTGAATGTAAGTCATGAAACCATAAAACTCTTAGAAAAAAACATAGGCAAAAATCTTTTGGACATAAACATGAGTGACTTCGTGAACATATCTCCCCGGGCAAGGGAAACAAAAGCAAAAAGAACAAGTGGGACTATATCAAGCTGAAAAGCTTCTGTACAGCAAAGGACACCATCAGTAGAACAAAAAGACATCCTACAGTATGGGAGAATACATTCATAAATGACGTATCCAATAAGGGGTTGACGTCCAAAATATATAAAGAACTCACACACCTCAACAAACAAAAAGCTAATAATCCAATTAAGAAATGGGTAGAGGACATGAATAGACACTTCTCCAAAGAATAAATTCTGATGGCCACAGGCACATATGTGAAAGGATGCTCCACATTGCTAGTCATCAGAGAAATGCAGATTAAAACCACAATGAGATATCACCTCACACCAGTGAAGATGGCCAACATTCAAAACACACACACAGCAAATGTTGGCGAGGATGTGGATAAAAGGGAACCCTCCTACACTGCTGGTGGGACTGCAAATTAGTTCAACCATTGTGGAAAGCAGTATGGAGGTTCCTCAAAAACCTCAAAATAGAAATACCATTTGACCCAGGAATCCCACTCCTAAGAATTTACCCTAAGAATGCAGCAGCCCAGTTTGAAAAAGACATATGCACCCCTATGTTTATCGCAGCACTATTTACAATAGCCAAGACATAGAAGCAACCTAAGTGTCCATCAGTAGATGAATGGATAAAGAAGAGGTGATACATATACACAATGGAATATTATTCAGCCATAAGAAGAAAACGAATCCTATGGTTTGCAACAACACAGATGGAGCTAGAGAGTATTATGCTCAGTGAAATAAGCCAAGCCGAAAAAGACAAGTATCAAATGATTTCAGTCATATGTGGAGTATAAGAACAAAGAAAAAATACTGAAGGAACAAAACAGCAGCAGACTCACAGAACCCAAGAACGGACTCACAGTTACCAAAGGGAAAGCAACTGGGGAGGATGGGTGGGAAGGGAGGGATAAGAGGGAAAAAGGGGCATTACGATTAGCAGATGTAATGTTGGGGGGGCACGGGGAGGGCAGTACAACTCAGAGAAGACAAGTAGTGATTCTATAGCATCTCACTATGCTGATGGACAGTGACTGTAATGGGGTTGGTGGGGGGGACCTGATGAAGGGGTAGTTTAATAACCATTATATTGCACATGTAATTGTAGATTAATGATACCAAAATAAATTATAAAATAAATAAAATGAATTATATTTTATGGCAACATTGGTGTAAGGATGGATGTAATCCAGGTTGGATTCATTGTTTTTCTTTTTTCTACTGAGATAAAATTCACATAACATAAAAGTAATCATTTTAAAATGTATAATTCAGTGGTATTTGATGCAGCCAGTGTTGAGCACCTACGAACTGTATCTCATTCCAAAGTTTTACCTAAGAAGGCAACCCTGTGCCTGGGAAACAGGTGCTCTCCATCATGCGCTCCCCCGCCCCCCAGTCCCGAGACCACTAATCTACTTTCTGGCTCTATGGGTTTACCCACGGCGGGTGTTCCGTGTAGGTGGGGTCATGCCGTGTGCAGCCCTTTGTGCCTGGCTGCTCCCCCTTTAGTATGATGTCTTGGGGGTTCATCCGTGGGGTAGTATCTATCTACCAATGCCTCATTCCCTTCAGTGGCTGAACAATATTCCATTGTATTTTTTGATAAACATTTTGATAAATATTTTGTTTATCCACTCATCCACGGATGGCCATTTGGGTCGTTTAACCATTTTGCTATGTGAATAGTGCTGCTGTGAATGTTCATGTACAAGCCTTTATTTGAATGTCTCTTCCAGTTCTTTGGGTATATGCCTAGGAGTGTAATCATTGGATTCATTATTCTCCTGATTTTAAAAGGAATTAAAGACATTTTCATGGACCCCTAAACATATTGTGAGCCTAGGCACTGCATGTCCCATGCCTGATGATGAAGGGGACCTTGCCTTCTATTCCTTCTATTTGAGGTGCTTCTATTGCATCTTCACGGCACCAGGAGAGGGGCAGCCCCAGCTAGCAAGATGTCCACTGGGAAGACCTACTGTGTGCCTTGTAGGGCAGATGGGGCCCTCTGAGTAGGACAGACTGTGGATGCATTCTCAGTTCCTATCCCAGGGAGAAATATGAATTGTTGGCAACAGTCAGTCTGAGCTCAAAGCAAAGAACCCCTCTGCACATCTGTGTGATCCTTTCACTATCCAGCTCCCCTCGGGGGAGCCTCTCCCATGTCTCCAGCCTCTGGCACCACAGTCCTTTGATTCTCACAATCTCACCCACCTCACACTCTCCCCTTGGGGAACCTGATGTTAAAGGAAAAATAACTGGTCCCTCTAGTCTGGAGTATGGCACTACTATTAGTAAAATATACCCAAGTTATGCTGACCTAACTATGTTTTTCAGAACCTTGTGCTTACCAGAAAGTCTTGAGTAAAATTTGAACATTGTTAAGAATTCTAAGTAGGAAAACACTGGAGAGCATGGTGCTTTCCCAGAACTCAGACTCCTCTGGTATTTCTGTAGCAACCTAATGGTAGAAAAGGGGAGGGTAGCCATGTTTTATTTGAACACGTCTTTCTCTTTTTATGTTAATCTCAAAATTTTTTATCTTCCTTCTCTTGGCCTCTTCTTTTTCTTGCATGTTAATTCGGCTAAGAGACTACAAGGGGACTAATGCAAGGTTTTTATCAAAGGGAATGAAGTACCTAAATTTACTATCCTTACCATCCAGACTTATTTCTGCCTTTTCCACTTTGTCTGCATACCAGGTAGTTAAGAAGCAGAGACTGGGCAATCTGCCATGGTTTCATGTTCTTGGCATCAATATCGCCTTATGCTGACATTCCTAACAAGAGATTATAGTCAGGAAAAGTCCTGATCTTTTTTGTTTTAGTCAAATCCACAATATTTTCCATTCCCCCTTTTAATTACATTTGCTCTGGGGTTTGGGTAAGCAGAACACGGTGCTTGCTGCCTGAATTATTCTCCAACTACCAAATAGTTTCATCCCCAAACACATCCCCAAATCATCTCCTACATGTTTTCAGGCAAGCTGTCTTTTAGAGTGTTGAATTGTATCCTTTATTATGATGTATAATTACAGCATCAATGTCCATACACCTTTTATTACAAACATGCTAATTATTTTTTCCTGTCTTAAGATTATTAAAGCAATTCTTAGGCAACAAAGAGTACTATCAACAGAGTAAATATTGAACAGAAGATTGGGAGAGAATTCAGAGAAAGCAAAGTTGCCATAGACTATTAACCTACTAACTTCATACTTACCTTGATGCCTCTTAGTATATTTTTGACAGTAATTTGGTGGATTTGCCCATCTCCCTTTGAATTATTTTGTGAAACCAAATGGGTCATTATGAAGCTTACATACTCAGTAACCTTGTTTTATTTTAGCACGTCAAAATTAAACCCCATTTAGAGATATGCAAATATTATTTGTCAGTACTTAGCAAATGTTTTCCTGTGATGGCAAATTGCCTTTACTTTTGTCAAGAGTTCAAAATGATAATGCACATCCTGGTAGTACAGCATGGCTAATGGCCTCAGGCCTGGGGAACCTGAAAACATAGGCTGACACTATGATGGATTTTTTTTTTTAATACAAAGAGGAGAAAAGTTTAAAAAGGGCTTTCTGAATCCAAGACACTGTGATTTCCCCAAGACTCCATATCTTGATGAAAGAAACTAGACATAAAGGGTTTTAGCCTGCTTGATTATTTTCCACCCCTCTACTTCAGTTTCACTTTGGTTTTACACCTTTTACTATGATTTATAGGGCTGTTTTAAATTTCAAATTTTGAACATGGGACCTGGGCCCTTAACAGTCTTAATTCTCAATTATAGGCTCTAGTCACTAAAATCATTCTTTCTGGTGACCTAGGAATGTGCTGGAAGGCATAAGATGGTACACTGTGAAACTCAAAAATAAAATCTGGTCTATGGGTCTCGTGGCAGGAAGAGTTCCAGTTCTTTTGCCCATTGAGGTGGGAGACTTGGGTGAAGACGGCCTATGTCTGTGGGGCGGTGTTCGCGACCCACCTAAGGCAGCAAAGCAGAGCCGCTCAAGGCTCTGCCAGAGTTAATTAGCACTCCCCATTATCAGATGTTTCATTATCTTCTAAAGTTTCTTATGGAAGGTCTCACAAGAGATGTTTTATTCACAAGATGTAACTATTTTTACGAATTTTAGTGATTTAGACCAGATTCATGAACCACAACCACATTTGCCATTATGAACAATATAGACTTTTTCCCCAGATTCTATGCAATGAATATCAGTGTTTCTCCCCTCTGAGTAGTACAAAGAGATATTTTATGTGCTCCTTTACAACTGAAATGAAAATGAAAGATTTTGAGATGTAAACTGACCTTTGCCTGGATTTGAAATCCTGGGAGCTGGGAGTTCCCTGTCAGTGCTAAGTGCCCTCAGGGTATGCACAGAACGTTATAGAAGAGGGTTATTTAAACCAGAATTGGTGCTCATGGAAGGCTTCCTGGAGGAGTGACAAAAGCTGAGAGTTGTATTGATAAGAATGGCAAATTAGAGAGGAAACTCCGCTTATCTATTTTGGTTATTACAGTACCTCAGAGCTTAGCAGAAACCTGATTAAATGTAGTAGATGGTCAATGAATAATTGTTCCATGATTAAAGAAAGAGCTATGTGTGTGCTGTCCTTCCAAAGTGACATGCTTGCATTTAGGAGGGCCATTTGGACATGCATGCCTTAATTTAACCCTATGCAAATATTTTGGCAGAGGACTGCCTGGAGAAGAGGTTCAGGACATACAGTGTGCCTCAGAATAAAAGCTCCTAGGAGGCTGCCTTCTCTATATTCAGCATCTGCATCAGGTCATTGATTGGGAATACTGAAAGAAAAAAACAAGGAAGTAAATGCCAGGGATGATTGCCTCAGCTTCCTTCCTGAGTGGGATTTGGGCTTGCATCTGGGTTCACTGAGGGCGCGCAGGGATTTACGGAGCTGGCAGCTGTCATGGGGCTACACCAGGCAACTACTACACCAATGTTAGCTTCAATTTCCACTGCTAGCCAGAGAAGAAGTTGCAGAAAGGGGTTGGAGCAAACCAAATAGACCATTTGCTGGTTATCTTCATCAGGTAAGATACTCTAAGGCCAGATGGGATTCTTTCCTAAGCTTCTCCACACTGCTCTGAAGACAATGAGTTAATCTGCCACTTTCTCCCTGTCAAAATAGGTGAGAAGCAGTCCTGCAAAACAACACTGTCCTAAGAACAGTCTAGAGAAGTGACTTACAGGGCATGGTGTAACTTGGACTCTAGTATTTTTTGGAGTAAATAGTGTAGCAGAAAAAAGAGAAGGTAAAGATGTTCCCTTTTTGAATTTTGTTGAGTAGAATTCTGGCAGAGTGGAAGTTCCATTGTCCTTCTCCTCTGACCATCCCTGATGATAGACTTTATACGCCAACTTTGCAGGACAAACTTTGCTCCAGTAGCTTTGCCACTGAAAATAATTTGGCAATTGCTATGAAGCTCTTTCCTGAGCTGCAGCCTCCTGTCCTCTGCCACCTCCAAACAAGCCTGAGTGTCAGGAGGGCAACTGGTGTGATGGGGAGGTGGGTACCCAGTCAGCGTGGAAGGCACCAAGGTCCCTGTCCAACTCCCCAAAGTAGAGGAGGACTGTGCCACCAGAGAGTGCCAACACACTCTGTCCCTCCATGAAAAAGGCTTGTCGGTTACATTGATGCAGCGCTGCCACAGAATATTTGCATCTATTAGACAAAGGCATGGTCTGGCAGGGGCAGCCTCCCCCAGGGCTCAGGGCTTGGCAAGGGTAGCCTGGTTGGGCTGCCTTTCAATCCCTCCCTGAATCTTTGTTCAGGGACAACCTGTGTAACCATGCATAGTGGCCCCAATCTGATGAGTCTCTTAAACAGGCAGATGGCAGCTGGGGACAGGAGTCTCTGGCAGGCTTGTCCCTGTCCTGTGGCATCTTCTTCTCTATTCCTTTCCTCTCCCCTCCTGTCTCCTCTCTCTCTGGTGCCTTCGTCCCAAATTCAGCACACAATCTGGGTCTTTCCTCCTAGATTTCAAATCCTTCTTCCCTCCTAGGCCTTCATTACAAATTAGCTCACCCTTGGTCCCATTCCTCCAAGACCCTCCTGGGGGCAGAAATTAATTGGATGAATAAATTGGGACTAACATGTTAATGATTGATAATATATTAGTCTTCCAAATAAAATCTGGATGACTATAGATTGGGCTACAGGATTTACAGTTTAGCAGAGACCAGGAAGGCCTTAGCCCAAAAGGAGATGGATGCCTGTTGAATGGCCCTGCCAGTTAGGGGCAGTTTATTTGCACCCTTGTCTGGGAACAACCAAAAAGTCCTGGAGTAAATTAGCTTTGGTCATAGCTTGGTCCAGAAGCTCATATTGTGTCAGCAGGCCCTGGTTTTCCTCCTCCTGCTCCTTTGCCCTTTAATTATCAATGACCCTTGACTTTCACCCTCTGTATTTAAAAAAAAAGACTACAAATTTTTTTTATTGAGATATGATTGACATATAACCTCCTATTAATTTCAGGTGGATAACATAATGATTCGATATTTGTACATATTGTTAAAAGGTCACTGCAATACGTTTAGTTAACATCCATTGCCATTCATACATAGTTATACTTTTTTTTCTTGTGATGAGAACTTTAAAGATACATTATCTTAGTAATATTAAAATATCCAGTACAGTACTATTAACTATGGTTTCTATGCTGTACATTCTCTGCATAATAGTACAAAGAGTACAAAAACTATTTTGAACTAATTTTCAACTTATAGAGAAGTTAAAAGTTCTGAAATATAAATATTTCACAAAGTTCACCCAGCTTCCCTTAATGTTAGCATCTTGCATGACAATAGTATAATGATCAAAACTAGGAACTTACCATTGCTATAATATACATAAACTAAAGACTATTTGAATTTCACCAGTTTTTCCACTGAAGTCTGTTCTAGCAGCCAATGGAAGACCTTATATCATATTTAGATCCTTAGTATCTCTGCTATTCTGTGACATTTCCTCCATCTTTTCGTCTCTCATGACCTTGTAAAGAGTACTAATTTTACAGTTTTTTTTTGTCTAATATCTTTCAGTTTAGTTTTGTCTGAAGTTTTCTCATGATTAGACTGAGGTTATGCATTTGTGGTAAGGATACCTCAGAAATGATATATTCTCAATCTGTGACATTAGGGGTACATGATGTCAGTATGTCATATTACTGGTAATGTTAATCTAAAGTGATGTCTGCTGGGTTTCTGCAGTTATTATAATTCCCTTTGTAATTAGCAAATATCTTGGGGAAGATATTTTGAGACTACACAAATATCTTATTTCTCCTCAAACTTTTACTCACTAATTTTAGAAACCATCAGTGAATCTTTCCTGAAACAATTATTACTATTTTAGTCTAACAGTAATTTTCTATTTCTCTTAGTCCATCTACATTTATTGGTTGGACTTTTTCTGTAAAAAAAAAAAGTGCGGTCCCTTCTCTTTCATTGATTTATTTATTTAGTTTTTTATTGATATTATTATTGACTCATGGGCATTTATTTTATTCCAGGAATTATAATCTAATGCTCTCATTATTATTTTGTTGCATGAATTGGTGAGCTTTGGCTATTGGGAGCTCTTTCATGCTCTTTGATATGCCTCCATCCATTTTTTTGAGACGTTTCCTCCTTTTAGTACCTTGATTTACTCCAGACTCATCTTTTGTTTTGTCTGCCCTAGTCCTGGAGTCAGTTGCTTCTCCAAGAAGCCCTGCTTTCCTTGCTGCACACTTTTCCTTTTACTGGAGATGGTACTTAAAACCCAAGACCTATATGGTGGGCGTGCTCATCACTACTGCGGTGTCATTGTGTTTAGGCCTTCTCAGAAGACAAGACTAGGAAATATATCACACTGACCCATGCATGCACACACATGTACTTATTTCTGAATGTACCAGAAATCTATCTATGCATCTGAATATATATTTTAAGAAATATGAGTTAATACTAGCACCTTCAATTCCATTCCAAAATCTTAGGGTTCATTTAGCCTTCCCTCTTTCATTATTTTTAACTTCTTTTTTCTGACAGTGAAACCTGACTCTCTTTATCTACAATATATTTACCTATTTGCTCAACCCTAGTATAAACATATGTTAATTAATTGCTAACCTATCCCCCAGGGGAGGAAGCACCCCCTCTATCTTGTTCTGCTTTGCTTTGTGTAAGTCTCTCAGTCAGGTTCTCTCCACGTGGTGGCCCCCAGCATCTCTGAGCTTATATTCTCCCCTCCTAATAATTCTTGAAAAAAAGAGTGCTTCTTTCTCTTTCCTAGGACTTCCAGAAAAAGTTCCAAAATGGTTTCTTACCAGACTGATTGGATTCTATGCTAATCCTTGGTCTATTTACTGTGACCAGAGGAATGGACCAACCTGACTGGTCAGGCCTGAGATAGGTGTCTACCCCAGAGCCTGGGAAGGGGGTGACTGTCCCACCTAAACCATGAGGAATAGTCCAGATGAGGATGATTCTCCAAAGGAAAATTAGTGTCCAATTATCAGAAAAAAGGGAAATAATTCTGAGCAGGTTAAACCCACAGATGTCTACTGCTTCAGCAAATAGGACAACAGTGCAGCAATATCAATATTGCAAGTGTCAGGGATGGTGGGGGAAATGTAGGTATACTGCATAGAAGCGAACAACCACAAAAAGGTGAATTAAAAAAAACTTTAAAAAATGTACAGTTGATAGGAAAGGAATTCCAATTTAACCAGAGTTGTTGTCAGGCTTGTTAGCATGACCTAATTTAATAGGAAATAAAAAGAAGCTTTATCATGCGAATGCTTTTTTTCCAGATTCATGCAGAAACTCTATGACATGGGCTCTAGACTCTACTTCCATCAGGTCACTCTACCCAAGATTTCGGCCGCTGCCACTGTGAGGCCAGGACTGCACAATGAGATTGGAAGGGCCAGTTGCTGCCTGCAGATTTTGAGATCACTTTTTATGTCACTGATCAGATGGCTATAGCTTAAAGCTTCTATACAGTAGAAAAACTTCAAAATTCAATCTGTTTTGCAGGAAAGCAACAGAAAACTTTTAAGTAAGATGTACAGTTTTTTGTTTCTTTATTTTTTGTTTTAAAATTGCTGTTTAGTCCTGGGCTACGAATTTATTCCAAACCTTTCCTTTAGGCCAGACTTCTTTGGTGTTTTACTTGCTCTGGGCTCCAGCCCTAAAAAGACACCAGCCTCTGTCCTGAGTATGTGAGTTCCTAGCTTCATTCTAGGCAGGGGTAATATTTTCCTTGATAAGCTCAGTAACCATGCTACTATCTTTCCCACCTTCACTGCCTTCTGTCTAACTAATACTTAATTTACATGGAAAGAAACTTCTTTAATTAAACATTGCATTTCATTAGCCTAGCATTCTGCTAAAAATTGCTTCTTTAACAAGACTTTACATCTCCCAGCCTCTTTCAGATCATCAGTATCTTTAAAGAGGCTTGACCCTTTTTGTCTTCTGAGTTGTTAGAATAAATCTACCACAGAAACAACAGTTTTTATTCAGTTATTCAACAGTTTAATCACAATGCAAAAACAACATTGCTAATCTGAACAATCTACATGGATAACAACTCATTGAAATAACTATCAATTAACAACATAATTGTCATTTATATGTTGCCAACATTAAAATAGGCAATTGTTTCTTCTATGAGGCTTTTATGCTTTTTTTCCTTTCTCTGCAGAGGGTGTGGCTACAGGGCAGTGGCCTGGGTTGAGAAGTTTAAACTGATGACCAGGTTAAGTGTTGTTTTAATCTTCAGAACATCTTCCTCACAGGTCATTCTGAAGTGAAAGCAGTGGAGCTGGTCATGAAATTTCACTCTAAGCTTGGCGGTTCAAGCTGGCTTCGGCTCTGAGATCTCCGTAAGCATCAAATGCATTGCCAGCCCCTTTAATCAGGGGCTATTGCAGACCGAGCACCACATGTGAGAGTTCTCTCCTATTTGATCCATCAAGATCGTGTCAAAGAAAACCCAACCTCAGTATGGAGCAGAATCCAGTTTTGCTCATGCCGCTGAAAGGAATTCAGCCCAGCGCGGTCCGGATCATGGCCTCGGTGTCTTCCTCTCTGTAAACCCCCAGGCTCTGAGCGGGCAAAATCAGCAGAAGGAAACGAATCAGGATTCGGCGGAGGAAGGGCACCGCGAGGACCCGAAGGAGCACGACCCCCTGTGCGTTGCAGAGCCCTCACTGGGCAGAGGCCGCTGTCGGGGCGGAGCCAGGTTGCCGGCGGCGTAGGAGAGCTGCGAGGAAGAACCGCCTTAAGACAAGACTCCAGCTCGGGCTCGGGCTTGAGTCCCTTCACGGTGCACACTCCTATTGAACCAGCCAAGGCCAGGACATAACTGAAATAGAAATTAGGACATAAATCCCACTGGCTCTTTTGAGTTAGGCCAGTTCATCTGCCCAGCATCAGCTGGTACCCCTCCATCTGAACACGGAAATTTGACTTGGAACTTGGAACAGCCACTCCCTCTGGGGGGACAGGCCCGGAGCCAGCCCCCGGCAGCGGGAATAGCGGCGCCTTAGGTTTCTGCCAGAGCGGGGCCAGGTTTCTTTCTTGGATGTTTAGTTTCCCACCTCTAAAATGATGAGGGCAATTCCGTTTTGAGAGCAATTCCACCGCCGGGTTGCCGAGCGGATTAAGTTCGCGCGCGCAAAGCGCCGGTGCATCGCTGGTGCGCCCGAGTGGCTGGCGCTCTTAGCAGCAGAGACCCTCCACCGATGTAAAAGGAGTTAGGTTAATGAAGAAATTTTACCTCTTTGAGCTTAATGAAAGGGAATTTAAATTCTTAAAAAATCTTAACAACTCATCCGTTAATGTTTACATTTTAAAACGCACTTTTAAATTTCAGGGGGTTGTTATTATTACTGTGCGTAGTAACTTCATTAATCATCAACTTCTAAATCAAGCTTTTCTCTGCAGCTGGGTACGTGCTGTTTGTAAACGAGCCAGTTTTGCACATAGACTGTGACACGTACAGGTGGCATTTAATAAAAGTATAGCAAATACCCTTTGTCTTCCCCTTGTGGCTACATCATTTGACTGTTTATAATATAGTCAGCATTCCAAGAGAGCAACCTCCTATTCTAATTTAATAATCGTGTCTTACTAGAAGAAGATACGACTCTACTTTTTATGCCCGTTGGCTTGGTGGGGGCGGGTGGGGCACTACCATTCAGGTGCCAAAGAACAAGGTTTCCAATCATGTAATGTTTTGCATATTTTCTTTCTGTAAATGCCCACCCTAAGCTGGCCCACTGCTGTTGCTTGTCTCTGACTACTTCAGTGATTCTGGAGGTGTGTAAGGTCTCCACCTGGCGGGGAGATGCTCTTCACCTTGTGGCTCCACCCTTCAAAGGTCACATTTGCTGCACGGAAGAGCAGTTGACTCTGCCTAGAGGGAATGTCTCATTGCATCTTTTTTCCACACATCTGTCTGACCTGGACCCATTCCAAGCACTACGGCTTTGCTGGCAGAATGGTCTTCCTGCTACAGAAATTTTGTTATCTGCTAATTGACAGGGTAAGGAAAATTTGTATTTGGGTTACAGCTGAAAAGTTGGATGTTTCTTTGATGGGGCTTTAAATACTGACATATGCTGCACTGATTTTAGGCATCCCCCTTTGTGCATGATCACACACTCTCCCCTGTGTTCTCTGCCTCATTGAGAAGATGGCATCCTTTGGAGAAGAACACCAATATGATCTACCAGGGAATTATCCTCTACTTAGTTTACTCATTAAGCAATGATTTTATTATTTCTTTGTGGTATGAGACAGATGGCAAAGAAGGAGTTTGCTTTACTGAACAAGACGGAGTACCGGGCATGGCAAATCTCCCTGAATGGTTAATATCTTCACTAGTCATTCTGTTTAATGAGCACCTTTGCTTTTGTACAGGGCCTGGTCCTACACCCAGATCTTAATTGAAGTGTAAAGTTCTTATCAGTCTTCTTTTTGTACACATAGGTTGAGGGCAGAAGAATCCTAGAGGAGAAAGTATGGCTAAAACTGTGCCATTCACGTTGACCTTTGGGTTTATCCTCACCTTGAAATTGTGCTTTAAAACTCGGTTTGAGCAAGCCCCACGTCAGTGAACGGGGCCATGCCCACTGCTCCAGATCCACATCCCTCCAGCATGGTCCTCTCTGTACGGAAGCTGCACATGTTGGGGTTGGTGCCTAAGTGTGGGTGACATTGCGCCTCTGGACTCTATGGGCTCTTCTCCATGGTGCAGCCCCTTCTCCTACACTAAACAACACTCGGCATAATAAAATATGAGAACGTAAGAGGTTTTTTTCCCTACCTTTGAAAATTTCAAGGAAGTAATTCCCAATCTGGTTCTGATGATCCATGTCTCAGTGCAAAGCATACATAAAGATCTGAAATCTGCACACTGATCAGAAATAGGTTTTGTAAAGTTGGATTTAATCCCATGAGCCAAATGATCACTACCAACAATGATCAGGGAAAACCAAAGTCCACAGCAAATTTTAATTTGGCAAATGCATAAAATGTTCAAAAGACCAGAGGTCTCATTTACATTCCTCCCTCTCATATGGGATTTTCTTCTATATTAGTAATTAAAGGGTGCAGGCTATAGAGCGCAACTATATCACATAATAGCCATCGGGGATGCACTAACAACTTCCTTGAAGTAACGCACACTAGGGTGTTTATGGCTCAGTGTCACATAGGCTCTCTTTGATCTAAATTAGGATTCATTGGCAAACTCACAATAGGCTCCACATGTACCCCTCTCAGCCTCTTTCTTTTAATCATGGAAATTAGAGATGGAAAATACCCATTAAGTCACTTAGTCCACTTCCCCGCCAGGGCAAAATTGTTGCCTGTGATACATGGGTAGTGCTCGGTCCAGCTTAAATTTAAATGTCTCAGGGGATATTGCAAGCTCCTGATTTTATAATTTTCCTCTTTCCTTTAAAACTCAGAAGGGAAAACATATAAAACAGAGGATGAGATTTCCTCCCCTCTCTAGGGGTTGGAGGTGACGTCAGTGGGTGAGTGAATGTGCTCATGTGGTGCCAGCTTTCTGGAAACCACACCTCTTGCTCTGGCAGTTTCATTACTCATAAGGTACACAGTTAAATTCAACCCCTCTGCCCAACATATTTTACTTTTCAGCCAAGTGGAACTATCTAGATTCCTGGACTTTTCCTTGTGAAGTCGAGTAAGCAAGCACTCCAGGTTTGGTGAGGGAGGTGAGACCCAGGGAAAGAGAATCTGTTTATTGTGGAGACACTGGCTGATGAGTTATGAACTGAGCAGGCCCTCCTGCTTAGGGCGTGATGTCATTGCTGGAGTGTGAGCTCATGAATGGAACCCTGCCTGTCTTATTCTGGTGAGTGACCCGCTGAGGTATTTTTATATTTTGAACATTTGGCATCCGAAAGATGAGAAATGTGTGTCATTGACAATGAGTCCTGTCCCTGACTCATGTTCTGCACAGAGGGCTGTCACTCCACCTCTGCCTATGCCTCTAGCCATTGAACTCAGCTTGATGGAGAGGAACAAAATCCCAGTGGTCACGTCCCCAGTGGGATCTCTGTGAAACACACGGAGGTGGCTGAGATGAGACCTAAAGAGGGAAGTGGAGGTCCATGATGGCATTCCCATTTGAGTTTGTTTCAGAGGCCTTCTTTTAGTTGACTACAATCACCAGAGAGATTGCATGAAGGAAAATCCGATAAGGGCACCTTTCAAATTCTGATACAGATGTGTTAGAGTGTGATTATTCACAATATAAGATGGAAGTGTTTCATCCTCCCAGACTCACTACAGGGTTCATTAAATAGCTAACTTTCCTAATGCATTTGAAAGAGGATCATGCTTGCAAAACTGGATGTACAATGTCTTAGGAAGATACCTATCGTGGTTTTACTAGACAGAAGAAGTTCAGCTTCTGTGAGCCCATTGCCTGCATCCACAGAGAGCTTTCCCAGGGACCCTCAGCGTCAGTGCGTTCCAGGGGTGATTCCCATCTTACATGCCCCTTGGTAGTGATCAATAATGGGCCTTTGAATGGTTAAAAATAATCAGAATCAGTTATAAGATGATGGCCTAGAATTAAAGTTCTACTGTGTACAATTCTAATATTGGGACCAGTACTTTACTAAAAAAAAATCTCAAAATTTAAAGCACATCTGGCCGAGAATGCTTGTTCTCCAACATCCATTCTCCCTGACTTTTCGTGCCTGAGTCTCCGCTCACCAGTGCGGCTGTCTCTCTCCTTCTGGCCAGCGGCGTAAGAGGAGGAGGTGTGGAGCCCTCTGCCATGTGCGCCTAAAGGGCACCCCCCCTTCTCTCCCTTCCTCTTGCCGGTAGCCCGGAGAGCAGACGCGGTGGTTGAAGCTCTGGCTGCTGTCTTAGTCACAGGGATGGAGACCACCTCCCAGGAGGGACTGATGGTGGTTTGGTCCCAGAAAATTCAGTGGAACAGCCAGAATAAAGCTAGAGAACCTCCCCGAGGACGACTTTTACATGAATCAATAAAACCTGGTGTGTTCAAGTCACTGTTTTCAGAGGGTTTCTGTCACCAAACCCAACCCTGATTTGGTAGGTATTTGACATTTTGCTGAAGTCTAAATATTTCAGTCTCAGTTGACAATCAGTGCCAGCTCACATTTATTCTCCCGAACATGACTGTGAAATGTTGGGAGATACAGGTGTGTGGAATAACCCACCAGTGAAGGATTCCCAAATATACGATCAGCTAAAATAATAATGCCAGCACTGAGAAAGTGTTTTCGTTCGCTAGTCATGCTAGTATTATCTGCCAGCCAAGAAGAAAATGGCAAAGCTGGTGCTTTTGGGGCTGCGTGGGCAAGCTCTTTGTCAGCCTCATTAAAGGGAAATTTAATGACTGTCCAACCTAGTTGGGGCTGAAGACGAACTAAATAATTCTGAAATTATTAGGAGACTCTTTTAAATATGGATTTATAGCCTCACTCATTTACAGTGAACTTTGGCCTTCATGTTTTATGCTTTAAAATATCAGGTAATATGTACCCAGGCACATGCACATAATTTATAAATAACTACACATCTTCTGGGGGCTGTCCTTGCATTTTTCCCTATGGAGATGGTGAGAGAAAGAGCAAAAGTTTGAGGCCCCGGTATAAAGTCCCGTATCTTCAATTTCAAATTTGACTCTGTGTTTCCTAAAAGCTTTAAAAAATGAGAGGGAGAAAGAGGGGGAAAAAAACTGTTGCTTCCTCCAGCAGGGGTTTGGATCTGATCTTAGGTTCTCCGGTGAGGGTGGAGGCTGGTTACCTGGGATGCTAGTTGGGGCAGAGTCATATGAAACTGAAACAGAGAAGGGCTATCTTTTTGAGAAAACAGAGTTCAGGGGTGCCCCGACCTGGGTGGAGAACCATCCCCCAGGGTCGAGAGATGGTACCCAGAGCAAAGCCACGCCATTAACTGGGGCCTTAGCTCACACAGCAAGGGACATGCTTATTACCTCTTCCCACGATTCCCGGGTGCCTAATGCGCACAGTCAGATGGAAATTTTCTCCACCCATGACTTTGCTCAGATTTCAAGCAGCGGAATACTGTAATGCTTTCAAGATCTCAACGAATGCTTTCCCTCAACCCAGATGTATGTGTTTCTCAGGCAGTTATTGGCTGGTCAGGAGCATGTGTCCCAGAACCAGGTTCCCTAATTCTGAACATGTCCTATCTGTCGGACCCAGGGAAACTGACTTGTCTTCTCTGTGCCTCAGTCTTCTCATCTTATCAAAAAAAAAAAAAAAGGAGAATAGTATATCAATGAGATTAAGTGAGCTAATACCTATAAATGACTCAGTGCCTGGAACCTAAAATACCCAGTAAATGGTAGAGATTAACATTATAAGCCAAGCGTATGAATATAAAGAATTGATGGGCTTTAGAATCAGGCTGCCTGGACTCAAACCTGGTGTAACTCTGCCACGTACCACTTGTGTGGCCTCCTTATTTCCTCTTTCATAACATGGGGATAGGATTGGCACCTTGCACATGGGGTTGCTGTGTGGGTCACGTGAGACAGCGTCTAGAATATGGTTAGGACAGGTGCCTGCATACAGTGGGCGTGCCCTTGGTGGTGTTTGTTTCAGCTTTAAATGCTATATCAATAATCAGGGTCTTTGTAGTGCTAACATTTACCTTTTAGGTGAATTTTATATCCAAAGAGCTCAGTTTTCACTGTTACCCTGTAACTATTGACGGATGGTTTGATGGTTGTCTTAAAATTTAAACCAATGTCCTTTACCCTTTGGCCTGACATAGATGCTGGCATAGGATGCCCCCTTTTCTTGTGCTCTAATTTCCTTAAATCTGTGCAGAAGATTGCCAGAGCATTGCATAAGCAATATGTATCAGTCCATATTTTTGTTTATGAATTTTTATTCCATAATTTGGTTAACATCTTTGAAGCCGCAAACTTGTGATTTGCTTTCACTGTTCTCCAGAGCCTCCCAGCTCTAGCATAATCCTCTGACCTGCCTGTGGGCCTCTTCCCTCCGGCCTCCCACCCCTCCTTCTCCCCTCCCAGCTGGACATTTTCTTGGAAGTTGCCTAAACTGTGACACTCTAGCCCAGTGGACCAAAAACTTGCAACATTGAAGCAATGAACTGCTGCTGTTGGTTATATTTTGGGTGAGTTTTTCCCAGGCTAGAGGTGAAAGTTGATATAAATTTGGGTAATATTTTTTTATTTAAAAATTTTTTTTATTAAGGTATCACTGATATACAATCTTATGCTCAGATTTCACATGAGCAACATTGTGGTTACTACATTCCCCCCATTATCAAGTCCCCACCACATACCCCATGACAGTCACTGTCCATCAGTGTAGGAAGATGCTATAGAATCACTACTTGTCTTCTTGCGTTATACTGCCTTCCCCATATGCCGCCCCCACCCCCACATTATATGTGCTAATTGTAATGCCCCTTTTCCCCCTTGTCCCTCCCTTCCCACCCATCCTCCCCAGTTGCTTTCCCTTTGGTAACTGTTAGCCCATTCTTGGGTTCTGTGAGTCTGCTGCTGTTTTGTTCCTTCAGTTTTTGCTTTGTTCTTATACTCCACAGATGAGTGAAATCATTTGGTACTTGTCTTACTCCACCTGGCTTATTTCACTGAGCATAATACCCTCTAGCTCAAATTTGGGTAATCTTTTAATAATCTCTCTCCTTCTCTCCCTACCACTCTACCTACCAGGTTCTTTCCGAGGAACAATTGTTTGCCTCCTGCTTCCAAACAGAGCCCCCAAGATGGCCTTCTTGCGGAGGGAGGGGAAGCCATGTCCTCATGCATGCAGTTAGATGTTCTTGGGACCCAGCTGAGACATCTGGGACCTCATTAAAGATGGGTTAAGAAGGATGCCTGTAACTCCGGGGGGAAAATCCTAGGGAAAATATCTTGGAAACTGAAATCAGTCAAAGGGAGAAATAAAGTGGGAGAAACTCGTTTTTTTCTTACAAGCAATCATTGTGCGTCACTCTTGACCCCACTGCAGAAAAAGAGGCCCCACCCAACCTCTCCAGTCCAGATATGCCCTTGCTGGCTCATGTAATTACCTATTGATATGGAGATGGACTACTTCTCTCCATCCCTTTGAACCACTAAGGCCAGGCGAGAGATTCTGGAAATATTACAATTTTACCCAGAGCCCACTCCTCCAGAAATCTTGCCTTACAATCTACTCGTTCCCCATCTTCCACAATGGCCCCTGGGTGAGAAAACTGGAGCATTGTAACCACACAAATAACGTACAATAGCAGTAGCAATAAAATCATGATAATCCTCAAGCCTGAGGATTCAGCTAGGTTCAAAGTCCTATGCATATTAAGTCCCTAGCTCACCCATCTCACAGGCAGTCAGTAGCTGAACAGGTAGGGAGTTGAGAGCAATCATCACACAGCAGCTGCAGCCAGGGGGCACGTCCAGGCCACAGGACTGTAGAAGAAAACAACCTTAAGGGCGATAAAGATACATGTTTTAATGACACCAGCATAGGCAAATCTTGTCCATCAGGTAGGATGCATGCAAGAGAGTGGTTCTGTGATGGGACAGTGGCAGGAATGGGGTTTTGTCCTGGTCTAGTATACCAGACTTTCATCCCCCTCCCTGAGAGAGTTACAGATGTGTCAGTGTATAGGGCCACGGGAGGTACATGCACTGGCCATAAAGATAAAACAAAACTTCCCTGTAAGATGCTCTTACACCCCGGATGTTTGGGTATGCTACTGTGATCTTTGGATGCCACGATGCAGTAACTCCAGGAATACACAGGAGGTCACTTTCCAGGCCTTTTCTCCAAGGTGACAGAAAGGCCAGCAACTGCTGGTCCGTGTGTCGAAATGTCCAGGGCTACGTCCACTCAACAGTGTCTCCAGGGCTTAATGCAGTTGGGGCTGGACCAGGATGTTGCTCTGCTGGCCATATCCTGGCTTCCATAATTCCTCTCTGGTTTGCCCCCATACAGTTGTATAGGAGAGGCAACAAGGTGTGTTAGCATGTCCACAGGGCTCAAGGCTTCTTTTCAGGGCTTCTCATTCAAACACCGTAGCACTGTCCATAAGCAAACTGACCAGCCCCATAGACTATTGGTGTCTGACTTCAGGCCACTTACACTTTATTCCTAACTGCTGCACCCATTCTTGTAACACATGTCCAGTAAAGTGGTGCCTTGATTGCTCTCAATCACCTTTGGCCGGCCACAGACTGCAAAAAGATGCTCTAGGCTCCTCTTGGTGGTTTGCTGATCTGCACGACATGCAGGAAAAGCAATCAACAGTCCAGTAGCTGTGTCCACACAAGTCATGGCATACCGATATACTTCTGATATGGGCAGAAGCCCAATATAGTCTATCTGCCACCTGACAAGGGGTATCAGTCCCCTTTACTATTGTCCCATGTTGCTGTGGGACTCAGTGTAAATCCCTCTTAGAGCACACAAGGCATTCCTTCTGGGCTATGCTGACTTCTTCAAAGGTCAACGGCAAGCCCCACCAATGGGCTACAGCCCACATTGTCTTTTGACCCTCGTGCAACAAACACTTATGTAGCCATTTGTCCACATCAGGGGCAGTCTTCCCTTCTAGCCAGCACACCTGGGCCAATGTGTCTGTCTCCTCATTCCCTGGGGATGCCAAGGACAAATGGCCACTCACATGATATATGGTAACTGTCTTAGTCTGACCAGAGGCCCATAGGTCTTGCCACAACTCTTGCCCCCAAAGGGGCCAGTGACCATCCTACCAGTTGGCATGCTAACATGTCGGTAGCCACAGGGTAAAGCCCCAGTAGATGGCCCAGCTGCCAGTGCAGACAACTATAGGGGAAGGCTCCTGGGTGATCACGAGCCATACTGCCTGCAATGCAACCCATTGGCTGCTCTTCCCCCCTCCATCCTCCATCCACATTGTCTCAGTCTTAGGATGGAAAACCACAGCCCTCCACTTCAGGGGCTATCCATGACCGGAGCCGTCTGTATATCAAGCATCTTCAGGAATAGGGGCTTTCCCTCCTGATAAGGATTCTCGGCTACCAATGGCTCAAAAGCAAATTTATTCTGCTTTCCACTGGTATCCATCACTGGCCCCAGTAAGGGTCAGAGTTCTCCACTTAAGGGGCTAGTAGAGAGGGTGCTATGCTGCTGTAAATATGCACCCCTTTGGCCAGTGCAGGCATCTCTGTGGCCTTTGGGTCCAGTTTCACACTTACTGTGCAATGGGATAGGTGGTTATTATCTTGGTTGGAGCTTTCCAGTGATGGGCTCTGTAGCCAGAAAGGCATGGTTCACAGCCGCCAGTAGCTTCTCTGTCAAGGTGTACTGGACCTCTGCCCCTTTTCCATAGTTGTGACCAGAATTCAATAGGTTGGCGTGTCCATTCAAGCCATGGCCAAAGACCCCATCCTTAACCATCTTCCATTACATGAACATCTAGCTCACAGGGCCTTGCTGAGTCCATGACACTTGAGGCCGGCAGAGCCTTGACTGCCCAGTTGGCAGCAGTAAAAGCAGCTGCACATGTCTCATCCCAGTCCCACCTGATGACCTGTTGTACCAACCGGTATAAGAGCTTCAGAATTTGTGCCAGGTGCAGGATAAACACTCTCCAGTAGCCCCAAAGACCCTTAAACTCCTGTAATACTGACACAGTGATAGGGGTGGGGAAAGCCTGGACCTTGTCTATGACTGCTTCAGGAATAACTTTAGTCTTACCTGAGCAGACAACCCTCAGGAATTTTACCGACAAACCAGGTCCCTGAACTTTGCTGCTGTTCACAGCCCATCCTTTCTCCTGTAGATGTTGCAGCAGTCTAGGAACTGCCCCTTCTAAGTCTGCAAGAGAATCAGACGTGTGCATAATATCATCAATGTAGTGATACAACCACACCATTTGTGGTTTCTTCCATGTGGCAAGTCCTGGGCTACAAGTCTGTAACAGATGGTGGGACTGTGGAGGTATCCCTGTGGAAGGACAGTGAACGTCCACTGTCAGCCATCCCATGTGAAAGCAAACTGTTCCTGACTTTCCTGTGCTAGGTCAATAGAGAAGAAAGCATTAGTAAGGTCTACTACATAATGATACATTCCCAGCTCATGACCGAATGTGTCCATGAGGGCTGCTATAGAGGGGACAGCAGCATGCAAAGGGAGGTGTGACTTTATTCATTTCCCTGTAGTCCACAGTCATATGCCAGGAGCTGTCTGGATTTTTTACTGGCCACACTGGGGAATTAAAAGGACTATGAATGAGCTTTATGATGCCCACCTTCTCCATCTCCTGTAGAGTTTCTCCCATTTCCTTGTGCCCCCAGGCGATTTATACTGCTTAGCATTTGTCACTCGCTGGGGTACAGTAGAACTCACAATGCCAAAGGGCATTTAAAAAAATTTAAATCTAAGCCACTAGAATCCTTATGCTTTGTGTCTGCCCTGGACTCATCTTTTGCTGATGAGTCCACTGATGTGTGTACTGATTGTTTGTCTGAATGTGGAAATCCATCTGTGCCCATTTGTAGATTGTCCCTGCCCCCAAACCCCTGGGTCACACCCCCCCTCCTCTTGCTGCTCTGGATCCCCTGGGACACACCCCCACTCTCCCACCAGCGGCTCCCCCATGATCCAGAATCTCGCACCTGGATTGAACCACATGGTGATGTTGATTTTGAGATGTTCATTATGCTACAGACCTGGCCCCACTGAGCCCTAAGCATCCCCCCTCCGCCCTCTCACAGTCTCTTTCCTGGCCCTTGGCCATCTTTGAACCTTGACTGGCAAGTGCTTCTGCCACTCCCAGATGTGACCAGGGACAGGTTCCTAACCTGCCCTGGCCTCAGATTGCCCAATTGCAAAGGGTAGTCGCTGTGTGAGATTAGATAAGAAACTCACTGCAGCAGCCCTGACTCGGCCTTTGGGAACCTCTCAAGGAAGTTTCCGCTTCTCTCCTCCTCCTCTTCCTCACTGTCGCTGTCACCATCACTCTGCGCCCAAGCACCCAGTCTTGCCCAGTAGCTATTTATCAAGCCTCATTAGGGTGTTCGATGTTAATTAAAATGCTAATAGTGCTCGAGTGTGTTCAGAAAGGGTCAAGGAGAGAATAAGGGAGAACTTTCATCCTTTCTGTTCTGACTTCATTTTCTGCTGAGTCTAGAGGGATATTCAAGTGGATGGGAATGTATTCCCAATTCTCCTGTGACTTCTAGTCATTTTATCCCCTAAAGGATAATTTCCTATACACTTGGTCTCTTAGACATTTCTTCCGAAGTAGTGGACAAATGAAGAAAACTCATGGCTGGACCTGCTCTATGCCATCCTAGTCTTTTGTCTGTGTTTTGTAGTTGTTATCATGTCTGGCAAGACTGATCTAAGGAGCTCTTTTAGGTGCTTGACAGTGGATCAAAAAAGAAAAAGTGTCAAAAAAGTTAAAAAAAAATAAAGCAGTCCCACCCTGGGGTCACTTCTGGACGAAGTCACCAAACTGAGGCTTAATGCCCAACACAACTGCAGTTTCAGCTTCTCCCAGGAGTGGGGTTTTAAGCCAATCAGTTTGGAACTTCTGGTGAGGTCATCTGCATAAGACTCTTTACCTCCCAAGGGGGAGTGACCCTACCTGGAACAATCTCTAATCTCTTTTGCTAATAACTTTCTCCTCACCCCCCTGTCTAGAAAAAACTTCCATTTTGTACAACTCTTTGGAGCATCTCTCTACTTGCCAGATGGGATGTTGCCCAATTCATGAATCATTTAATAAAATCAATTAGATCTTCAAACTTACTTGATCGAATTTTGTTTTTAACAGTCCTAAATGTCTCACACGCTGGAATCGCCTGAGTACCTTCAATCAGTCCTGACGCCTGGCATTTGGATTTGATCAGTAAAGCTACCTGGGCGGCAGGAGATTTAAAAGCTCCTTGGGTCTAAGTGATTCTAATGGGAAGCAAAGTCTGGGAACTATGGTCATAGAGATCTCACACCATAGTGGACACAGAAATATGGTTAATTCTTGCTGAGTCGCTGGGTGTGGGTGGGTGTGGGTGGATAAGTGGCATTTAGTTGCAATAAGAAACTTTCGTCATTCCCTATTTATCATTTCCTGAAGGCAGTGGTTCTCAAACTTTCATGTGTGTCAGAATCATCTGGACAGCTTGGTAAAATCCAGATTACTGTGTGAGTTTCGGACTCAGTAGGTGTGGGTTGAACCTGAGAATTTGCATTTGTAACAAATTCCCAGGTGACTTTGATGCTGCTGGTCCAGTGACCACACCTTGGGAGCCACTACCTTCAAGCAGTGTTTCCCCCTTCTTCCCTGGGACACTCGTTAAAGAACAAAGATTCTTGAGCCCCACCCTAACCTGTTGGACCAGACTGTCCAGGGGAGGAGCCTGGGCTTAGTTTTGTTAACAGGTATCTAATAGTTCTTATCTTTGGGGAAGTTTGCCTACAGCCTTAAATCCACATTAAGTGAAAAATCAGACCCACAAACCTGTGCTAGAATAATGAATATTTGAGTTTGAAGTTGCTAGTGTTTTGTCTGGTAATTAAAAAAAAAAAGGCTGACATGGATATATTTCTAGAGAGATGCTGAAAGTGTTTTAAGTTCCCCTTCTTTTCATCCCAAACTCAGCCCTAGACATTAGTACCGGATTTTCTAACAGATGAGTGGAATGACTTAGCTAACGCAGTGAATCCCTTTCTGAACATTGGCCGGCATTGTAGTGCTTTTTTTGTAGAATATAAATGATAACTTATTTCTGAACACTATTCCACAGATGATTTAAGGGCTGGGGAAGAATTCAAATTTGAAAACAGGACAGATACATCTTCTGGTTTAAAACAGTAAACTCAGGCTTTTAATGGTAAATGCTCAATCTTTTGGGGTTTCTCCCTCTTCCTCTTTCTCCTTGCCAGTCTGGTTTCTGGTGTAGGGGGATGTTTGGGTGTACAGTGTGTCAAGGGGGAGGGAATAGCTGGTCCTTAATTCTGAGGCTCACCTGTCAGGGGTGGCTCTGGCTATATTGTCATTATTATCGAGGAAACCCTCAGGCCTGCAGGTGATTTTCTCCTCAGATGGCAAATCTCATTCTAGGTTGACAATGGGCCCATGACTTAGACTATCCAATGTATGTTTCCTGAGCCCTGCAAGAATTGTTCTGCTGACAAAGAGGGAGAATTTATATACACATTGGTAGGTGTCTATGCATCTTCTTGGGCTCAGGAAGATTTAATGATTTGCCCTAGATTATAGAACCTGCTTTTTAGTGTTTGACCTGGGACAGATACAGTCTACTTGCTGACTGCACCAGGTTTGGGATGTTGTCCATCTCCTGCCCTTATCCTTACCTCTGTGCCTAGACACGGCTCCATGCCATCTCTAATGGCACCTTGTTTCATTCTATCTCCATATGCTGATCTTAGCTTCTCCCAGATCCATGAGAAGGTTACAAGGGCAACTGAAGGATGGAGCCAAAATCTGTTGTTTTTAGACTTAAGTCTGATGTAGACTGTAATTCCCAAAAGCTAAAAATGCCAAGCTGAGTAGAAAGCATTCCATTCATTCACTCACACATTTATTCACTCATGCATGTCTTTAGGGGAGCTCTGTTACATGTGGGCATTGCGCTGGGTACCAGAGAACAAGTACCCAGCAAGGTCCCAGACACAGGACTATAAAAATTAAATTGCAATCCGAGGCAGCCTTTAAGATCAAAACACTGATGCCCAGTAAGAGCTTAGAGCAGAATATGCCTGTGTACTGGAATAGCAAGGGAAACCTTCACTGAGGGGGTGGGTCTCAGAGCCAGGACCTGGGCTGAGTCAAAGTCTAGTGGCAGGTGCTGAGATTCAGCTGTGCAAGATGGCCCACACCACAGGTGATAAGGAGTGTGGTCAGTGCCATCAGTAACCCACATGTGCCTAGGGAAAGGGAGACCGGGGCCACGTGAATTCTAATGAGTCGTCAGATGTCATGGTCATTTACAAACTGGAGCTTCAGATAACATGGGAACTATCAAAGCAAGAGATTAGGCGCAATGAGGTGGGTAGAGTGTGAATCTGTGCCATCATGAAAACATTACATTCATGTTATTTTATCAAGAACAGATGTTGGTGTGAATCAAGCTGATTCAAATGCAAAAAAAAAAGCCAACTATTAGATGTATTAAACTCTCTAAGCTTTGGGAAACTGGAAATTTTATGAGCTATTGACTTCAGTGCCCCACTGGTGTAGTCATCCTACCTAAGAAATGTATAAGGTGAAGTCTATTTTTCTTCTCATGAAACTTAAGGAGGAAATGTATGAGGGAAGACAACATAGGGAATATTTTTATAGAACAAGCAGTAAATTCAGGTTATCCTACTGCACAGCTGGGTATGCTCATTGGTCTGACTCCAAAAAGTCATAAAGGGAATATGAGCAAATGCAGCTTTTGCTCCTCAGAGTTCCTCAAAATCCAAATCTTTTACAATCCTTTTTATGTTGGTGCTAAAATGTTACTTGGTGGAAATAATCTTCCCCTTGATAGCAAAGAATGTCTCACAAGCTACAGATTAATTGGTCAACTTCGCATTCCAGGTTCCCAATAGCTAAGGCTACCCTCTGCCCTTTTCCTAGAACACAGATCTTTTGGGGGATTTGCGGGTAGGAATGATTTAAAGCTCCATTATGCCCAGTTTAACAAGTTCTGTAGAGCCTCTTACTCTGAGTTGTGCAGCATTTCCCATTTGGTTCCCTTTGCTCCAAATAATTTTCATCTCCATTTTAAAGTGCTGCCTTCTTCCTTGACTTTAAGACTGGCCTTGAAAAAAAAATGGACATGAATGGATACTTCATATATACCAGACATGTGCCAGCAATTGACCATGGTTATCTATGTAAAATGACAACAGTTTTTTGGAGAAGGTATTATTTTTCCCTCTTCCCACTGACTTTTCATTCCACAATGAAGAAACCAAGGCTGAAAGGGGTTAAGGAACTTAACCATCACATGTGGTGGTGGTAGGTGTGAATTAGGGTGACTGCAGAGCCCTAATTCTCCCTCTTCTGAGAAAGACCCCCAATGCCCAGAGGTGGGAATAAGCACCTGACCCTGGTCAGCTCAGCCCGATCATTCCTTGGGGGCTTTGAAACTGAGACTGGGAGAGGGAGCTAATCTTCCCCTGATGGTTACTTTTGGGGTGAGGACCAGCTCATGGTTTCACCACATGGACAAAGGCAGCCTGGGGGAAATAATGCTGACTCAGAGTGAGATGCAGAGAAGAGAGGCATGTTGAGGGCTTATGAGTCCCCCTTTCCCTGTCTCTGATATCCAGTGGCATCCCGGCTCTTTGCAGATGGACATGTGAGCCTTTGAGTAAGTTTGCCTTTTTGCTCAAGTTAGTTCGAGTTTCTGCCTTTTGCAATCAAGAATCCTAATTTTCCTAGTGAGGGGGACAGAGATTTGGGCACACATACTTTTTAGGGCTGCCAAATGGCATGAATGGAGGTTGTCTTTATTAGGCCTTCACTGGCTTAGTCTCATGGATATCCTGCAAGTGACTTCCTCTAGTCCCTCCCACTTCATGGCCTTACATTTAGAGAAACAAAGAAGAAAGGCAAGAGTCTGACAATGCAAACTGAATTCCATGCTCTAACCACAGCAGCAGCTATCTGTGCTCTGTTCCCTGGGGGCTACCTGAGCGCAGAGACCGGGACTTTTGAATTATTATATATGATAATAGAGCATCCTAACTGTAAACACATTTAGTAATGTGACTTTGAAACTGAATCTAAATGAACTCTTGTAAGAAAATCTGGAATTAAATTGTCTATGAGTTAACACACAGGCAACCGAATGAGTGTGCAAACTCATGGGATATGAAGAAGGCTACCTGTGATCAAGAGAGAGAAAAAAAACAGTCACTGGAAAGGCGGTAAACAACAAGAAGTGTATGGAAGAACGAGGGAAAGCCCAGTGCTTCCCTATGAAGATTTATCTGCAGGTTCCTGGGAACCGAGGAGCAGAGCATGCAAGGCAGGGGGCTCACTGGAAGGAGCTCTCTCAGTCTGTTTTGACTATGAGGGCAACTGAGAAACATGGATTCAACAGACAGGCTCAGTGGTTGGAAGGAGGGAATGGAGAGATCTCAGAAGACTGGACCTCCTTGGTCACCTCCCTTGACCTCCCCTGGCCCTGGACTCCTCCCTAGTAATATGAGAATAATCATAGCCGCTGCCCACCAGCTCTAAAGGCAATCATTCTCTGAGTGGGAATAGAAAGGGAAGAATAGCACCGGCAGCTTTCTAATGGAACCTCAGGAGACATCTCCTTAGATAAGGCATTTCTTCTAGAGCAGCATTGTTGCTTCTCTGCTCAGTGGAGGCTGAGGGAAGAAATGCCCAAATGGGCGCCAGAGAGGCTGTGTGACTCCTATTATTTTCCATGACTGAGTTGTCTTTGTCATCTGTTTTTAATTAAAAAGAAAAGCAATTTCTCCCCTCCCCACCCCTGGCCCTTTATAAGGAGTAAAATCAAATTTTAAAAAAGCAGGAGGGGGTAGGCTTAAACTGACAGACAAGGAAATCCTGGAAAATCTGAAAGGGATAAAGGAAGAGCTTTAGCTGCAGCGTGGGCACGGGAGTCACCTGAGGTGGAGCAGGTGACACAGTACATGAGATCACCCTCGTGACCTCGGGACTGGATTTCAGATTTTGGCTTCTGGCTTTCAGCGAAAAGTGGATGATTCTTTCAATGGTAGAGGAGAGAGAAAATGCAGAAATATGAGTTTACTTCTGAAAAGAGGCAGAAAATACCATCTGTAACAAGTATTGAGGCAAGTCTTAGCCTGCTTTTTAGCAAAACAGGCTGTGAATTGAACCCTGTGAGTGTGCTGGAGAGGAACCAGGAGGCCAGTGAAGGAAGGGATGGTTTCCTGAGGGAGCTGGTGTCTGGGCAGGAGCTTCCTGGCAGGAGGGTCCTGCAAGTGTGTCCTGGCTGCACAGGGATTTACCAGCGATTGTCTCCTGGAATCCCCTTGAAGAGAGTGTGTTTGGGAAGAGCAAAGGAGGCACGCTGAGGAGAGCCCGAAGAAGTGGCAGGCACCTCCTAGACGAGTTCTGGGTCTGGGCAACTAAACTGATGTGTTGTCCTTTTCCAGGGTTAGAAAGTTGGGAGGATGGGCAGAACATTTACAGGGGAAATCCCTGGTCCAGGTGGCTCAGAAGCAGTATCAGCTGACTTCATCAGACCCATCAGCATACAGTAGAAACAAACAATGCCAAACCTCAGTGGTTAAATACAGCAACTTCATTTCTAGCTCCTGTTGTATGTTCCCCCCAAGTTGGCAAGGGGTATCTGCTCCACACAGTCACTCAGAAACCTGGGATAACGGAGGCTCCACCATCCTGAGCCTGCACCATTTGGAGCTTTTTGCCTCCTTGTTGCCCCGGAGGATGCCTGCAGGCTTTTCTGTGCTTCATCCCAGATGACAGTCCCTCCTCACAGCCCACTGACGAGGACGGGTCACGTGACCAAGCCCACCTGCAAGGGGGCCGAGACTTGAGAAGTCTTCTGTGTGATCCAGTCACGAACAGTGAGGGTTCACACAGCGTGCAGCATTGATTGCTGGGCGGCGCTGGTGTGTGTGTGTGTGTGTGTGTGACATATTAAAGGACAGTTTACAGGATGTCTGACAATGCAGAAGAGTTGGAAGGAGGGGTAAACAATAGGAATATGTACTTGTAAACACTGTACAGTGTTCCCAGAAGTTTGCTGACAGGCATCAAACTGGCCATTTGGCAGGTGGGATAAATCGATTATGTATTTCTGTGTTAAAGGAGCAGGAATCCAGGTGAGAATAATTCCTGATATTGTTTTGGCGAATGCTTCTGGAAGCTCACGTAGTTAATTTGTAGGGTATTAGAGAGTGTGTGTGAATGCTTACTCAGAGTATGAAGAGTAACAAAGACCTATTTTTATGAAGAACATATCCCTTAAATTATTTTGGGTTAATATTGATTGCATACCTATATAACATGACACTTGGTGGCCTCTTGTTCCCTTTCCCCACGAGGGCAAGAAGTAAAGGAAGAGCTTAAATATAAGAGCAGAGATGAAGCCTTCAACTAAATAACTCTTCAAAGAAATCAAGTACTCTGTGTACAATCAAAATCCCACGAGAGTACATAGTGGTACAAAGTGCGTAAGCGCATCTAATTTGTAGTTGCATATTTCTAGCTAGAAGACTGCCAATGTTCCAAATGTTATAGTAATTTCAATGCAGTTTACATCACCCTTGGATAAAAATATAAAGGAGTGATTGAGACATTCTACCATTTGGTTGGTTTTGGTTATTTTGTGGATAATTAAGCAAATATTCTACATATCACATTGCACCATTCTGATGACAATATATTGATGGTATCTGATGAATTTAGTCTCAATGTATCTATATCTTTAAAAAAAGTTAACCACTTAGCAAGTATTTGTTATTTTCCTTTGCTGAATGCATCCATTTACTATTTTTGTTACCACTTAGAAGTCCTCTGTAACATCCAGTTAAAGTTGATAATGAGCATGATCACTTCTTATTTTGTCATATGAATTTATAAACTTCAACTACAATAATTCTTTCAACATGCACTGATTGAACACATCCTTCATGCCAGCCTTACATACAGCTTGTTCTAAGATTTAAAAAATTGGACCTGGAAGTGAGGACCTAGAGTGAGAAAATAAGGACTTCAAGAAACAATACAAGTATTTCAGAGTTTCAGAGCAACTTCAAACAGTTACCAGGAGGAAATCAGTTACAGTTAAAGGGTGTCAAGTTGCCACCTTCCTTAGAGAGCCTGACGGTCCTGAGAGGGTCACATCATGTGAGGCCGATGCCTGTGAGGGGAAGTTCTCTCTCTTCTCACATTAGACCTCACTGAGCATCTTCCCTTTGGTGTTGGGGTGGAAGCGGATTCTAAGATGACTCTCAGCCAAGCCTTCTAAGAAACATGAAAGGTCATCAAGGTGTCGATGGGCTGGAAAGTAGAGATCACCCACATTGACAGGTTTTATGGTTATTATCAAAAAATAAAATATAAAAAAATAATGGTGACGTTCTGACCCTTCTCACATTATGCACTGACAAACCCCACAGTGTTTGATCAGCCCGGCGTGGGGAGGTGCTGCGTAGCATGCCACTCGATGCGGATCATGCTCTGGAAGCAGATGCTACGCTAAAATCTCACAGGTCAAAATAATCATTAGGAATTTAGGATGTTTCCAGAGAGAGCTGTACAAATCCAGTTCAAATACAATTTCAGTGATATACATAAAAACAGGTTCTGAGTTTTCTCTGCACAAGAACTGGTGGGCCACTGCCAACTCTTGGCCTGCTTGTACTGCACTGGTGACCCGCACCACAGCGAACCACACCAAACAGCCCCAGGGGCTCCGCTCTGAGGGGGCCGATGGGTGGGGGTCTTTTCTTCAGCTCTGCCCCTATCTAGCTGTGTATGTCCAGCCAATCTACAGACTCTTTTTCATCATCTGTAATGTAATTGAATTGATGGTATGGAAGGATCCCAAGAGATAACAGATGCTGGCAAGGATATAGAGAAAAGGGGAACTTGTGCATCATTGGTGGGAATGTAAGTTGGTGCGGCCACTTGTAAAATGGTATGGAGGATCCTCAAGAAATTGAAAATAGAACCACCATATGATCCGGGAATCCTGCTTCTGGGTGTACATCTGAAGGAGATGAAATCACTGTCTTGAAGAGATATCTCCACCTCCATGTTCATTGTAGCTTTACTCACAATACATGTTGACTTCTGAAACATGGGAACAACCTGAGTCTCTGCCAATGGAGGAATAGATAAAGGAAATATATATACAATGGGATATATATGGCATATACACCAGGGAGCAGCATTCAGCCATAGAAAAGAGGAAATCCTGCCATCTGCAAAAACATGGATGGACCTTGAGGGCGTTAGGCTAGGTAAAGTAAATCAGGCAGACAAAGACAAATACGTGGTTGCATTTATATGTGGAATCTAAAAACATCAAACTCCTAGAAACAAAGAGTAGAATGGTGATTGCCAGGGGTTGGGGGAGGGCACATGGGGAGATATTGGTTAAAGAGTACAAACTTTCAGATATAAGATGAGTAAGTTCCAGGGTGTATGGACAGCATGGTGACTACAGTCAACAATACTGTCCTGTATACTTGAAAGTGGATATGAGACTAGAGCTTCAATGTCCTTCCCGTAATGACAACGACAGCAAAATGGTCCTGGGTGAGGTGAGGAATGTGTTAACTGACCCTATCGTGGAAGCATTTCACAATATAGTCATGGATCAAAACACCACATTGGATACCTTAAACTTACACAGTTGATATGTCAATTACATCTCAATAAACTGGGGAAAAGAAAGTGGTCACCAGCTGCTAATCCAGCGTGGCCACATTGGACAGGTCTTCTCCTGGCCCTGCTGGTGGCCCTATAGGCACAGAAAGCCCTTCTCAGCTGTGACCGAAGAAACCAAGTACCAAACGGCACTGACTGAAGGTTCCTTCTGGGAGCCACTCTGGCCTCTTTCAGCAGCCTCCTAACTGCTCTCCTGCTCCTGCCTCTCCGTGCCATAGCAGCCGCAGTGATCCTGTTACAACATAGATCGAACCACATCATGCCCCTGCTCAGAGCCCTCTCTGCCTGCCGTCTCACTCATGATGAAAGGGGAAAGTCTAACCGCGCTCTGTAACGCCCGGCGGGATCTGGCCCTGGGTTGACTGATCAACTCTCCAACTCCTCTTGCTAATTCTTCAGCCATACTTGACAGCTTGTTCCTCAAACAATCCAGGCACACTCCTGCCCCAGGGCCCTTGTACTGGCTGTTGACTGTGCCAGTCAAACCCTTCCCCCAGATAACTGACTAGCTTGCCCCTCCTTCCTTCACGTCTTGACATAATACCCCCTTCTCAGGAAGCCCTAACTGGGCTCCACTATCTAAAAGTGCAGACTACCACTGACACTGTCCATACCCCTCCCTGCTTTATATTCCTCTATAATGCTTACACCATGTAGCACACTGTATGGTTTTACTTATTTGATTTAATTTTTTTCCTCATTAAAATGTAAGCTTCTTGGGGGCAGGGATGTTTACCTGTTTTGTTCGCTGTGGTCCCCACACCTCAGGGAATGCCTGGCACCTTGTCGTGCTCAGTAGTGACCGTATGGGGGTTGGGGGCCCAAAGCCACAGAACATGTAACGGGAACATTTTCCTGCATGAGGCTGTTTGCTCAGATCAGCTTCCTGCTCCTTTCAGAGCACAGCAAGGGATTGTCCCATTTCATCTTCCCTTGAAACTTTGCTTCTAGACTATGTCTAGAATTGTTGACCCAGGCTCTGACACGGCTCTTTCTCCAGAGATTTGTTTTGAGGGGAATCCCGGTAATGAGACTGTAGGCCCTAAGTGACTTGGAAGCCTCCACTGCAGCTTTGGGGTTGGGGGCTTGGCTTTCCGGAGCAGTGTTCCCCGTCCTCTAGCGTGCACATGAATCCCCTGGGGGTCTTGTGCAAATGCAGATTCTGAGTCAGTGAGTCTGAGTCGGGGCCAGAGTCTGCCTTCCGAACAAGCTCCCAGGGGATGCCTCTGCCTCTGTAGACCTGGGGCTGCATGATAAGGAGCAAGGTTCTAGCACATGCCTTCTCCATAGCTCACGTTAGAACAGAGTCCCACAGATATTGCACTAGACCCCTAAAATCAGCAGTTACAAAGCCCACAGCTCTGGGGCTGGAGCTGGTTCAGGGCCTCTGGGACTACTGACTTTATAGCAGTGACTTTTCTGGGAAGGCCTTCACGCCACCAGCCTTTCTCCCTCCCTGGGCCTCATGCTTCTCCGCCATCACCCTCTTTCTAATGCTTTCACTTAAACCAATGTTGACTTTTCAGAGAAAATACAGGCTGTCCGGGGTCAACAACCTCATCTTCTTACCCCCTTCCCTCAACTCCAAATGATTTGACCTTCCCATGTTCCCTCTGGTCTCAGCAGAGGAGGTCTGGACTCCCCGCTCCCCTCCGGCCCCCCACATCTTACCCCAGCAGGAGGCAGTAGAGCCGAGTAGTTTGGAGGGCGCTCCCGGGTTACCCACCATTTCCAAGCCTCAGTTTACTTGTCTGTAAAATGGGGATGATGAGAGTGTCTACATGGAGTTGTGGGGATGAAAAGGTTAACAGAGAAAAAAACAGTTTGAACAAGGCTTGCTTGGGAAGTCAGTTAAAAATCCTTACTTTGTTCAGTGGTCTCTGCCCTCATATTTTCAGTCCTGGAAGGGAAGAAAAATTAGGACAGTGTCATCCCTATTGCTTTGAGGGTTCAGGAGAAGGCTTAATGTTCTTTTTCTTGAAAACAGGGAGATTCTTCACAACAAGGCTCTCCAGTCTTTTGTTAGCAGGTGCTTTTAACATCACTGGTGGGTGATGGTCAGTGGTGTCTGCTTTCTCCTCCCAACCGTCCTATCTTTGAAGCCAAGTTGACCCACTGGGGCCACCCGTACCCTGGGCTCTTCAACGCCGGCAAAGGCAGGAATTGTTGTGGACCTTCTTTCCTCTCCCAAAACCTTGCTCTTGGCTTTCTGTTCAGTCTCTGAGTCTTCATGGCCTCCCTGCCTTGGTTTCCCATGTGTGCCTCTGTGCTAGTCCTTAACCTCGATGGCAGATTTTGGCTTTTCCAGCTTTGACCCTTGGCTCCCAAAGGACACATATTTCCTCATTTTCTGGCTCATTCCACTCTTGACCACTCTGGGTTCCCTCACCCACGGAGACCCTGCCTGCACTGACCTCGCGTCAACATCGGGGGATTGGCAACTTGACCCTGCGCCTCAGGGAGGACAGGAGAGTGGTGGGCAAGAGTAAAAATGACGATGATTTACATTTGTTGAGCACCTGCTATTGTCTTGAGTGGTTTAAATGGATTATGCCATTTTATTTTAACTGCAAATCTGCCAAAGTGTCACTTTCATTTTGGAGGTGAAGAAAGACACTTAGGCTAAACCGAAGCCACCACATGTGTTTGATGCAGGCCACCGCCTGCCGCCCCGAAGTATGCAGTGTGGCAGACAGATTATTTTGAGCTGAAGGCAACTGGAATCAACACAGGCAGGAAGAGTTCTCTGCCCTCCTTTTATCCGCCTAAGAGCAGGGCGTACGTGTCCCTTTAGGAAGGTGCCCTTCCTTCTCCCAGAAAGGGAAGAGGGAGACGGGGAGTCAATACCAAGATGAGCTCACGGAAACAGAAATTTGTACAGTAACTTTTCTTCCATGAATACTCCTACTTATTTCTTAGTTACCTCCCATTTTTATCCTCCCTTGAGGCCTAAATCCCCTCTCCTTTGTCGTGGTGGTGTTTGTAAGCCTCCGGGGCCTGACTGCTTTTTTGAGTTTCACTTCTTTTTTGTGAACTCCTATGCATATAAATATTAACAAATGTTGTGTATCTTTTCCCCTGTTAATCTGTCTTCTGTTTAATTCACAGGCCCCTGGGTACTGAACATAACAGGGTACAAGAAAAGGTTTTCCTGCCCAACTTGGTAAGTGTAATTCAGTTCATGGGCCCCAGGAAAACCTTTTTCACCTTTTTCTCTTCAGTAGCACCTGCCCTCTCTCTCAGCCTTGCCCCAGCCACTGCCTTCACCCTCATTAGCTCATTCAACTACTATCCAGGCCTTCAGGCCTTTTTCCCCTGATCCACTCTCCACTCTGCTACCAGGAAGCTTTCTGTGAGGCAGGTCCGAGTGGCCGAACTCCCACCTGAGGCCCTGCAGCAGCTCTCTCCATCGGGGGAAGTCCGCATACCTGACCCGCTTTTCCCAGACTGCCTTCCTCCAAACTTTTTGGACTCCTTTGGCACACGCTTTCTCTGGTGCCCAGATTTTCTTTCCTCAGACTCAGCCATCTGCAGAGGGGATCTACTGAACTCACCTTTCCAGGCGCATCCTGGATGGCACCTCCTCTGTCTCGGGGTGAATCAGTCCCTCCCTCCCCTGCACTCCTTGCTGCTACTCTCCCAGAGCCCTTGAGATGTGGCATTTTAACAATCTGTTTCTGCATCCGTCTCCCCTCCGCCCCTCTGCCCCCAGACAAGGACTGCAATGTACTCCTCCTGTGCTCCTGACGCCCAGCCCAGGGGCAGCAGGGGACTGTAAATGTTTAAGAAAGGGGGGCTGACAACTGGCTTTACCCTAAGGGGTAACACAAATGACTCTTTCATGCTAGGTTATTTTCTGTAAGAATTCTATTTTGGAGCTGGAAAGCATCCTAAAGCTTGTCTACTCCAATCCTATCATTTTTATGGTCAAGGAAAGGATGGTGCAGAGTGGTGGAGTCACTTGTGTGTGACCTCAGCTCCTTTGGGTCAGAGGCCTGTGTGTAGCTGGCCGTGGCGCCCACAGACACCTTTCTATCAGCTCCTGCTGGTGCCCGGGCGTGTCTGTGTGATGAAGGAAATAGCCGTTTCCTCTAGGAACACATGTTTATGGTACTTCTATTTAGTGTCCTGGACACTGCTGACACTGCTGAATTAGAACAATTTTAGAGCATTTATTTTTATGTGGAAAGATTATTAATGGCACTCTAAAATTATTAATGTACTCTATTACAAATGATGAGAAAAAGAACCCTCCAATGTTTTGTTTTACTTTCAGAAAGACTACTTGAATATCAGAGAAGGCTAGAATTGGGAGGGGGTGGGGGAGATGGTCACCTAATGTCACTCTAGAATTAGTCCTTTTTTTGGTTAAAACCTAAAAATGAACTATATCAATTTATTTTTTCTGATTTATTGAGGTATAATTGATAAAGAAAAACTGAACGTATTTAAGGTGTGCAGTGTGATGTTTTGATATCCATATACACTATGAAATAGTTATCATAATCATGCTAATTAACATATCCATCACTTCACATAATTACATATATACTTTTTTCTGGTGGGTAGAACATTTAAAGTCTACTTTCTTAGCAAACTTCAAGGACAAAATACAGTATTATTTACTAGTCACCATGCTGTACATTAGCTCTCCAGAACTTATTCATAATTCAAACCTTGTACCCACTCTGACCAACATCTCTCCATTCTCCCATCCTCTTGAGTTATTCCTTTCCATGTTGCATTATTAATAATTCACACAATTATAATTTTATTTTGGGGAGGCAAAACCTTTGATATAAAGTAATTTGTGCTGACATCTGAGATGTTAAACCAGGGCAAAATCTTACCTGGTAAAGACTGTAGAGTCATGATTGCCACACAAATGGGGTGAGCACTTGTTACTTTGCTCGCTTAGCACTTCCCTTTCCTTCTGAGACTGTACTGGGGGTAACTGCTGGTCTGTTATCTGATTCAAAAAGGAGCTGAACTTTTTCACTGGACCTCACCTCCCTGACTGTGTTTGTTCCTGGGCAGGAAGTTGGCAAGACCTGGGCCAATCACAGAGCTATATTCCCTGGAATGATAATTGGTCTGAGAACGGGCATGTGTCCTAAACTCCACTGATTAGGGTCTTCCCTTGGCATATATGAAAACAGAAGCTAGTTGGAGGGAGGAAGAGATTCTGTATTCCCTTGCCTTGGTGCTGGGAATCTGCAAATACCTGAACTGTGAGTGGCTCTGGTTCTAGCCAGGTAGGTAGAGGTGATCTGCGAGAAAGAAGCCAACCAGCAGAGAGAAGCAGTAAGAGGGGAGGAGGAGATCTCTGACAGTGTCGGAGGGCCTGGATCAGTCGTTCATCGGCAGCCCTCTTCCTGTGATTTGGTAGCAGATGATAATATACATATTTTTCTTTTTTCTCTTCTGGTTTGTTTTTTAAAGCTTTGCAATGAACTGTTCAAAAAGTTCTAACACATGCAGATTTTGTTTTACTTTGTTAAATAAACAAGTTAAGCAAATAGAATGTAAACAGCATTGTCTGTTTGAGGCAGATATTTACAAGCACACTATATCATTTTTTCACTCCTACTCGAACATTTACTCATCATTTATGTAATAGGAAATTAGGAAAACAGAGAACTGAGACATGCATTCCCCTGGCTAAGCTCATCCACCTTCAGGCAGCCCACTCTTCCAGGCAGACTTTAATCTGGAAAATTTCTTTTAATGCTAACCAGTTTGATGCAAAAGATTTTGTTGAAATGCTTTATAGTGCAGAGAAGATCTGGCTTTCTTGGGAAGCAGTCTATAATAATAGTGAATGCCTTTGAAAAAAATTCTTTTGTCTTGAGTACATGATCAAAAGCAATAACAAAACACTGTAATAGGTGCATTAATCACATAAAATATTTACATTTAGTATTAAATTCTGGAAATCTGAAGTCAGGACAACTGAAATGGACTTCACTTAGCATTGCATAAATCAGAGTTCTTGATGGGGGAGTGGCTTTCAAAGAAAATCTCCATGGCTTTGGTTTTTTGGGATTTTTCTGCAGGAGAGTTGCAACCTGGTGAGTGGGCAAAAGATAATGAAAAAGGAAAAAAATCATTTCAAGACTCAATGCTAGCACAATGTGCATGAATCCCTGAGAATGACAGGGCAAGGGAAACCACTTTTTGTCAAATACATTCTGCTGGCTTTGAATTTCTTCTTGTCTGAGGTGCTCCTTCCACGAGAGAAAGGAAAAACAACAGAAAATGAGAAAATTTCTATCAAGTTCTACAGAACCCAGGGCCAACTAGTACTTAGATTGTCTGATTCTCATATTTTAAATGTTATTCTGAATGCATTAGTGCTTAGAAGTTTCTTCTAATTTTGAAAGTAAACAGAAATGGAGACATACACTGAGTTTAAACTCTCCTGTTTGCAACCCTTCCCTTGCCCAGAATTTAACAGATGCCTGATGGGATAGTTGGCAAGAGACTTGGATGAAGTCACCAAGGGAACTATTTGGCTAGTGACTCATGATTTAAGTTTGTTTAATTATTTTGGCAAAGTCAATATGTTCCTCATGTGCAGAAGGAGAAATAATGAGGATATGGGTTGATTCCATTTCTGATTTTCTGAAGGAGTTGCAATAAAATTTTTTGGTCTTAAATAAATAGAATGGAGATTGGGATCCAGGGAAGGAAGACACTGGATGATGACATCCATTGCTTAACTAAAGGTTTTAATGAAAACTTGAGTCCTGCAGGAAAAGAAATTCGGTCTTCTAGAAAATAATCTTATAGAGAAAACGACAGACTTTTTGGTAATCATTTTATTTTTGAATATTAAAAATGTTTTGCAACTGGAAATTGTTTTGTGAATAGAAACTTGTAATTTTCTTGGTAATGATTCCTATTTGTATATATGTGTAGATTTATTTCTGGTGACACCTAATATATTTCTCAATTATCTGCAGCTTTGATGAGACCCCAAAAATGAGAAAAAAAATAACTGAACTAGATTCTCCAAGTCCATTAACTAAAGCACTTTATCAGCAGGTGGTTTTGCGATCTCCTAGTGTTTTCTGTCTTGAGTAAAACATTAGAGTTTCACCCCCTACCCACTTGTATGAACTAGACCCCTAGGAATAATCTCCAGCACCTTCCTTCATCCTGTCATGCCACACTGACCTTCTAACTAGCTCTCCACCTGTCCTCTCCTCTTTCCCCAGAGGCATTCTTGACTAATTTTGTGCAGTGAAAACCTTTGGCAGTCTAGTAAAGCTTATGGGCACCTTTTCAGAATGAGACTTGAATTCATTAAATAAAATACATAGGGTTACAAAGGAAACCAATTAATGTAAAAAATACAGTTATCAAATATTTAAAAAATTTGAGTTATAATAATATATGTGCCTGTTCATGGATGCCCTGTGTACTCTGATACAGCGGCAGGCCTGCCAACTGCGGTAGTTTTCAAGCGGTGATGAGGGAAAACACTATCTGGCGGTATCTGCAGCTATGTGATTTGAAAGCACCCTGAGCCCTTGTGGCTGTGAGGCCACAGGTGCTGCTGAGAGTGTGTGCTTTGTTGTGTGTATTCATCATGAAAGGAAATAGTACATTTCAGTAAGAATTTGGTGAAAATGGGCTTGCTTTCCCACCCAAGTTCACAGATTTCTGTGGAGCCAGACTGAGAACTCCTGCCTTAGTCCAAGCCACCATGAGCAGATTTACCGCAACACGTTCCCATTGGATGTATGTGCTTGCGCATATCCAAACCATCTTACACTCTGCAGCCAATGTGGTGTTTTCAAAATGCAAAATTTGTTGTCACCCGTCCTCCGCCCACTTATACTCAACCGCCTTCCATTGCTCTGAGGATGAGTAGGCCTGGGTTTCAGCCGTGGGGGTCCTATGTCATGGTTCTCTTCCACCACAGGGCTTCTGCACATGTTTCCCTCTCCTAGGAATGCTCTCTGTGCCCTTCCACACCGAGCTAGCTCTTCAGGAGATCAGCTCAGCCATCACTTGCTCAAGGAAGCTTTTCCTGGCCGCCCAGTCCTGGGTTCTCTGTTGCCCCATAACCCTCCCACCCTCAGGAGGGCGCTGCACCCACTGCTGTGATTCTCTGACTGACCCCTGTCTGCGCCCACTGGCTGTGGGTTCCGTGAGAACAGGTTCTGTGCACTCCCTAGGCCAGTGCCTGGCACATGGTAGAGGCTCATTACATGCTTGTAGAATGAAGAACTGAGAGAATGAACAGTTCTAACAAGCATTTTAGAAGCAGAAAGTGGTGGGGTTTGGGACAAAGAGGAAAAAAGAGTGTTAGAGGCAGACTCAAAACATCAGGGAGAAGTGACATTTTCTCATTCTCTATTTGAGGAAACAGAAATCCTCAAACAAGCAGAGGTAACCCAAAACAGATGTCCCCTTCCCGCAAATTAAAGCTTTTCAGTGTCACTAAAAAAGGGAGTTCTGTGTACATGAATAGGTGCTGAGAGAACCATTGTGTCATAGGAGAGAACATGAACTTGGGTTTCTAAGGTCAACCCTAAATATTAAGAAAAGGTTACAAATTATATCATTGTATTCACGTATTATATTAAAAAGAAATGGCATAAAATGATGAAAATCAAGATTTGCTCTTGGAAAAGAGTCATTTGGAAAATAATGTATGAGGTCAGATGACTACTCTGTTTGTGTAATGTGTGTGTATCCAAACACATACACTTTTATTTATTCCCAGGAATATATTCTTTGGTGCTGACACTTAGATATTTACTTTCCTTATTAGATCTGAAATATATTCCTTCAATAATATAACCAAGAAATAGAATGTTCAGTGGGTTGATGATACCAGTGGAGAAGGATGTTAATAAGGCCAGATTATGGGTGATTTTCTCACAAACTGAAAGATGATATTGTGTTCTATAACATAGATTTCACTCCCATCTCCAGCTAGATGTGGTGCAAATGCCTGCCTCGGGGATTGGACAAAAGTACATAAGTGAATCGTATAGATCTACTCTCAATAATTAAGAAATAAGCCAAGGTTGACTTACATAACTTAACTCTGAGTACCTATTATGTTCAAGGCTTGGTAATAGATTCTGTAATGTATGGAGATCCCACAACAGCATTGGGTCTTTTCCTAGATGAAGGGGTACGATACTACTGAAGTTGGACTGATGTAAGGGGACTACTTTTATGGGGAAAGATGTACAAATATTAGTCCTTGGTTGGCAAAAGGCAGAACATTTTTATTCTGAACTCCCGATAACGAAAGATGATTTTCAGGCATTCACTTTGCACCTTCAGCATGTGAGGCAAAGCTGCAGCGGGGACTCTGGAGGACCTGCTCCCTGCAGGCCTTTTCAGGGAGCACTTCTTCTCCTTTTAGGAAGCATCTTGCAAACATGGCCCAGGGTTTGGATTCAAACGAAAAGTTAACTGATTGGCTCATTTCCATATCAGCTGCTTATCATTTACTTAAAGCAAAAAACCACATAAAATCTTCTTTCCTGTGGATCGAGTTGGCAAGCCCAATCTGGAAAATTGATTGACTGTGCCAGCTGCGGCAAAGGGCCTGGGCCACAGCCATCAGTGACTCGTTGGCCCTATTTTCATTCCCTCTTTTCCACTGAGTTTGGACTCAGCAGCCTGAAACTATGCCTATGAAGCTGTCACACTCTGTTGTGTCAAAGAAACTCAAGCACCTTTGGGCTGGGACCATTGAAATGATGGACTGTTATGCTCTTCCCTCTTAATGCTCATTTAATGTCCATTCAGGGAGCACTTCATTTACACATCATTTACATGCTAGACTTATGTAATTTGGGTTGAAAATTCAGTATTGCTCTTGCATGGGAGCCATGTTTTTAGTTAAATAAGATGAGACCCTTGTACCCTAAGTGCAGGCCTACACATGTATTTCTAAACTATTTGCAGTAAGTATTATCATGGAATTGCATTACAGTTTTTAATGAAAATTACACTCAGATTTCAAAGGAGGAAAAATAGGTTGAAACAAGAAAACATTCATATTTTATTTATGGTGATTCTTAAGAAGAATTCAGAAGAATCACAGTCTTGTGTAATAAGCTTTAGCCTAGAGGTTAATTACCTTATCTACATCTTCTGTTTGATAGATAGTAGAAATACAAATGCCAATATAATACAAATCTTGGAGTAGTCAATCAAACCATTATGTACTGTATTTGCTGGGCAATTGCAGAGATTATTTATAAATATTGTTTCTGATTTCTATGTCATGGAATTAAAGAGTATAGAGGGTGACTTTATGCATATGGGGGAATAATCCAAGTTTAAGATTAAAAAATAGAGGAAAGACTGTAATGGCCCATGGAAATCTCATCATACTCAGATACTGAAGAGAAAATTCTTCTTCAAGTTAGAGTTCCATTATGTTGAAGAAATGTTTGGGGAACAAGCAAAGTCTCTTTCCTTAGAGGTTAAATAGAGACATGTATCTCACTTATTTATGGTGACTATAAATGACCAAGATGAGAATTTTAAGGCCATTTCCACAAGAATAATGCCACCTTTAGTCCATTTCTGTTTTTTTCATGGGTGTGTGAAATAGAACATGCGATCCTCAGACTGATTTTTTAATTAAAATTGGAAATGAGTTATTTGAGAGATGTTTCTCTGAATGAAGAATATTAGTATTTTCTATTGAATTCTGAATTGTTAACAAAAAATTGGAATGCAGGGATTATTCCTCTCTAACTACATGTAATATTTCAGCAGATTAATGACTGATCATTTTAAGAGTCAAAAGAACTTGAATGAGCTTTTGATGTGAGAAAATTAACTACTGTATTTCTACTTTAAGAGTTTATTTGGCTCTGGTTTGAGATACATTAACAGCAAGTAGACTTCAAAGTTCGAGTGTTGGTATCACTAATTTATAATGGATGGCACAGCTGGCAATTATTTAATCGGTGTTTATAGCCCCTTTGTCCTCAGCCAGCCTCAGTTCCACACCTATGGCTTAGGAATGTCGTTTCTCCTCAGTAATTATGAAGCTGGTACATAGTTCTTTTCACCTTTCACAGGCTTCCATGAATATAAAACCCTGGGGTTGGGATGAGTTGGGTGAGCACTTTCTTTCTGGTCCACACATCTTGAGATAGCAGCTGTCAATGGGCCTGCATTTTACAGAGATGACAGAAGTCTTCTAGGGGATTTGTGGTCCCTGTAGGAAAGGTATTATAAAGCTGCAGACAGAAATGGAGAATACAAAAACCAAAAGAAAATTCCCCAAACAGCACAACAAAACAATTTTCTGTAGCCATGGTGAGCCCTTCAGCCCCCCGAATCCCTCCTGAGAGGGGGTGCTCCCATGCCTGGCAAATAGCGAGTGCAGAGCTGGGTTTGGATAAAGTCATGGTGTGGGGCTCTGGGTTCCCTTTTGCTTGTTTAGCTACCCAGATCGCACCGTTGTTTTTTTTTTTCCCTTTCCCCCAGAAGCTTTATGTCCCTTCTTCTTCCACGTCAGAGGCTCAGCATCCCTTTTGCCCTTTGTAATCCCTGTTTGGACTGCAAAGCCTGCTCTCCAGACCCAGCGCCCGTGACTGCTCAGCTGCGAGATGTGCACAGTCTGTAGAATTTCGACAGACTCCAGAAGGTCACCTCATCAGTGTGCATTTTGTTCATTTCAGCTATAATTTCACAGACACCCTTTCAGCTTACATAAAGCAGAAAGATAACGGCTGGAAGTTAGGGATGGGGGAATGAAAACCAGGAAGATGAGAACAGAGGTGAAGCTTTTATTTGTGTGTTCTTGCTCGCACACCTTTAAAAAAAAGTGATTTCACAAAGAGTTTGTTCATTTTAATCTTAACAGAGAACGAGCACTTGGCTTTGCTGATTATCTGTTATATTTTGGTTTTCCGTTTCATTCATTTCTGTATTTTTATTTTTATCGTTTTTGATTTTTTTTCTAATGTCCTAAATCAGATGCTCAGCTCATTAATTCTTGTTTTTAAATGCTAACATAAGCATTTAAGGCCATATATTCCTATGTACTTACTGTTTTTGTTCATCCACAAGGTTTGATATGTAGTATTTTCATTATCATTAATTTCTGAATATATCTAACGTTCCACAATTTTTTTCTTCTTATTAGAAGTTTGTTCTTAAAATTTCCAAATATGTGGATTCCCTCCCATCTTTTTGTTCTTGACTTCAAATTCCCCACTATGGAATTGTTTTGTGCTCGGGCAACATGCTCTCTTTGCATTGAATTTTTTAAAAATTTGCTGAGACTTGCTTTCTTGCCTAGAATTGTGGCCCGGAGTTGTAGATGTTTTGTGTGTGTGCTTGAGAACAGTGTGTTATTCCATTGTTGAGGCTAGGATTCTATTTTCATTCAGCAAGCTAAACCTATCAATGCTATTGCTCCAATAAGCTGCAGCTGTACTGGCCCATCGCTCTGGCCTCCGGGTCTGCTCCCTAAGCTTCCTTGCCCCGCTCTGAGCTCAGGGGCTGACCTGTATGAGCTGTTAAGAAAGACAGAGGCCCGACATGCTGTCACTTCTGCTGTGTCAAGTCACCAAACTGGGGCTTAACACCTAACCTCACTGCAGTTGTAGCCTCCCCCAGAAATGTGGCCAGTCAGGGATTTTCTGGCCAGCCCCAATACAGTGATGTCACAGGTGTCCTCTCCATCCCCAAAGGAACCCACCTAATAGGACCCTGCTGTCCCCAGATGAAGGTGACCTCACTTGAAATAATTTATTTTCCCTTATGATTTCCTTGTCTGGGCTTTAAAAACCTCTCCTTTCTGTAGCTCTTTGGAACATCTCTCTCTATTTGCTAGAGGGGATGCTGTCCGATTCATGAATAGCTTAATAAAGCCCATTAGATCTTCAAATTTACTTGGACGAATTTTGTTTTTTTAAAGAACTGTATCAAGGACTCCCTACCTCTGGCCTCCTTGGGTTCAGCCAGTGGCAGATACAGATAGGAGATGGAAAGACATAGAGAGAAGGTCAGAATATTCTCTCTTCTGACTCCTTTCTGTGGGCCATTTTGGCAGACTGCAATCTTCTGTCAAATCACAGAGCTTGTCTGGCACTATCGCCTGCAGCTCTCACTGCTGACCAACACGTCTCTGAAGCCCTTTAAGCCTAAGGGTGGTACCATGGCCCTGTTGCCAGCCCTGCATCTGCTTCTCCATCTGTCCTTGTTTGGAGTCCCTTAACCTCATCTGTACCTTCCGAATATTTAATTCAAGTCTCTCTCTTCATCTCATCTGAGTGTGGCCAGGACCCAAATGGTAGAGTCTCAAGACTCATTTTTGCTTGCTTGACCTAATAAAAATTGAGAGAGATGGGAGGAGATCTTCCATTGTGGTAGTAGATTTGCCAATTTCTGTGCTTTTTATACTTTTTGCTTAACATATTTTGAGGCTATTTTTTTTTAAGTGCATACAAATTTAGAATTGTTCTATCTTCCTGGTGAAGTGAATCTTTTATTGTGATGTAGTGGCATTCTGTCTACTTTTTGGTCTTAGGATCCCTTTACATTCTTAAAAATTATTGAGAATCAAAGAGAAACAAAGAGATTTTGTTTGTATGGGTTTTATCTATCCATATTTACCACATGAGAAATTAGAACTTGGAAAAATTAAAATATGTATTAATTCATGAAAAATCAACACTAATAAACTCATCACATGTTAACATAAATTACATTTGAACAATTTAAAAGCTTCTATTTTCTGAAGCAAAAAAAATTCATCCTAAGCCCTGCTGAATAAGCAACAGGATGGAGGAAGGGTAATACTGAACCTTGACTATGTTTCCTGACTGGTTCAGGAGTAGGGCAGGGCGGAGTCCACGAGCTCATGAAGATCTCCCAGAGAAGGAGCTGGAGGGCGGCAGAGGCAGTGAGACAGGGCCTGACATCTCCTGGGCTTTCTCTATGGCAACTGCTTACATCTCATTCATTCTTCTCTATGTGCATGGTACCCTGGTGAACCTTGAACCCTGTCAGGGATGCCATCAAAGTTTGATCAATGTGTAAAGTGTATCTTTGCTGTAATTGAGAACCCATAATGGCAATGTCTGCCAGATAAAATGTTGAGCTGAATGGGTCACAGCGTGCAGCCTGGGGTCTGGTACAAATTCCTCCAAATAGAAGGGACTAGGTTTAATGTAATGTCAAGTCAGCCTGAAAGAGAGACCCTGATGGTCAATGCAACTCACTGGACCTTTGCCCTTCTGAATTTACAAGGTAGCGCAACCCAGCCAGTTAACCACTCTAGGCAAACAGCATTTGGTGCTGAAAGAGTTGGCAATGACTGTTGAAAACTTTTTTCAGTTTTCTTTTTTTTTTTCCCTTTGAAGAGGTATTAACCTTCAAATGTGAGGCCAAAAAATTCAAGTATTCAAAAGGTTGCCATTAATTCACAAAGAATCAGTAGAACAGATGATATGATTTTAGAAACCTAGAAATTAAAAAATAAAAGTAATACGTATATATTCCTTTCCTTCCTCTGAAGAGACCCAAAATGTCACCAATGGAACTTTGAGAGGCAGTATAATGAAGGCAACATGGGCATCAGAAAATGAAGACTTTGACTGAAGTAGCCTTTCATTTGCTCTATGTCTCTGGGCAAGTCACTAAACTCTGTTTCTCAGCTGCCTTATCCATACACTGAAAAGGTTGAACCTGGTCAGTGAAAGCAACCTTTCTTAGTAAGGGTCAATTCAAGAAAAATAAACACATCAATGGGACAAATGTGTTCCTGTGTTCACTCAAAATGAAAATTACTTTATTGATTAGTATGGCAAAAGGGAATATTATCAATTACTTCATAAATAGAAGACTATGAAGATACCATAATCATTGCTTTTACTCTAATAAAATGTTAATAACATTAATGGACATTTTTGAGACAATGCAACAAGGACACAATTTTCTCATCTTCCAATCCTTACAGCTGTTTAAATTCCATCTGAGCATTCATGAAATGCAATCACCACCATTACCTCATCTCTTCCTCCAAGACACCCTGAGAAAAAGTTTAATTATCACCCCCATTTTACATATGGGAAAACTAAGCGTAGAAATCACTTTCTAAGGACAATGAACTGGGAGCAAAGTTGAAGCCAGAATTAGTTCATTACATACAATGCATACTATAAATATGATTTTTTTGATATTATGTAATGAACCGTGCCAACATTTAGAAGATGTGCATAGCTCAGTGAGCCAATATTTTCCAAATGACCAATGAAGTACATTAAATTGTGCCTGGGTGAGAGTACAAGACACATCAACGGGTTCTAATGTAACAGAATATGAAAAGTTCACTGAGCTGTTTTCAGATTTCATATTGTAACTAACTTTCAAAGGACCACCACTTGTTGAGGGTTAGAATGGTATCACTGATGAATATCCATGGTTATCTGACAAGGCTATTACAAATGTTGCTTCCCTTTCCAACTACATATCTGTGTGAAGCTGGACTGTTTTCATATACTTCAACCTCAACCAAAACAACATATCCCAACAGCTTAGCTGCAGAAACAGATATGAGAATTCAGTTGTCTTCTAATAAACCAGACGCTAAAGAGATTTACAGAAAATGTAAAGCAATGCCACTCTTCCTACTAATTTTCTCCCCTCTTTATACCAACAGATACAATCAATGCCTTTGTTCTTAAGGCACATTCACTATCAGTCAACCCAATGGCCCCAAGAAAGGACAGCCAGGCATCTGAGCTGCTTTTGGACTATCTTCTCCTGTACTCCCACCTCTGCCTCATCTTTAACCCCTTTCCGCGACTCTATTGGTCTCTTCCGAACCCTAGTGTGGTATGGAAAGGCCTGATTTCTGCCTTAATTTTGCCAGCGCTCCTCTCCAGCGCTGTAATCCTCTCCAGGCTGGGGTGAGGAGACGGGGCTGTGTAGGGTGGTGGAGTGGAATCGAGAATGTTATCATCAAGCGTTGACTTACTAGAGAAGATGATGAAACCCGTATTTCAGCCTCAGCGAAATATTCTTTAGAATCATTCCCAGGAACACGCACATATACAAAGACACACACACCCATGTTGAGTTTTGCCTAAGAGACAAGCTCTTTAAAGGTATAAAGGATATAAATTGGAGCAAAAGAACACATTCTGAACTTTAGCCCTACGACTGGACCCCAAATGAATACCCCGCACAAAGAGTAAAAAACAAATAAAAGTCCCCCCAAACAATAAATAAACAAGACAGACTCACAAACAACACAACAACGGGCTGATTCACAGACTCCTTCTGTAGCTAATGACACAAATACCAACCAAATCTGACTGAATCTTGAATCATCCATTTATATGCAGGAGATTATCTATAGTGTGAATGAAACCGAAGATAAAATAGCCACCAAATTCTTTGGAGAGAAAATGAGCCAAAGGCCCAACCAACCAACCAAACAAAAAACATGGATGAAAAAGAAATGGCTGAATACACTGAGTTATGTAAGAGTCTGAGAACGAGTTCATAGGGTTTCTAGAAACACAATTTCATCAAGAGCTGAAGGAAAATGAAAAGGAAGACAGCAGGTGTAATTGCTGTGAGCAATTGTTTCCTGCTGAGACAGAGGAGTTTTACTATCAGCTCGGTAAGAATACATCCAGGCAAATACAGGAAACATGGAAATAAATACTTCTCATAAAGTCAGGATGGGAGGAGAAAAGGGCACCCAGAGACGTGCCAGGTGCAGCAGAAGGGAGAGTGAGCAAAGGCCAGATAAGGTGATAATAGACAAAGAGACGAGAGAAAATTACATCTCTGTGGGCCTCATTAGGGTGAAGGAAAGCAGGCAAATAGAAGATGCTTAAAATGTAACAGAGCAAAGCTACACCACCACAGATCCTGTTAGAGCAAATAGCCTCACAAAGAGAGCTTCTTGTAACAAACAAGGTAGGAGTAAGTGTGGGAGAGAGAGCGGCCGTAAGTCAAGAGGACCAGGTCGGAGCTCCGGACCCTCCGCCACCTGGCCCTCCCGCCCTGGGCGCCCTTGCCGGCCCGCCTGCGTCAGAGCTTCTGCTCCGTCACCAAGGACTGAGGCCAGAGTGGCGATTTGCGACTTTTGGCAACACGGCCCCTTTAGGAATCTGGTGAAATTCATAAATCTTCCCGGAAAAGAGTTTATGCGCGCCTATACCAGATTTTTCATACCATCTCCAGAGGGTCATGTATCATTTGAAAGGAGACACTGGACTTCAGACTTGGCATTATAGCCCTGACTGGTCTCTTGTTGCTTCCAGCTTGGAAAGCTCATGGTTCTATGATTTCCAGGTGGTTGAGTGTCTACTTATTTCAAATAATATTTAATTCAACACGACTCCAATACAAGACACGTTACTGGCACTTGTGTCAAGGGGCTTCTAGTATTTAGTTGTAAAATGTACATAAGAAAGGCAGCGAGGGGGATCGTTAAAGTGGCGCACAATACTTTGCCCCTCTCGTTTTGCAGTATTGGGTTTTTATCCATTTGACATTGCAGTGAAACTTCACCTAACCTACTGTCACAGCTCCTCTTAGATCCTGCTTTTATTTTTATTATCCTACGTTCTTCACCTTGCCCCATCCTCTCTCTTTCCTTTGTTGGAACTTCTCTCCTTATCCTCTTTTCTTCTACTTTTTTATGAAGTGTTGACGTGATTATGGCTAGTGCCTTGAATGTGGGTGACTTTAGAAAGACTTTTCCATGTGCTGGAAGTGGTGTCAGGATGAGAGAGCCGTAAAGAAGTGAGACACAGTCTCTGCTCTCAAGAAATTTATAACATAGTTGGGAAAACAGGAAAAGTGAGATAATCATAGGGGATTAGATTTTAAAAGAGAAGATTACATTTCGAGAAATGTTTTCCAAGTGTACGTCTGTCGTGTGGATGAGTCTCCTGGGTTATTGAGGCTATAGGTTGAAGGGAAGATGAACCAAGGTGCTGGGCAGGGGCCAGGCCTGGAAAGGTAGGCATGGTGCCGATGGTTAGGAGAGCTCAGTGGGGAAGGACATGAGAGGACATCTGTCTCCATCCGGTGGGGCTGCTGTAACACAACACCATAGGCCGGGTGGTTTATGAACAATGAACAATAATATCTCGTATTTCTGGAGGCAGGAAGTCCCAGAAAGAAGTGCCAGCAGATTCAGCATCTGGTGAGAGCCCCCTTCCTGGGTGGCAGAAGCTGTCTTCTCACTGTGTCCTTGCGTGGTGGAAGGGCTGAGGGAGCGCTCTGCCTAGAGCAGTGTTTTTTGCTGACATTCATCTTGGTTCTCTCTGTGCCGGGGCCCAGCTGGAAGCACTGACTCCCCATCTCTAATTCAAATTATAATTTACAATCAACATGGTGGACCACAAAAAACAGAGCCAATCTTTGGACTAAGGAAAAGAGCAATTCTGCATTTACCAGGAAGTGAAAGTAAAGCTGGAATGCCTACTCTTTGGAAAAACCAGTGCATTAATTCACTCAATAAATATTCATCGAGCACTTACTAGATGTCAGGCACTGTGCTACACCATGGGATACAGCACTAAAGGAGACATAGGTGGCCCTTAGCTTTTGGAGCTTAGGGAAGGAAAGCCAGACACCGATGTACACCGTGTACTGTAGGTTCTGCACACTGAGGCCAGCTGACTGTAGCACTGTTGCCCTTCCTGATTTCAGGTGGAGTTAGAAGTCTGGCACAGCCCACCTTCATTCTATCAAACCTGTTCTACTGTTGAGTTGGTAGATGGTTGGTGGGGGCCATAATGAGCAGCTACTTACCTGGGAGCAGAATCTCTGATCTGGAAAATGACAAACATCCTAAGAAAACATATAAATCAAAACAGTAAGTGGAATTTCAGCATTCAGTTCCAGATTAACAAAGCCAGCAGTGTGGCAAGAATACAACAGGAAATTTTGCTCAAGGTTGGGAGAGATACGTTACAGTGACTGGTGCTTTTACCAAGAATACAAATAGCAGGCAGGAGTAAGTCGGGCTTTTGAAAAAATGCCAAAAACTAGGCAGCACAACAGAGATGAATAAAATACACAATAAAGAGACAAAATAATAAAATACTGTAATTTGGCATCCCAGCATGAAGGAGAGGAGCTGAGACTAGAAGAAGGGATTAGAATTCATGAGTCATTTGTTTGGTTTTGAAATGATGGAGTCCTGTCTGTTTGGAGAGGCCTGAGTAAGCCTGCTGTTCTTCCTTCCAGCCCTGACATCCCTGTCGCTGGACCTGCTCTCTCATTCTTTCTCCACTAATGTGGGGGCCGCAGCTAACCTATCTCTGTTTTTGGCCCCCTCCTACTACTCTCATGGCCCCTGGCTTCCCGGGCCCTTTGGCATTTGACAAATGAACTGAAGTTCAGAGGCAAAGCAAAAGCCTCATAAAAGTGAGCAACAGGGAGCCATATAGTCTACAAATATCTCTTCAATGGACAAAAGGTGGGGACATCCTTTTAATTACTTCCTTTTGGGCTGTCTCAAATCAGGGTCTGCTAAGGACAACATTTAAGAAACAAGTTGCATCTTGTAGCTAGAAAGTAGGAAAGTGCTTCAAACAAACAAAGTGGAACTTCATGTTGATTGGGGTATGTCAAAGGGAGACAGGAACCATCTGAAGGAGCTCTCAATGGCCAAAGCTGAAACAATTTGAATGACAAAATAAAGTAATATTGGATTATATCCTGAAGTATAAAATAAATATCCAAAAGTCTATACTGCTATAAATAATAATTGGGTAAATAAATGGAGAAGATAAATGTCCTGCGCAGAATTCCAAATTCTAAATAATTTTTGTAGATACCTTACCCTCAGGGAGGCGAGGCATAAAACCCCACTCCTTAAATGTGTGCAGTGCACGGTGACTTCTTTCCAAAGAGTCATCTCCCACAGCCCGACCTGTGTTACTCCCCTCTGTCAGTTCTACATGGCCTCCTAACGTTTCTGCCCTTCCGTTGCTCATCTTATCGGCTTGCTGATCAGGCCTTAGGGAGACTAGTGTCCAGTGCACCCAAGCGGCAGAGCCCACTGGCCGCCCAGTGCCCACAGAGTCATCCACCCCTTCTGGCAGGCGACGTCCTCCACGCGCTGTTTTGCTTCTCTGTGATCCGTCACCCGGCTCAGGTCTTGCCTTCAGGGGACTATTCTTTAATTATACCATAAAGCTTAAAACATACAGCACAATAACTGATCCTCTTCCCACCAGGAAGGGTAGTCCCTGGCACAGGAATGGGCAAACCAGGGCAAAAGAGAGGCACTTCAGGCTTTCATCCAAGACCCAAACAGAACATACAGGCAACAATTCATTTTTAGGTTTCAAACTGTTCAGGAAACAACATTCCAGTTTCCCATAGCCTTGGCTGTTCAGGTTTAATGCAGGTTCATAAAGAAATATTTTGAAATGCCACAAGAAAGTCTGAGTTGAGGGAGAGAGCCCCGAGAGGAAGGAGCAGGGAGAGGGAAGTTTTCTGTCTGATGGTGAGCAGGAAGAAGGAAGAACAGAGATCCTGGAACCCCGCGAGCCTTGCCTTGCCATATTTCTGGCCCCACTGTTAAGACTGAGGTGGCCTGGCTAAGCATCAGAATATGGGGGTGTTTCTTTGAATCAAGCCTTATTGTGTAGGGAACATACAGGAGAAATTCCATTTTGATGAATTTCAAAAGTGTGATTCATTTTTCTCTTTGGCTAGAGACTTCCAGCATTTGCTAGAAAGGCAATATGGAAAAAGTATGAGCAGTGACTCTGGAGACAGAAAACCTGGGTTCCTGTGTGGGCGAGTCCCTGAACTCCCCAGGGGCCCGGGTTTCCTTCATGGAGGCATGTGGCCGGGGTATGTGCTCACAAAAGACACATCCAAAATAGTAGCTTTCTTATTATCTTGTTATGGTGACACCCATGTCAGGAATCAAGAATGTGGTACAATTTAATAATGTGGAATTCCTCATTGATACTTCATAATGAGAAACCCTGCTAGAATGGGGGAACTGGGCCTTCTCCATGTTAGGCCCAATTTAGTTAAATGAATTTAATGAGAGAGCACAATGGTACTTTGACCTTTTAAGTGGGAATCCATTATTATAGCGGTCGTAAGGGGCAAAACATATCTATTATTTTTGAGAGGCTTTTTAACACAATATTTTTATCACATTTACAAAATAGAAATTAGGATAAAGCTTTAAAAAAAGGATATATAATGCAGTATTATTTTTTCATTTCCAAAAATGCTTTATTATGGAAATTTCAAACATATACACAAAAGTAGAAAGAATAGTAAAATGAACTCCCACTATGGACTGACTGTATTGTGTCCACCCCAACTTCTCCAAATTCGTATGTCGAAACTCTAATCCCCAGTGTGATGGTGTTAGGAGGCGGGGCCTTTGGGAGGTGATTAAGTCATGAGGGTGGAGCCTCAGGATGAGATTAGGGCCCTGGTAGGAAGAGACAAGAGAGCTTGCTCCCTCTCTTGCTGTGATGCGGGGACACAGAGAGGAGATAGCATATGCAAACCTGGGAGAAGGTTCTTCGCAGACATCCAGTCTGCTGGCATCTTGATCCTGGCCTTCCCAGCCTCCAGAACTATGAGAAAAAAGTGTTTTGGTTTAAGCCACCCAGGCTGTGGTAATAATTTATAGCAGCTCGAACTTACTAAGACAACCTCAGGTACCTACTACCAGTTTCAACAATTAATATCTTGTGGCTAATCTTATTTCCTCTATTCTCCCCCACACTTATTCCTCCATAACAGTTTGAAGCAAATCAAACATTGTATAATTTTAGGCAAAAGTATTTCAATATGTATCTGTTATCTTTTTCTCTGACATTTTATTAGGAAAAATTTCAAGCATAGAGCACAATTGAAACCTGTATGCTCAAGTGCCTAGATTCTAGGCATTTTACTATCCTTGTTTTGTCTCATCTCTAGCCATTTATCTATCCCTCTATCTATCCCTCTATCCACCCATCAAGCCATCTTGCTTTGTTTTTGATGCATTTCAAAGTAACTTGCAGACCCCTTGTACTCTTTCCCTTACTTGCTTCAACATGCATGACATTAGCTGGAGTTCAGTATTTGCTTACAGTATTTCCCCACTGGATATAGCATCTGCATCAATGAAGTATACAACTCAGAAGAAAACATTTGCTGCATTTTGGCGAATGTATTCCAACCCCCATCAAGATCGAGAATGTTACTATTACCCCAGCACGTTCTCTTGTGCCCCTTCCTAGTCAATCTCCCCGAGTATCCTTCCTCAGCCTTTTCTGCTGCTTTCTACCATACGTTGGTCAAGATGGTATATTTGAAGAATACCTCATCTGTTGTAACTGAAAATTAATGGAATATAAACTTTCTCAGGAAAGACAGATTCTTTTCCCCCTACCACACAAATATCCTGGGTTTTTAAAGAGGGCTTCCTAAGTTTTGGTTAGGGAGCTTCATATTTCCAATCTCATTCCCCTATGTGGTCTGTGTAAAAATTGTTTCAGCAAAGGGGGATGTATTGCTAAGGGCAGTTTGAAAACCAAGGCCTAATCCTTTCAGCTCCATGTTTGTGGGCATTTGCAGACACTGCGTCACGGGTTCCCTGGGCCGTTGTCCAATTTAGTAGTGCCCAGGATTACCTTGGTCATGAGAACCATCTGCCTGATTTTTCCCTTGTAGAGAAATCCGTGGGCTTTGAAAGTTCTTGCGAAGCGTAGCCAGGAGGTATTTTGTCCAAATCATCTTATCATCCCTATCTCCAGCCAGTGAAACTCCGAACTGAGACCCTCTCCCAAGTAACAATCAGAAAGGTGTTCTCAGCCCCACCTTTTCTCAAAGTATCAAATTACCTTGTAGTCTGGTGGCAGCGGACTTCCTTCATCCTCTGAAATTCACGTGAAAGTGGATTGACGCCATCCCAACTGCAGGACTCACCCATGCCCTTGCCAGCTTCTCTGGGCACCCTGGGCTGGGGTTGTTTCCCTGGCACCTCTGGCCTGAGCTCCTGTGTGTGCCAGTCACGCCAGCGTCTGGGTGTCACGCCACCCTGCTCTCCTGTGCGTACACTCTCTCAGTCCCACGTCACCCCTGAAGTGATGTTTCAGCCCCTTTACTTAGATTTCTACTAAAACCCACTCTCACATGAATTTGTGGGTATATGGCAGACATTTCTAAAGGTTTAGGAATTTGGAAGAAGTTATATCAAAGCAATGCAAAAATCTTTAAAAATTTTAATTCCACCGATTCCTGTTTCTAAATAAACGTCTATGTCCTTGCTCATGCTGCTTGGCCATGCGCTCTCTTCTCCCCCACTACCTGACACTCCTTTTGGTTTTTTTATGCAGAACAGTTTTTTCCCCTCTCTTTTTCCTTGCCTTCTTCCAAGCTGCCCTCACCTAACAAAGTTCTCAAGACTATTTTCCTGGTTACCACTATAAGAGAAAGTGTAGTGCCGACATTAAGATTTTATAGGTATATATACAATCTTGTCTTTAGCTTTAGGCAAGGCACTTAACCTTTCCGACTCTATCTTCTCATTTGTAAAATGGAAATAGAAATGATGCCAGCTTTGGTGAGGATCAAATATGGAAATACGCACGAACTGTGGTATCACATATGGTGGCAAATTATTCAGCCATAAAAGAAAAGGATTTTACCAATATCTTAAAATATGCCATATCAGTGGCAGATGCTCAGCAGTTATTTGCCGAATCTGAATTATTATCTTCGCTTAATAGATTGATTGACAAGTGCTATTATAAGGTATTGACTCAGTCCACTAGGTATCTTATTCAAATTTAGTTGATATTCTCCAAACCCCTGGAGCAAATTAAACTAGGGAATGATAGGAAATAACTTTGTTATTATGATGAAATTAAATAGCAATCTTAAGATTAAAATGAATTTTAATAGGAAATTCAATTTGTTGAGCAAAAATTGTGATGATGACGATATCAATAATAATAGCAACTACCACTTTTTGAACCTTTACTAGTGGCCTGGTACAGCGCTAACATTCTATATGTATCCCTTCACTTAATCCTCACCACAATTCTGCAATGTAGTTATACAATGCCTGTTTTCTCCATAAAGAAACTGCAGTTCAAAGAGGTTAAAAACTTTGCCCAGTGCGATCCAATCAGTGACAGAGCTGGAGTTTGAGCCATGCCTTGGGTCTGAAATCCTGGGTCATCCATTGGGGTGACACTCAGTGATCTGAATACGTGAATGACTCTTCCCCCCCAGGATCCCTGAGCTGCACGCCACTGACTGGGGGAGTCTGGTGCTCTGGCTTACACGTTCTAGCCTCACTGCTGCACGCTCAGTTCATACCTTGTGGATGGACTGTTTTCTGAACCTATGTTTGAGTTTAACTCTTTTTATCCTATCAGGGTAGGTGATAGTTGTTAAAAATAGAGTTCTGCCCATCATTCTGTGTTGATAGATAGTAACCACACTAGTGGCGGTCAGTATTTAATAATATGAGTAACTGTTAAATCACTGTGTTGTATATTTGAAATCAATATAAGATTGTACATCAACGATACTTCAATTAAACGAAAAAAAAAAAAACAGGGTTCTGCCTGACTTACGGTGCAGGGAAGGCGTGGGAGCCTCCTCCGCTGCGTCAAGGGGCTGAGCTAGTGGCTGGATGTTGGATCCGGTCAGGCCTGACTCTGGGGGCTGAGGAGGAGACCTGGGTGGTGGGATGGGGAGGAGGCCTCACTGAGGCTAGGTGGGGGCAGAGATGGCTGGAAAGTTAGGCTGGCAGGAGGACCTCAGTGAAGGGAAGGCAAGGGTGACCCTTGTTACTCCCCGGTGTCAAGGAAGGCCTCCCCACAGGGTCCCCGGCCAGCCCTACCCGGCAGGAGTGGAGCATGAGTGATGTGCGTGCCTTCATTGTCTCTGCTTTCCCCGGCCCGGACTCTGAGAACATGAGGCTCAGTGGCGATCAGGAACTCCGTGAGAGTGCTCTGATACGCTCGCTGCTGTGGGCTGAGCTGTGTCCCGGGTTGGCGCCCTAACCCCCTACCTAGCATGTGAGCTTATCTGAAGTTAGGGCCTTCCCTGAAGTTATACTGATGTTCTTAGGCTGAGTCCTGAGCCAAGATGTCTGGTGTCCTTATAAAAAGGGGCACTTTGAACACAGACAATTTACAGAGAGAACACGATCATGCGGACATGGAGAAGGCCAACTCCAAGTCAAGGACAGAGCTGTGGAACAGATCCTCCCTCACAGCCCTGGAGGAAACCAGTTGTGCTGACACCTTGACTGTGGACTTCCAGCCTCCAGAACTGTAAGACAATGAATTGCTGCTGTTTGGGCCGCTCAGTCTGTGGTTTTGTTATAGCAGCCCTAGCAAGCTACTGTGCTCACTGAGAGGTCAGCTTTTTGGGATTTTGTGAATGAAGGAGTAGGGCTGATTTTTGGAGTGGGTGCAAAGCACTGTGGGACCCCTCTGCTTTCTTCCTTCTGTTTGGAGGTGGCTTCGTGGTGGGGGTTTGCCGTCTCTGCTAAGCCTGACCTCTGACTATGAAGCTCTTATCATTGGTGGGAACTTAAGCAGATTGCTACTATCTCAGGTCCTCAAGCTCCACGCCCGCAGAACAGGGGTAATGCTGCCTACCCCATCCAGATTACTGCAAGGACTTAGTGTTATAAAGTGAACCTGTGATGTGCCTTCCCAGCCATAAACTCACGTAATGGCAGTTACTCTATTCACAAGCCCTGGGTAACCAAGTTATGTATCGCATGATGTGATGTCCCCCTCTTGCAAGATGCCTAGAGCAAGAGTGATGTCTGATCCAAAGTAGTCAATCTATAGAACCGGTCAGCTGTCTGTGCCCTGCCCTGGGAAGACAGCTGGGCCACTCAGACACCTCCTTTGGGAGTCTGGACTGATGAATACTGAGATGAGCAGCTAGAGTGGACTCTTCAGCTGAAAAGTCATGAGGTAGAGTGAGGCTCAGGCCCAAGAGCCCATGTGCAAGCTGGAGTCAGGAGGGGAAGGAAATGTGGGTCATCTGAGAGGCTGGTGCTGACAGAGCAGAGCTTGAGCCCAAGCAGAAGTGCTGGGAGAGAGATGGAGAGAGAGCCTGGGCACTGCTGCTCCGGCACAGGTCCCGGGGTAGCTGTAGTGGACATCTGCTTCTCTCAACCAGAAAATTATAGCTGAAACAAAGGAGATTCTATGTAGGAAAGGACAGGCACAGACGAGGGTCCTGTGGCAAGTGCTCAGTAATGTTAGTTATGTTCTCTCATTGCCTTTGACCCTCACCTGTCCAGATAGAGTTGGGGCCTAAGAAGAACAGGGAAATTAAGGCAACGAACACCAGATGCATTGTTGGGAAGGGCAGAGGAGGAGCTACAGTGGGTGGCCTCTCCCTCCTGCCTTCTCTTTTCTTCCTCCCTTTCTCCATCCCGTTGTCTCTCCCTTTTTCCCTTTGTCTTCCTCTTCCCGCAAACTGAATGCCTACTGTGTGTCCAGCAGAGATGCTGGAGGTACAGGGCTGAATAAGATGACAAGATCTGTGGTCCCTACGTACTAATGGGGAAGAAGATGGCAAACAAGTGAACAAAGAAATAAACATGAAGTAATAAGAGAAGGGGAGACAGAGATGGACTACCAAGGGCCAGCAGGTGCTGCACCCATCCACAGTCTTCCCTTAGGCCCACGACAGAAGGCACTACTCTTGGTTTAATGCTCCTCTGTCCTCATCTTGAAATGCTGAAGAATGTTGTTAACAAGGGGCCTTGTATTTTCCTTTTGTACTGCCTGGTCCTGCCTGAGTGGGGAGGGCGTTTGGGGCACCACCTGGGCACTTCTTGTTGAGGCAGGAACCATCCAGTATGCAGAATCATTTTCTAATGCAGCTGGTTGATAAACCATGAACTACAGGAGGCTGTAGAATTCCCTTTCTTTGAAGAGTTTTTAAAATGGCATAAAGCCTGGCTCTCCTGTGATGTGTGAACGTGTGGTTCTGCTTAATGGCAGGGACATGGGCCATTATTCTTGAGGGAACTGCCTGCCTGTCTACAAATCCTTTGTGAGTACAGAGAACTTCAAGGAGGGTCGGGAGAACCATGTGGCATTGGATTTGGTCTTTTCTAGCTGTTACATGAAAGTTTTGTGAGGAAACCATTTTTTCCCTTTTAAAGCATGTATTGAACTCACAAAAATTTGTCGGTGCATGGTGAAACGATCCCCAGAGACCCAAGGGGGTCTCCCTGCCTAGCACACCTTGCCTGTTCACTCGGGGCACGCCGTGGGCCTGCCAGGGCTGCATGCAGTACGCTGTTGTCCGGGAGCCGCTGAGAGTGCTTCTAAAGTCAGGCCCCCCCTGCATTTTTAAAAAGGAATTCACAATGGGTCGATTCTGCCCTTCTTAAAGTGTTTGGGTAAAAGGAAAATATCTGGTTTCCCAAAAATATTTGAAATGTTGTTTGCCATAATGAGGAAAGACAGAATACGTTCCTTCCAGAAACAGAAGCCCTAGTAGCTTCTGCGGATTGCATGCGAGCAACCCATTCTGGGAGTATGGGGGCAGGTTATGTGATGCTAACTATGGTCCAGAGGTGGGTTGGATCGGTATTTTGGCATATTGTCATTGTTATTATTCAGAAACTTTTCCCTCCCTATTGAAAAGGACCGGGGGATGAGGAAGTTCAATGAAGAGATTTTTTTAAATTAAAGTATCATTGATATACAATCTTATGAAGGTCGCACATCAACAATATTGTGGTTTCAACATTCACCCATACTATCCAGTCCTCACCCCCCTACTGCAGTCACTGGCAGTATAATAAGATGCTATAGAGTCATTACTTGTCTAAGAATGAAGAGATTCTTGTAAGTGTAAGCGCATACTGGGCTGGGTGTTTTGGTGGCCCAAGGAATAGGTAGGTGTTCACTGAATTTCTTAGCTTCAGTGACATTTCCTCACACATATCCATTGTTTGCTGTGTATTATGTGTGCAGGTACTTCTTGTTTTTCTATTAGTTTTTTTTTTGGGGGGGGACGGGTGGATGTTTTTATTTTCCCTTATCCAGGTGGATTTGCAGTACATGTCATGATGGAAGAAAAATGACCAGAGGTTTAAGGGAAGCAGCTACAGATAATTATAGAAATCATCTTAGGAAAAAAATTACCAGGAAACTCCACCTCTCAGCTGGGTGGAGAAACAATTAGAGAACAATAGGAGACGGTATATAATCAAGTGCTGAATCGGTGGTGCGGATAATGAGTGCTCTAGGGAGGGATTCAGAGAAAGAGTGGAAGACTGTGGAACCATCCGCAGCACTTTGTGTCAACGATCCCTCTTCCACGGAGAGATGTCTGCATTTTCTTTGAGAGTTGATTGTGAGGCTCACCTGACCCACTCTGTGAATCTATCGTTAATGGGCAAGATCAGGTCTTTTGTACGTTCGATTGCATATCGGTTATGGCGGAGCCTGGATAAATGGGACGTGGAAACCGATAACTTAAAGCGACGGCTCCCAGCCCAGGAGAGCGCCGCCAGGACGGTCTCTGCATGACAAGCACCCGCTTCAGTCTCCCTGACAACAATTTCTGCAGAGTTGAAAGCCATTAAGGGGTGGATCTCTAAAGTGATAGCCTGCATTTTCCAAGGGATAAATCTTTTCTGCTACAGAGGTTGGCAGCTGAATTTCGGTTTCCCATATCCCCCTCCTTCCCACTCTTCGCGGAGCAGCTCAAAGGCGAGCAGCAGCAGATGCGAATGGTAAATATTTCTCGAAGAGTGTGAGACAGCGGGTAGAAATCTCTCGGATTTATAACGAGGCATCACCTTCTCAGTGTGAAGGGTTAAACTCACTCAGACTGTGAATGTTGGGACCTTTCAGCTGTTCTCCAGGAAGTTCAATACCTAGCGATTTTAAAAGATCCTGACACACCTGAAGTTTTGACATGCTTACATCCTAATAGAAATTCTCCACTAGGTAAATATGGACCATTTTCTCTGACAGATGCAGGTGAGAACAAAAAGCTTCAGAAGAGCAACCAGCCTGAGCAATCAGTTTGAATCTATATTCAATTTCAGCTCCAACCGAAGAATGTTGATGAACTAAGTAAGACCTGTTTAGCCTGTTAGCCAGCAGGATTGTTAAACTGCACCTCATGGCCTGTTGTAGACGCCAGTGCAGTTGAACACGTTTGTCAGCCGTGGTCCGTGGCGGACACGAGCTTGGAAGAGGCCTTCCCCTTCTTTGCTTTACCAAGTGTGAGAACAGAAACAAGCACCTGGGTGTCCAGTAGGCATTCCGACAACTAGATTTTAATGGGCTTACAAACATTAAGTTCTTTTTTGCAAGGAATTATTTTCTACCTCAATGGGTAAAAAAAAATGTGACGAACCAAAGATAATTTCATGTTTACTATGCACAAAAACATTTCTGTTTTTATGTCAGGGTCTGAATTCAGTCACTGAGTGGCATTAGGCTGTGAAAGAGCGTCTTGCAATTAGGACCTCCTTCCCTTTTGGCATCCAAAGTGAAGAAATTCACCTGACAACAGATAATAATAATGATGGCTAATACTTCTTGAACCCTTACCGTGTATAGCTACTACCATTTCTCAGAATGCTCACAACCATTACGCTCCTCATTTCACAGAAGCAGAAGCAAGACATAAAGGACAGCGACTTGCCCAGAGTTACCGTAGCTAGAGAGTAGCAGAGCTGGGCTCCATCTGTCTAATGTAAAGTCAAATCCAGGTATTTGACCATAACAATATGGTCTGGTTTTGGCAGGTTTTAATATGCTGTGGAAAAATCTCTTGTAAACCCGAATGCAGTCGAGAGCGTGGACAGCCAGGTCCAGGGCGGGGGGGAGTCTTCTGCTGGAAGATGTGGGCTGAGCCAAGCCCTCTTTTTCTGGAGATGAATGTATTAGGTGGTCTGCTTGCCTTGAGAGTGAGGAATGCATACTCTAAATTCTCCATCCCCCAAGAATTTGAGCAGTGTATAGCTGGTTCAGGTGACAGTCCCTTAAAATTTTGCACTTACTGAAAGACAGAACTTGGTCATGGAATGTCTGTGTGAGCAAGAAAAGGCAAAGTTGGAGTTGGTTAAATATAAATGTAGGCTGGATAACTACTTCTAATTACTTATTCAGCGCTAGTGAAGCCACTTGTTTGATCTTGTTTATACAGTTAAAGAAGTCAGTCAATCAAGACCTGCTCCATGCTTGAAGAACACCGCTGCTATAGTAAAACTCAGATTTGCCTAGTTTGTATCCGACTTGCTAAATTTGCACTGGTTCTTCCTACCTATGCTCAGAACACCTCTTCTCCCCTGTAAACATATGTGGCAACTTCTCATGCTTTTCATACTCACTAAACAAAAACCTTGGAATGCTGGTTTTCCTTCAGTGAATGTACCACAGAGATTTCTCTTAAGGATTCAAGTAAAAATGGGAGAAATATTATTCAATATATCATATCTCTGAAAAGGTTACTACTGATTTTTATTAGATACACAGGCTGAATTCCTTTAAGTCCATTTTATTCTTCTTACAGGATCAGATCTGCTTAGTGTTTATTTTCATGGCCTTTAAAGGACTTGCGTGGCATGGCAGGAGTCATGTGATACTCACTTCTAAAGAACTGGTCTTAACACTGATGTCGTCTAGCTACACCCTGGAACGATTTATGGTCTAAGCAGTCTTGTAATAGCGGAAGTGAAAAACTAGTTAAAAAGAAAGGCAAAGCTCCTTGACAAACAAAGTGGCCAATTAGTTGGAGTGAAAAGAAAAAGTCTTTCCAAGTGCTTATTTCAGTAACTTATTATTTTCAAGTCATTATCAGGACAAGCAGAACTTACTCTAGGCTGATTTTGATGAAGTGATGATGATTTTTGATGAACTAGAATCACTTGGTTGAAGGCGGGTTGTCCAGGATGCTTGAGGGTTTGTATAAGATCAGTTAGAACCAGCATATGAGGGTAAACTTCAAGACCAACTCTAAACTCAACCAGCTCTAAACTCTGGTGCCCTATTTGTCCAGAAGGATAATGAGATGACTTTCTAAATTTGCTGAAACCATGCTGTTAATAAAAATGTCACTTGCAGGGAAGAAACATACCATCAAGATTTCAGTGTCACCTCATTTGTGAAGGGAGATGGTAAACACCTTGGAAAGGACACCTGTCAGGGCTGCTTCTCTTTCAACAAAGGACAGCATATACCCTGGGGCATTTTTCAGCAACTGCCTGTTACTTCTTTCATCCAAGACTTGCCAAGGAAGCTCATATTTAGGCAATAACTCACTCTTGTCTGGCTTTGTTTTCTTGTCTCTAGGACTGAAGGGAATAATCAGCTTGAATCTTGGAGAGATTCTCAGTTAATACCAAAAAGCAATCAATCGATTCATACTGTTGTTAAAGTATAGGAAATGGGGAAGAATGGTGGTTAACTTTCTTCCCTCATGTTTTGGAATAAACTCCACTTTTAACTGCCTAATGTGGAGTCAGCTCCTGTGCCCCAAGTCTGTGTATTCATTTTTGAACAACTCTTCCGCTCAGTATCTCTTCCCATTATGTTATTGTTTTTAGGGTCTAGAGCTGAACCAAATCTGTGAACCATTCAATAAACATTTACTGGATGTTGATTAAGTGCAAGGCCTGTGGAAGATTAAAGATGGCTGCACATATTTTTATAGACCTTCCATTGAGAAGTGGGCTCTTTGCCTCCTCCCCTTGAATCTGTGTAGTCTTTGGGGCTGCTTTGACCAACAGTTTATGGCTGAAGTGTTGCTATGCCAGTGTCAGGGCCTAGGTCTCAAGAAAGTGGCCACTGCCACTCCCTGTTTCTTGGAGCGCCCTCTCTGGGAGCTCTGAGATGCCGTTAAGCCCTATTGCTCTGACCCTGCCATTCTGGAGAGACCACAGGGAAGCCCTCGGGTCCACAGTCCCAGCTAATTCCAGGTTCTGCACATGTGAACTAAGCAGTCCAGAACCCTCCAGATGAAAATACCCAGCTCAGCTGAGCGCAGCCCATATCTCCAATCCACAAAATCAGGAGATATCATGATATCATGATTACTGTTTTAAGCCACCTAACAACCAACCCCAAATTAGAAAAAATGTTTTTGCTGAAATCTGAAGTCTAATGCTGCTTTGAAAAATTGAAGTGGCAAATGACCTAATGTGAGTAAACAGTTTACTGTAGTGGCTGATGCATAGTAAACACTCAGCAAGAGGTAGCTTTTGTAAGTATTACTGTTAATAAAATCCCAACTATTCTCCCCATTCTTGGCTTTCATCCTTGGTTCCATGTTCTACATCACTGCCTGAATCAACTGCTCAAAAGCACAGTCATGTGTTTAACATAGCAGATACCGCTAGTTGTCCTTCCTTCTGAAAACAAATCCCGTCTTTCTCCTCAGTAACAGAACTTTTGAATATTACTTGGGTATATGTGGGCACAGACTAAAAAGACTGCATTTTCCAGCCTCCCTTACAGCTGGGTGAGGTCAAAAACCTAAATTTTGGCCAATGATTGGTAAACAGAAGTGATTGTGCAACTTCCAGAAAGTGTCTGTCAAGGGAGAGCCCTTCTCCTTTGCGCTACTTGGAATATAAGGATGTTGCATAGAGCCCATCCACCATCGTGGACAAGGCTGTAAGGGTCACATCCTCAGGGTGGTAGAGAATAAATCTGGAAAGAGTGTGGGATCCTGACTTATCTCTCAGTCCTTTTATTCTCATCTCTGGATTTTTACATGATAGGAAAAACCTTGTGGATATAAGTTCTTTTTTTTTTCAAATGCACCTCTAATTTTAACTAAAACACCTACTACATTTTAAATGGAGACTATGAAGATGAATAAAATGAGACTCCTAATATTTTTTTTGTTGAAGTATTGTTGTTATGTAGTCTTATATTGGTTTCAAATATATATCACGCTGGTTCAACAGTTACCCATATTAAATCCTCACTCCCACTAGTGAGGTTACTATCTGTCAACATAGGAAGATGTTACAGAATCATTGGGTATATTCCCCATGCTGTACTACTATCCCCGTGTCCATTTATATTATGTTTGAGAATTTTTGTGCCCCTTTATCCCCTTTGCCTTCCCCACAACCCCCCCCATGGTAACCACCAGTCCCATCTCAGTGTCTGTAAGTCTAATGCTGTTTTGTTCACTCTGTTTTGCTTTGTATTTATATTCCACATATAAGTGAAATCATATGATATTTTTCTTTCGCCGCCTGGCTTATTTCACTGAGCATAATACCCTTTAGATCCATCCATGTTGTTGCAAATGGCAGGATTTTATTTTTTATGGTTAAATAATATTCCATTGTGTATATGTACCACATCACCTTTATCCATTTATTTACTGATGGACACTTTGGTTGCTTCCATATTATGGCTACTGTAAATAACATGGCAATAAACTTAGGGGTACATATGTCTTTTCATATCAGGGATTTTGTTTTCTTCAGGTAAATTTATGGAAGTGGAATTATTGAGTCAAAAGGTATTTATATTCTTAGGTTTTATTTGTATTCATTTTTTTAATTTTTAAAAATTTTGGTATCATTAATATACAATTACATGAGCAACATTGTGGTCACTAGATTCCCCCCATTATCGAGTCCCCACCACGTACCCCATTACAGTCACTGTCCATCAGTGTAGTAAGATGCTATAGAGCCACTACTTGTCTTCTCTGTGCTATACTGCCTTCCCCGTGCCCCCGCCTATATTATTTGTGCTAATTGTAATGCCCCTTTTTCCCCCTTATCCTTCCCTTCCCACCCATCCTCCCAGTCTCTTTCCCTTTCGTAACTGTTAGTACATTCTTGGGTTCTGTGAGTCTGCTGCTGTTTTGTTCCTTCAGTTTTTGCTTTGTTCTTATACTCCACAGATTAGTGAAATCATTTGATATTTGTCTTTCTCCGCCTGGCTTATTTCACTGAGCATAATACTCTCTAGCTCCATCCATGTTGCTACAAATGGTGGGATTTGTTTTCTTCTTATGACTGAATAATATTCTGTTGTGTATATATACCACATCTTCTTTATCCATTCATCTACTGATGGACACTTTGGTTGCTTCCATGTCATGGCTGTTGTAAATAATGTGGCAATAAACTTAGGGGTACATATATCTTTTCATATCAAGGATTTGTTTTCTTCAGGTAAATTCCTAGAAGTGAAATTACTGGGTCAAAAGGTATTTCTATTTTTAGCTTTTTGAGGAAACTTCATACTGCTTTGCACAGTGGCTGCACCAGTTTACATTCCCACCAACAGTGTGGGGGGTATGAGCCTTCTGATCTTTTGGAGTTCAGGCTTTGTGTGAAGATACAAGTGAACAGAATAATAAAGGGCTATAGACTACATGGAACAAAAATTATTTCACACTTTCTGTGTACCAAGGACACCTTTTCATTTTTTATCTCACCTTGTCTTCACAGTGGTCCTGTAAAATAATGATTGTTAAAATCATTTTGGACAAAAGGAAAAAGACTCAGAAAGGTAGGGCCATTTGCTTAGGGTCAAGTTAGTAAAAGGTGAGCCCAAGTCTACACCCTTGTATTCTGGCTCTTTCACTAATTACACCACATCATTTTGCAATAAGGAAGGTATTATCAGTTCAATCAACGAGGTGACTTTTATACTGGACTTTGAAAAATTAGTAGATATGTGAAAGACACAGACGGGGGAAGGAATTACAGAAGGAAAGGACAGCGTATGCAGAAGTGGTACAGCACCGTCATGGCATGCAGGGAACATGGCAAGTCCTATAGGAATGGCTGGAAAACTGAGTGGGGTCTGATTATGAAGGATTTGGAACTTGACTTTCTTTGCTTTTGTACCATGCCTTTCCACTTTCCCTTTTTCTTGTGTATGTCCTTCTGTAAGCCTTGTTTTTCTCCTGTATAAAATGAAGGTTGCAGTCAGCTCTCTGTATCAATCAGAGCACTTAATGTTAGCTGCTATAACAAAACTTCCCAAATCCTGATTGCTTAATTTTCTGCTCTTGCACATGACAATTGCCTCTCATTTGGCTTCACCTTCCTTATAATACCAGTCTCTTGGTTGTTTGAGGGTTGGGGAAGAGAATCTAGGTTGCTTATAGTGAAGACATCATAGGGGGTTTTGGAAACTGTGGCTGGTGGGATTCTCTTGCCTACCTTGAGCTCGTGATGCGGTACGGAGATGATGCTGTCAGAGGAAAGACTTTTCTATCTACCACTCTGTTGGTGTCTAATTCTGGTGGTTTATGAATGCTCATGGTGAAAAAATTCATTTCCCACTTATACAGAGATTTAGTTGCCTATTTTTGGTCTTAACAAATCCAACATAGGTTCTGGTATACCCATATTATTCTATTGCCATGTAAAAGATACAGTAAGTGGACAGTTTTTCCTTTTCTGAAAGAATTCTCTACCAAATGATTTACAATCTATTCCCTTAGAAAACAAGGTCCTGTACTGTATAGAGGATGAGATTTTCTTCACAAAAATTCAGTTAACATACAGCATTTTGAGAACTCTTGTGTAACATAAAATCTTACTTAGTGGGGCACTGGTTGTGCTTCGGAAGTAGCAAGTGTGGCCTCTGGCCCACCTCCATTTCTTCCTGATTTTAAGTGAAATCATTGGACCCACTTCCTTTTTAAAATTTTATTTTCCCGTTAGGACAGAACATGGCTCACATGGATGTGCTGGAGGAAATGCTCCAGGAAATCCCAAGCAGGGTGTAATTACTATTAATTCTCACAAGTATCAAAGTTACTTGAAGAAATACAGCTACTTATGGATGGATGATAAAATTGAATTCATGCAGCATTTCCTTCTCCATGGGTGACTACTTGCTGCTGAAGAACTAGAATTGCCTACAGACCTTGGGAGTCAGAACTCTACGTTGCGGTTAGCACACTATAAAGAACAGGTATTGAATTTCAGCTAAGTCTAGCATCATCTCTTTCAATTCCAAGGACAGCTGTTAAATCGTAAAATATTGTGAGATGTAAAGCTCTTGCCTCTGAGCGATCTTTTCTTTTTCCTTAAGATCAACATCTATGAAATATTATGTGAAGGCAATGACAACTTTGAAAATCAGAAGATATTGAGTGGCTAGCTTCAAGTTGATGTTAAACCTTTTAAAAATCAATGATGCATGTTATAAAAAATGGGGTTTGATGTTTAAGGAGCATCTGCTTAACCATGTAACCTGCAAGTAGAGTAATTTGAATCTGGTTGATTGTGTAAGGAAATTAAAATAACACAAATCATTCGATGAAACCATCCTCATGGAATTTTAATTTAACTCAAATAATAAGTATTTTAATAGTTCTCCCGTGTGCTTATTTTTAGTCTTGCATTCTGTAAGTTACAAAAGAGTTGCTTTCATGCATGTGAAATGCAATTCTCTTCTTGAAAAACTTGACACAATGCTTCTCCATTTGATTTGATTGCATTTGCGTGTTCACTAATATAATTGAAACATGTACTTCCCCCCAGTTTTCACAGGCTCGTCCCTAATCGACTGTTGGCATTTTCTCACATTACATGTCAGTATAACTGAGTTTGGCCAACTTATTCATGAAAGAGGAAAAAGTTGAGTGCAGGAAGGGGAAGGGAAGTTCAGCCCATTTAGTACCGAGTGGGGGGCTACCGGCAGTCCTTGAAATTTCTACTGTTTTAACTGATGAATTAAAGCTTCAAGGAAGAGACCCATGTAGAGTCAAGTGCTGTGAACTCAAGAAAAAGGGGGTACCTTCAAGAGATAGTCAATATCAATCCTTATAAATCGGGCCTCAAACCGCCAATCAAAAGAGATTCTTGTCTCTTAAATATCTTCTGTGTACATTAAGAGTATTTTTAATGATTGATAGTGGGGATGTAACAGAAAGGTCTATGACCTTGAAAGGAGAAAATAGGGGTTCTCCTTACCTGGTCATTTTTGAGTGCTGTGATCTTACATGAGTGAGTTAATGTGAGTGCATTTCTCACAGGGATATTGTAAAGGTTTAAATGTAATTATCATGCAGTCAATCAGTATATGCTTCTCGAAATACATGGCTTTTGCCGGGGGTGGGAGGGGCACATCAAAGGTAGGAGATAGAATGCATAAAGGAGGTGGCCAATAAAACAGGCAATGCAGATTTAAATAGAGATAATTTTCCAAATCAAAATGAATGTGGGAATAACTGACTGCAAAGAAGAACCCTTACTCTTATTTTTGTTTCTTGCATATTATCCTCATTTCCCCACGTGACAGAACTGGATTAGTTACAGTAACAAAACCATGAGATACATTCATAGCAATCAGGCAAATTTTCATTAGAAAAACTCCAGCTTTTATTTTAATGACATTAAATGAAAAGAATTTGATTGACAGATTTTGTAGGCATCCATTTCTGATGAGAGCTGTGTTCCTTTGCATCTTACATTGCCATCCCATCATATGTTCTATTCTTTTAGAAGGGGTAGATTTAAACCCATAGGGAAAGTGAAGAGCGCTGAGCTCTCATCCACACAGAAGGCCGGGTCTCAGGACTGCTGTGAAGCGGCCACAGTCAGAGGAGCACGGGTCATGGGGATTCTCAGTCAAGGAGGAAATGCTGCCACAAGTCAGGACTGGACCTCTTCAAGGAAAACCATTAGCATCACAAATATAGTTTACCCGGTGAAAGCTAGATTCTCCTGAACTGAAGCCACATCCTTATGTGTATCTGAAGTTATTGAAAATCTTTATTGGAATCAACAGATACCTTTGGAGGCTCTGTGCTCCCTGGAGGGGTTGCCACCCCTCGTGAAAGGTCAAGGCTAAGGGAGCTGAGCTTTCTGCTAGGTGGTTTCACCCCAAGCCCAGAAACCCTTACTGGGCTGATACAGATAAATCACGGATAAAAAAGGAAGTGTTGAATTCAGCTAAATAATCTGTTTTGGGACTATACAATATTAAATTATCCGTTTCATATTTTACCTATTTTGGTATCTTGAAGACACGGTGTACATTAGGTAATTCCTCATTATATGTATATCACAAACAACAAGGAAGTCTTTCCCTATGCTTGGGATCAACTAGAATATTTAATTAAAAATGTGTTTTGAGATCTGCATCTGAACTGTGGTACAGAACAGTTGAAGGGGGCTTGAGATGGAGCCTTGCTAAGAGTTGTAGTGGGAACTGTGGTATTTACATAAGTATCTTCTAAAGTAATTATAAATGTACTTTGTAATTAATTAAACATACTTAAGAATTAATTAATTTTATTATTAATAATTAACAGCAGAACATTCATATTGTCCCTCTAACTACCATCACATTTTTCTCACTGCACTTGTCTCAAATAACTGTTCCATGTATAGTGCATTGAACTGCATATTTATCTGGATAAAAAAGCCCGGTGGAAGGTAGAAGTTATTAGTTGACAATGAATAGTAGGTCAAGTTCATTTTCCACTATCATGGATTATTCAGGAATTCACACTCAGTTCTTGAATCTGGAAGTTTGTAGGAGCTGGATTTCTTTTTCTTTTCTGTTTTTCATTTTGCTATGTTCATTTGCTTCAGATTCACAGATGTAGAGGCAGTGCAATTATAGAACCCCAAAGTGGGTAGTTCCCAATTATTGTATCACATGAGATGAAAAATGTTAGTGAGTTTGCAGTAGCAAGAAATGGGAGTTACAATGAAGACTTAGGATGGGGAGAAAAGGAGAAGAAGAGAACCGTGGGCCCTTACCAGGACTTTTGACAAAGCCAACGTGGAACATGAGGGAAGCATAGGAAAGATAGCGATTACGAAGGCCAGTAGAAAAATGAAAATTAAGATGGCCCTTTCAAGAAGAAGCCGCACAGGTTGTTTCAAGGGATTCCAGTTTGGAAACTTGAATGGGCGAAGACATCGCCAGGGCAACATGTTACGTAAATGGGGTGCAATTATCAACTGCAGATCTCAGTGTCCACACAGGGTTCCCCTGCCTCCTGAGGGTATGGGGGAGTGAGGGATGTGGGGCTGCTCTTGGTTCTAAGACGGAACGCTGCATTCAGGTGGGAGTTGCAGCTGAATCGACCGGAGATAAATGGAACATCTACATCTCAGCCCGGTTGTGTCGGTCAGGGTTGTCCAGAGAAACAGAGCACCCACACACACACACATGTGAGAGAGAAAGAGAGACAGCGGCAGAGAGAGGGAGAGAGAAGAGATTTATCCTGGGAGTGGGCTCAGGCGGTTACGGAGGCCAAGAAGTCCCACGGTCTGCACCGGCCAGCTGGAACGAGGCCGGCCACAGATGTGAGCTCTGCAGTCCAAAGGTCTGAGAACCTGGAGCTCGGCCATCTGAGGACAGAGGTAGACGGATTAGACAAATAGAGGAGGGAGAATGAAATTCACTCTTCCTTGCCTTTTTGATGCCCTCTGGACATCCCTTAGCCCAATCACACGGACACATAAGATTAGCCATCACACCAGTGAGGGCTTAGAAGGTGAAGGAAATAATGTTAAATACTTTGAAAAGTAAGAGAGGTGGTGGATGTAAGAAGTAAGAAATCTCCTTCAGGCAAAAGAACTTTGAGTCCTTTGGTCCTGGGCTGGGGGGGCCAAAGACAGACCTGGAATGCCAAGAAATCTTCTTTCATGGGCTTGATAGCCTGGCATTCTAACCATTTGTTTTCAAGGGTTAGAAATTAAAACCACTGTTTGGGGAGTGAAAGATCTGGTATTGAAACTTGGTTAACTCTAACATTGAGTAAATTTCCGTTTCTGTGTCTTGGTTTCTGCTTTGAAAAGTGGAAGTCCTCCTAACCTCATTGTGAGATTATCAAGTGGCTTCAAGGAGAAAATGTATGTAAAGCACATAGTTAGTCCTTAATTGTAGCTGTTAGTAAAACAGTAAAAGCTTTATTCTTGCTCCAGCAGGACTCAGCTAAGCACAAGCCTTGGGGTCTGAGGCCAGTGAGCTTACCCCTTTGGGTCTTGGTTTCCTATCAGAAAAGCAGATGACGATGCTCTACCCTAGACTTCTGAGCAGCGTGTCTCAAATTTGCATGTGCCACCTGGGGATCTTGTTTAAAAGCAGGCTCTGATCAATAGGTCTGCAGTGGGTTTGGAGAATCTGTAGGTCTAATCGTTCCCATGTGTTACTGATGTTGTGGGGCACGAACCTTTCCCCAGCCAGGGTCATCTTCTGTAATGTTGAATCTGCTACGAGTCTATAAACAACAAACTGAAGTTGGATCCCTGAGGCTTTGAGAAAATGAGATATATTTTTCAATGAATGGAGAGCATGGCAGAGAGATGCTGAGGATGCCTAGGGAGCAGGGGATTAGGCCCGGGGAGACTGTAGTACGTGGCTGGTTCCTATCAGAAGGGAAGGTGGCAGCTATGGAGGTGCGGGTGGAAGGAAACCAGAGGGCTGTGCACAGTAAATCGCCTCTAATCCCCTATTGTGTTTAGGGCCTAACTGGGACTCAGCAGAACAATACAAGCCCCATATTCTTTAATACTTCTCAAGGGGAGCCACTATAAAACTTCACTGTTTCTGAATTTAATCCATTAAAGGTTCCTACACTTAATGAAATTACAACAATTCAACAAAGATATAATTGTCCTCAATACTGCTTTTAATATAATTATCTGTAACCCACTGGAACATGCTATTGCATCCTATAATAGAATTACGACATGTAATATTATCATAAAGTTCCTTACCAAATACACACAAGTAATGCAGTTTACGTGTTACTCAGGTTTTGGTGTTTCCATCCGACAATGTCCAGATTTTTTTAAATGATAGAAATGTAGATATATTTATCAGAGAGCTAGGAATGAACGAGACCAAAAGAGAGAAATCAAGGCTATTGTTTCTTAAAGGGAGGCCTGCAGATCGTGTACATTTGGTTCCCCTGGGCACTAGTTAAAATGCAGATTTCTGGGCTCTCTGCAGCTCTTACTGAATCAGAATTAACAGGCAGGAAATTTGGACTTCCGCTAAGCATCCCTGGAGCATTCTTACAGAATCTAAAGTTTGAGACCTTCTGATCTGGATTTTGCCCCTCTCCTCCAATCACGTGGGACCGAGGCAAGGCTGGGTCTGGTTGGGCAGAGGGACCCCTTGTGGTTTCTGAGGCCGTTGTCCTCCCCATGCCTGCCCTCATCCACCCGCTAGGGCCCCATTGCATGGGATGTTCCGTACCTCATACCTGCTCCACCACCTCTGTCTTTTGCTCAGGTTATGGTACCGCCAACACATCCAGGTGCCCCGGTGAGGGACCTGGGGGTCTCTTGACTCCTCATTCTAAACATTCCATCAGTTTTTGGATCTGGTTGATTTTACCTCCAAAGTCATTCTCAAAACGTCTCTTCCCTGCCCTTTCCCTCTTCTGCCACTTTCATCATTTAATCATCCATGAAACAAATATTTGTCTACTATTCACCTACTGTGTTGTCAGAAGGTGATAAATTCTCAGAAGGAAAGGAAGACAGAGAGGTAAAGGCAGTGCTGGGGGTTCTGGGTACAGGAGTGGTACCATAGCTGGACTCTAAGAGGACCTGTCTGGCCACGGCACCGAGGGCAGACCCAAGAGGAGAAGCCGAGGCAGGGAGAGTGCTCAGGGCTCTAATGCAGGGTTCCGGACAAGAGATGGTCCTGGCCTCCACCAGCCCGGCCGCAGTGGAGGTGGAGAGAAGTCACCGACCCTGGCTGTACCCGGGGGGCAGTACCAAGGAGAGCGTTCGCTGGTGGCAGGGTGTGGGGTGTGAGGGTGAGTGACCAAGCAGGGACTGGGAAGGTCGTTGCCCTAGCCACTCCCCAAGGTCAGAAGCTGCAGGAGGAGCAGCTTGTAGTGGAAGGGGTGGGGAGGAGATTGGGAGCTAAGCTTCGGACCTATTCAGCCCATCACCTCTCACTGGGCCACCCAGTGGCCTTGTGCTTGGCTTCTGGGCCTTGAGGCTTATCCTTCATCAGGTTGCCAGAGGGTTCCATATAAAATAAAAAAAAGTGTCCCTTCCCCTGCATAAAATCCTTCAGTGGCTCTCCGTTCTGCTCAGGGTAGAGTTTAATGGTTTGGGGTATATGGGCCTGTCTCCTCCCTGCCCCTCTATTTCTTAGCCCTGCATCCTGCATGATGCTGAGGTCATAGTGAGTCACCCAAGGCATGGCGGCGTCACTCTTCTCCACCTCCTCCTTACACCCTCTGCCTAGAATGCTCTTTCCCTGTCTCTTCCTTGAGAACAAGCCTGGTGCCTCATTCATTATTTTATTCCCAGTAACTAGTACAGTAAACTGAACTAAAAACCTCAGAAGAGTTTTCTGGCGAGGATAATCACAACTACCTCCATTTCACAGATGAAGAAACTGAAGTTTACAAAAGTTAAGGAACTTGATTATCCCAGGGCTACAAAGTTGAACACTCATCTTTAACACCTGAGAGCGATTTCATTTTCTCTCCGCCATGCAAAACTACTCCCATTTTTGCCTAAAGCCAGATCTGCCAGGCTCCCCTTTTTTCCAGGGGTCAAGCTGGCTACCATGTTACTGCCACATCTATACTTACAAATCTCTTACAACTGAAATTCTTCTCCTAAGGGATCCTTTTTGCTACCAGGCAAACTTTGGCATGACTATCTATCTACCTCTTATCCCCAGGCCCCCAACCTCAGCCAAATGACGAATCAACGAAGTCCACAAAACCGTAACAACACACACAGGTCATGTAAGTGCATGAACACAACTTTCTTTCCTATAGAACAGATCATGAACTTCATAACTTCTTTTAAAACTATCTGCAAAGTCAGATTTAATATTTACAATTATACAATAATAAAACATTACAGAAAGCCTGGAAAATAAGAGAAAAATATCACATACTCTATTAGCATAAAATAGTTTGTTTTGCATATTTCTTTCCATCTTTGCTTATATTATATTTATTTTTACAAGGTTAGATTATATGTATAATTATCAAACTTTTAAAAATTTAATATTGCAGCAGAAACATTTTCTGTTTCTACATGGTCCTTGCATTTATTATAAAGATTTCCTGTGTTATATCCTAACCCATGGATGTGCTATAATTTAGATATTACATTAGGTTGTTGAGAATTTTTCACCATTAGCATCAATGTTGTGTATACCTTCTTATGAATTTTTTTTATTGTTTCTCTTTTTGGATGATTTCCTTAGGACAAGCGCCAGAACTAAGATGGATACTTTTTAATGATTATAATATAGAATGTGAAAAAGCATTTCAAGGGAGCTATTCCACCTGGAAACTTTTTCTCTTTTTTTCAGGCTGTTTACAGGGGATGTGCTGGACCCCATGGGACCACTTATTATTTAGAGAACTTCCCAGAGCCTTGAAAGAGAACCTGAGTACCATACTGGAATCCTATGACCTTTCAGTGGAGGGTGGGGCCTCTTCCATCCTTAGGAAGCTAAATTTTTGGAGGAACTTTCCTCCCTGGCAGTTGAGCCTCGTTTCTTTCCCTCGCTCAACCAAAATGGTCCAGGAGAGCAGTTTCCCTCTTAGCCATATGTAGGTGTTCAGACACCACCACAAGGTGGCTGGCTCCATTGAAGATTATGGGTACTAAATACTTACTCCAAAATGTCAGCAACACTGAAATTTGAGACTTTTCTTTCTCATCTCCAGCAATAACATGATTAGGAAAAGCATACAGGTACAGTAATAACAGCTCATATTGAATGTCTATTCTATTCTGTCATCTTCATAGAAACCATATAATTATCATGAGCCCCATTTGACAGATGAGGAAGCTGAGCCTTGGAGATGTTAGGTGCCTTACCAAGGGGCGCTCACAGCTGATAAGCAGCAGGGCCAGCCACCTAGGACACCAGACAAGGCAGGCCCAGAGAAGGGAAACCGCTGTACCATAGTATTAGTAGTGCTATTGAAATTACCCTATTTGGAACATTAATACTTTTATCAAACAATTCTTAAATAACATTGAATTAGAAACCAGGTATAAAATGTGGTTCCCCAAAATAAAACCCGAGGCTGCGGTTTTGCTCCACCACTGAGTCAGAAGCTGGGCAGAGCCACCAGTACTTGTGTCAGGAATCTGTCCTTTTCCTCAAGTTTAGCTCCTGAGAACTTTGGAGACCTGTAAGTAAGAGATGAAAACTGGGGACCAGTTTGATTGCTTACTTTTCAATTTTCATTTTTCCAGTGGTCTAATACTTCCTGGGACACATAGAGTTTACTATGGAAATGTCTGTTTGATTTAAATTTAGACCGTTTTCTTGTACCTTCATTTATGAATGCATTATCAACAAACCGTGTGTTTTTATTTGACTTGTCCAGATAAAAGCCAAATAAGGCTCATAAATAGATTTCTTTGGCAACCTGATTTCCTTAGGCAGGGAGTATAGTAAAGAGCCTGTGGATATGTTCTTGTTGGTTAAAAATTGAGTCAAACAAAGGAGCATGAGGAAATTTTTGGGAGTGATGGAATGTTCATCATTTTGATTGTAGTGATAGTTTCATGGGTGTATACATAAATCAAAATTTATTAAATTGTACATTTTAAAGGCACACTTTATTGTACATTAATTTTATCTCCATAAAGCTGTAAAATCAATAAACAAAAAATTGAATCAAGCTATGTGGCCATTTATCAAACTTGTTAAATGAGTTGACCTTTTCTCCCCTTGAATTACACATCCCAAAATGGCCCAAAGATAAATCTATTAGAAAACCATAGCCTACTTTAAATGAGCTTTATTATTATGTAGGGGTGAATACTACAGAACTTCAGAATCATACAAACTCTTGCTGAAACTCAGAAAATGTGAGGGGAGTTAGAGAGCTTTGTGCCTTTACATCTGAGACCTGAGTTTGAGCAAATTCTGCTTCTGGCTGCTGTTGTCTCATACTTGCCCTTGTATGAGTTGTACGAAAGCAGAAGTAAGTGGGGATGCTTACTTATTAAAATCTGTAATAGTTTATAAAGGACACTGAGTTATGGAAAATGGAGGGATAATAGGTCATCTCCCTTTTGTCCCTCTCTTTCAGAAGGTGCATATATTGAGGGGCTGAGCATTCTATTTATATCTCCATTCTCAAAGCTAAATATTATACTTACCTGTTCTCTATTTTGACCTTGGTACAAAAAGACATCTGGTAAATCTGGTTTCCTAATGTGAGAAGCAAGGTCTGCAAGAAGACAATGTTCCATGACCCACAAACATACCTTCATTTGTGAGTGGCTACACTTAAAGCAAGAACACTTTATTTCCAAGGATTAGAATTTCCAATGAAAATACAAGTCATAAATTTTCTAATACATTCACCAGGTTATTATTAATCCGTTATCTTGATAGAACTATCTTATATTCCTTTGGGTAAAGACCTTTTGGTTCTATTCTTAAATATCAGAAAAGGAGATCTATCTGAATTAGGAGAAAGGGATAAAGGAACAAATATTTCTTATGTGCCTTTTACAGGCAACCTGATTTTAATGAGACCCCATAGTAATAAAAATCAGAACTCTCTACTGCTTAACCATTTTGTGATGAAATGAAATAAGCTATCCTTTTTATACCCGATTATTACAACATGGACTCCCATCAACCTTCCTTCCAGAAGTGAAGGCCCTTCAAGGTATCTTCTGAGTTATCACTGTGAGTTGTCCAGGAATCTGGGCTCCGGATAACTTCCATACTAAAGTGTCACTGAGAACAAGCCCCTTTAGTTTTTCTTGCTGCTCATCCTTTTTGTCCTGACGCCAAGCTCTGCCCATACAGCCGACGACTCCCACGAAATAACTACTTAGTTGGGTGCCCTGCCTTTTTCTAGCACGTGCCTCCTCCAGCCTTGCGGAGGGACCACTGTCCTCCCTACTCCTCCTCTGAGGAACAAGAGCCAGGCTTAGGGGTCCTAAATAGCACAGAGTAGCTCACAACTGCTCTCAGAAGGGGCCACGCAAAGTCCATAAGCCAGACTCTTCCTTCCGAATCCCCACAGGTCCCCCAGTGGTGGGGGCAGCTCAGCCCTTACCAATGGGAACTCCCAGGCCTATAGAACTAGAGTCCAATCAACTCCCGGTTCCAGAAAGAACCTGTCCTGCCCTCTTCTTGGACATGCCCACTCATTTTTAGGTGCTGGGTGACTGACAGTGGGAGTGGATCCATCTCCTTCTCTCATGGCCCAGGTGAGACTTCAGCGTACATTTCCTTAAGTCCAGCATGTTCAGTGGTAGGTAACACACCTTTGAGACACCTTCCGTCCAGGCCAGGTTGGGCTGATGCCACAGTTATAATCCAGGTCTCACTGAGTCCTCAGCATCAGGCAGTGAGGGGATCTGACCTGCAAAGCCCTCCTGGTTCAACCTCAGGTCCCAGCTTCCCAGGAGAGAACGCCTGGACCCAAAAGATGCAAGCATCTCCCAGGCTCTAAGTGGTCTGCGTCTGGGTACAGGGAATCATCCGAGACTCCTTAGAGAAGAGTGCCTCTAAGCTCAACTGACATTATAAACAGGAGAATCAAACTCTGAGCCCAAAGCCTTGGTATTGGGGCCATTTTTCCACCCCAGGTCTTCCTGAGAACAATGAGTATGCTTCCACATTGTATTTGCATGACCAAACAGGCTTATTAAAATGGCCCCTCCCTCCCAGTGGAGGGTCTTTCCCTAAAAATTCCATTTTCTTCTCTCGAATGCAAAAACTGCTTGCCACCCACAAAATAGCAAATTCTTACCTTAGAAGAAATTCAGCCACCCAGCTGCACTTAGATTATGCCCACCTGATCAATGACTGTTATCCATTTTCACATCATATTCAGGGCAGATATGCTCTAATAAAAGCTTGGAGGTGGAATCTGGTTGGAAGGGATTCTAACCACTGCCATCAGAATGCATCTATATCACAGGATTTCCCGGTCTCGCTCGTGTGCTCTCTCTCCCTTTTGCAAAGTTGCTTCAAATTTTGAAATTGTTTTCACTTTTTGATATGTTTAAGAAAAGGAAATATGATACAAAAAAAAGGTAAAATAAAAACATTAAGAAAATCCATCCTATGGAAAAAAAGTGTATTTTAGTCAACATGAATTCATAATGAAAGCAGGTGAGCTCCTCTACAGTTTCACATGGTTGCATTTGCCTGGAAGGGCAGTTATGAAGGGGCTGGGTAAATACTGGACAGAAATGAAGAGTGCTTAGGTCGATGCAATCAGTGGTGATACGAAAATGTGATAGCGTTTGTGGGGTAGAAAAACTGTTGCTTGTATGGATGCATGATTGGATGCAGGAAATTTATATGTCTAAAAAGCTAAGTACAAATTTGGCAAGAGCATTATCAGCATTATTAGTTTTTTCTATGCTCAAGAACAGACTCACAGAGACATCCAACGAACATGTTGTCAGGGCAAGCAAAGGATGTTTTGGTTCCTCTAGGAAAATAATTTTGTAGAACCTCATCTTTCTGGAGAAGGAAAATGGTTGGAATAAATGGTGCAGCAATGAGAACTTGTTGAAAGAAACATGCGAGAGGTCCTTGAAGAATATGAATTTGCCAAGGACACCGTTCTCTCAGTATTTACCACCATTTACCAGAGACTTTTATACTCACCATGCATATAGGATAGGTTATGAAAAAATTTTAGACAAATAACCCTAATTTAAATGCAGTCCCAAAGTTGTCAGAGCCATAAAGATTCCTATAATCGCTGTAAGATTGACCAGGAATGGAAGAAGGTGCCTACTTTCTAAACTCACTGTGTTGTACGAAGTTTCCCCTAGTTCAGCTCATCTGAAAAACTCTTTGAAAAGGAAGAACTATGACATTTTACATGTGAGTCTGTTTCCACATTGAAGATACATGTTTGTAAAACCATTGTGTTATGTAAGCATTCGCTGTGGAAGGCTTGCATTTTATTTCTATTTCATTATCATTTTGATATTTTTGTTATTTAAAATACATTTGAGGAACACAACCCCAATTTTTAAAACTGTGTTCTAAACTAGAATTTGCACAGTACGAAGCTTTTCACAAATGTGACCTCACTGAAACCTTAGGGCAGCCCTGGAAGGAGGCATCCTTTCACAACCGAGGAGGAAACCAATCCAGCAATTGGCTTAAGGTACTAATACTTGCTGAGCATCAGAGTTTAAATGCATAGCTGTCTGATTCCCAAATCTGTGTTCTTTCCATTCCTAGAAGCCTGCTTTCTAAGAATTACATGATTAAAAAGTACTTCCTGACTTTCAGACTGACTTTCCTAGTAAACTGCCCCACTCACACACACGCACGCATACCTACCTCCTGCACGACCATGGTCTTAACTCTTATGTCTTGAAGATTCTCCCTGACTTAAATCTCAGTTATTTAATGTAAATTATTTAGAAATCACAAAGCACTTGAAGGTTTTTCCGATCAAAAAAATGTTCTCAAAGGAGCAAAGTAACACAGAAAACAAGAGTATGTGTTTTGCAAGAAAGAGCTGAGGCATGTTAAAGTATAGATAAGAGATGGCAGAATCAAAGCCAGATAATCATTAAATTAATCATTTAATTCCAAAAATATTTATTAAATACCCACTGTGTGCGAGGTCTAGTGTTTGTCTCAAAGTATATTTAAAAAAAATCCTTAGTTCCTTTTAAAACTTGGCAGAATGAAAATAAATGAGAGAGAGAGAGGAGAGAGAGAATATTCCTAGGTAATTGTAACTTCACAGGAAAATCCGAGGGTAATATACCTTTGAAACCAAAATCAGTCAAAGGGAGAAGTAAAGTTTATTTCTTACAAGCAGTTGTCCATTTCTGCTCCCACGTGTCTCTCATGAACAGCCTGCAGAAGAAGAAGCCCACACCCAACCTCTCTGGTCCAGATAAGCCCTTGCTCACCCTGTAATTACCTATTGATATGGAGATGGACTACTCCTCTCCACCCCCTGGAAGCACCCACTGTATGGAGATGCACTAAAGCCAGGAGAGAGATTCTGGAAATACTGCAATTTCACCCACAGGCCACCCCTCCAGAAATCCCACCACACAATCTTCTTGTTCCCCATCTTCTTCAATAGCTCCATGCAAGAAAACTGGAGTACTGTAACCAGACTAATAATGTAAAATCATGATAATCCTCAAGCCTGAGGATTCAGCTTGGTTCAAAGTCCTATGCATATTAAGTCCCTAGCTCACCCATCTCACAGGCAGTCAGTAGCTGAACCGGTAGGGAGTTGAGAGCAATCATCACACAGCAGCTGCTGCCAGGGGGCAGATCCAGGCCACGGGGACTGTAGAAGAAAACAACCTTAGGGGTGATAAGATACATGTTTTAATGACACCAGCATAGGCAAATCTTGTCCATCAGATAGAATGCATGCAAGAGAGTGGTTCTGATATAGGACAGTGGCAGGAATGGGATCTCATCCTGGTCTAGTATACCAGACTTTCACCCCCCTCCCTGTGGAAGTTACAGATGGGTCAATATATAGGGCTATGGGAGGTACATGCACTGGTCATAAAGATAAAACAAAATTTCCCTATTAGATGCTCTTAACTCCTGGACGTTTTCGGTGCACCACCGTAATCTTTGTGGGCCACTCTGCTGTTACTCCAGGAATACACACAATGCCAGATTCCAGGCCATTTCCCCAAGGTGCCAGAGGGGCCAGCCAACACTGGTCCATGTGTCGAAATGTCCAGGGCTATGTCCACTCAAAAATGTCCCCAGGGTTTAATGCAGCTGGGGCTGACAGCAGGAAGGTGCTCTGCTGGCCATATCCTGGCTTCAATAACTCCTCTCTGGTTTGCACATACAGTTGTATGGGAGAGGCAGCAATGAATGTTAGCATGTCCACAGGGCTCAAGGCTTCTTTTCAGGGCTTCTCATTCAAATGCCGTAGCACTGTCCATAAACGAACTGACCAGCCCTGTAGACTATTGGAGCCTGACTTCAGGCCAGATTTCAACAAACCATTGTACCTCTCTATCATTCCTGCCCCAGTAGGGTTATATGGTATATGACACTTCCACTTTATTCCTAATCGCTGTGCCCATTCTTGTAACACATGTCCAGTAAAGTGGGTGCCTTGATTGCTCTCAATCACCTGTGGCTGGCCATAGGCTGCAAAGAGACACTCTAGACCCCTTTTGGTGGTTTGCTGATCTGCACAATGTGCAGGAAAAGCAACCAACACTCCAGCTGCTGTGTCCACACAAGTCATGGCATATCGATATCCTTCTGATATGGACAGAGGCCCGATATAGTCTATTTGCCACCTGGAGAGGGGCATCCACACCTTTACTATTGTCCCATGTTCCTGAGGGACTCAGCGCAAGTCCTTCTTAGAGCACACAAGACACTCCTTCTGGGCTCGGCTGACTTCTTCAAAGGTCAACAGCTAGCCCCACCAATGGGCTACAGCCCACATTGTTTTTTGCCCTGCGTGCGACAAACACTGATGTAACCATTGGGCTATGTCAGAGGCAGGCTTTCCTTCTAGCCAACACACCTGGGCCAGTTGTGTCTGCTTCATCATTCCCTGGGTTTGCCAACAGCAAATGGCCCGTCACATGATATATGGTTAACTGTCTTGGTCTGACCAGAGGCCCATAGGTCTTGCCACAACTCTTGCCCCCAAAGGGGCTGGTGACCAACCATCCAGTTGGCGTGGTACCATGTTTGTAGCCACAGGGTCAAGTCCCGATGGACAGCCCAGCTGTCAGTATGGACAACTATAGGGGAGGGCTCCTGCGTGATCATGAGCCATACTGCCCGCAACTCAGCCCATTGGCTGCTCTTCCCCTCTCCATCCTCCATCCACATTGTCTCAGTCTTAGGATGGAAAGCCACAGCCCTCCACTGCGGGGTCTTCCCACAACTGGAGTCATCCATATACCAAACATCTTCAGGTATAGGGGCTTTTTCCTCTTGATAAGGACTCTCGGCTACCAATGGCTCAAAAGCAAAATCTTTCTATTTTCCGCTGGTATATGTCACTGGCCCCAATAAGCATTGGAGTTCTCCACTTAAGGGGCTAGTATAGAGGGTGCTATGCTGCTTTAAGTATGCACCCCATTTGGCCAGTGTAGGCATCTGTGTCACACCACCCCATGGCCTTTGGTTCCAGTATTGCAACCACTCCACGATGGGATAGATGGTTATTACCTTGGTTGGAGCTGTTCCAGTGATAGGCTCTGTAGCCAGCATGGCGTGGTACACAGCAGCCAGTTGCTTCTCTATCAAGGTGTACTGGGCCTCTGCTCCATTCCACAGTTGCGACCAGAATTCAGTAGGTAGACGTGTCTATTCAAGCCGCTGTGAAAGACCACATCCATAACTATCTTCCATTACATGAGCATCTAGCTCACGGGGCCTTGATGAGTCCATTACACTCAAGGCCTGCATGGCCTTGATGGCTTGCTTAGCAGCAGTAAAGGCAGATGCACATGTCTCATCCCAGTCCCACCTGATGTCCTTTTGTACCAACTGGTATCAAGGCTTCAGAATTTGTGCCAAGTGCAATATAAACACTGTCCAGTAGCCCAAAAGACCCTTAAACTCTTGTAATACCACCACAGTGATAGTGGTAGGGAAATCCTGAACCTTGTCTATGACTGCTTCAGGAATAACATTAGTTTTACCTGACCAGACAACCCCCAGGAATTTTACAGACAAATCAGGTCCCTGAACCTTGGTGCTGTTCACAACCTATCCTTTCTATTGTAGATGTTGCAGCAGTCTAGGAATTACCCTTTCTAAATTTGCAAGAGAATCACACTTGAGCATAATGTCATCAATGTAGTGATACAGCTGCACTGTTTGCAGTTTCTTCCATGTGGCCAAGTCTTGGGCTACAAGTCCGTGACAGATGGTGGGACTGTGGAGGTATCCCTGTGGAAGGATGGTGAATGTCTACTTCCGGCCTTTCCACATGAAGGCAAATGTTCCTGACTTTCCTGTGCTGGATCAATAGAGAAGAAAGCATTAGCAAGGTCCACAACATAGCGATATGTCCCCAGTTCATGACTGAGTGTGTCCATGAGGGCTGCTATAGAGGGGACAGCAGCATGCAAAGGGGGTGTGACTTTGTTCAATTCCCTGTAGTCCATGGTCATACACCAGGAGCCGTCTGGCTTTTTCACTGGCCACACTGGGGAATTAAAAGGACTATGAGTGAGTTTTATGATGCCCATCTTCTCCATCTCCTGTAGAGTTTCTCCAATTTCCTTGTGCCATCAGACAATTTATACTGCTTAGCATTTGTCACCCGCCTAGATATAGGCAGAGCTACAGGTCGGTGCTTAGCGTGTCCCCTCAGAACTTTCTTCACCACACGTACCCTCAGTCTGAACTCACCTGCAGTGGTCTGTAACCACAGGCCCTGCAGGATATCTACCCCCAAAATATTTTCAGGAATAGGAGAAATGTTCACAGTATACTCCTTTGGGGGTAAACACCCTCTCCCCAGTGGGATTTGGGCTTTCTTCACTCTAATTGCCTTACTCCCATAGCCATCTATCACAACAGGGGACCAAGAAAACTCTCAGGGTTGCCATGAATTAGAGAACATTCAGCTCCTGTGTCCACCAGCACCAGAACACATTGTACAATCACAGATGATCAATAAATTGCTAATTCTATGTGTGGCCTCTGGTCCCCACCACGTCCCCAAAGGTGGGGGCCTTGATACCCCCCTCAGTCGAACTGGGATGCCCAATCATTGTCCTGTAAGGGTGAGGGCCCAGGTGGAGCCTGAGTAGTGTTCTCCAGGAAGTCTTGCAGGGACACAGGCTGGACATGGGGCTTTGCCTCCAGCTTCTGTGTCCTGGACTTCAGCACCTGGAACTGCCCCTCTGGCTTTAATTGGTGCCACAGTTCTAACAGGATCCTACTGGGCTGCCCATCAAGTTTTTCTTTATACCCCAGACTCTATCAAATCAACCCACATCTGGGTCCTCAAGCCTTCACTGGCCTGCACCTCTCCTTTCAGTCGTAGCCCATACTTTCTTCCATGCTCTTATTGTTTCAAACTCTCCCAGATCTGCCAAAGTACCCTCACTTAAGGGTTGCCCTAGGTGGGGGGCAAGAATAGTCACTAGGGACCCAACAAAAGATGGAGGAGCTGTATGCAGCACCAGATTTCTCATTCCTACCCTGAACAGCTCCTCATTGGGCCCATATTATAGATGATATTTTTCATACCCAGCTCCTGCAACACCTGCTCGAGCTCTGCATACATTTTCCAGCTAGTGGGTAAGTATGGTAAATCACCCTGATTAGGCCAAACTGCCCTGATGGCAGCTGTCAGTCAATCCAGAATTGCCTGATTCCCTGAGGTGTGACGGGCACTTTGCAACCACTGCTGGGGGAAAGGGTGAGTTGTCAGGGAAGCCAGTCTACTCATTTCAGAACCCAACGTAACAATGTTTTCCACCCCCATATCCCAGAGACATAAAAGCCATGTAGGCAGAGGTTCCAGTGGTTTCAGCCTGTACCAGATGCTCATGTCCACCAGCTCATCCTGGGTATAGGGGCGGAGCATAGAGGGCTCCACAGCCTTGGGAGAGGGCCGCTCCTTCCCCTGAGGAGCCTGCGGTTGTCACATTTTTACTTAATTACAACCAGCAGGCCTTTGATGCACAAGAGGCTGGTGCCTCAGGTAGTGGCCTTGGTAACAGATTGTACCTTGGCCCCACCCCCCTCATCCTCTCCTGACACCTCCTCTACCATCTCTGGGGCTGAAAGCACCACTTTTTCCTCCCCCTCCCCCTCCCCCACGACCTCCTATAATGCGACTTCTCCTGCTGTCTCTCCCCCTTCCTGCTGCTTAGGAATCTTCCTGGAGCATGATCCATCTTCTCAATACCTGCCTCTCTTCCTTAAGGGCATCCCATAGGTCATCACCCAGCTCCCCCAAGCTATACTGAAGTGTCTATCTTTCCTGCCAAAGTGTCTCTCTCTCTTCAATAACCCTCTCTTTCTCCTCAATAACCCTCTCTCTCTCCTCAATAACATTTTCCACTATCTTGAAGAAAAAGATCCTACAAACCCAGCTGCTACACAGCCATTCAAGGCCTCTAAGCAGCCTTCTATCTCACGGAGAGCTAATTCCACAGCTCTGGGTGTCTTCACCCTTCCCCAGTTCTGGGGAAGACCCCACCCCTCTAGGAGGTGCTTCACCCTAGGCCAATTCCCCACTAGGGGCTCCCCAAGTGGAAACCCCACAGATAGGGTGCTCCCAAGTGAAACTGCACTCTCTACCGCTGCAGTCACTGGGGTCCCCCCACTATCCATGGGGTAGGCGTGGATTCCAGACATCTCCCCACCATCTCTAGGGGCAGCCTACCCAAGGGTTGCCCCCACGTAGACAGATTTTGGGTTCAGAGGTCCTGCTGACTACTGCCAGATGTAACTCCAAGGGAATATCCTGGGGCAAAATACCTTTGAAACTGAAATCAGTCAAAGGGAGAAATAGCGTTTATGTCTTACAAGCAGTCGTCCATTTCTGCTCCCCCTTATCTCTCATGGCCAGGCTGCAGAAGAAAAACTCTACACCTAACGTCTCTGGTCCAGATAAGCCCTTGTTTGCCCCTTTAATTACCTATTGATATGGAGCTGGACTACTCCTCTCCACTCCCTGAAAACACCCATTGTATGGAGATGCACTAAAGCCCCGAGGGAGATTCTGGAAATATTGCAATTTTACTCACAGTATTGTAGAAATTATTGCTTTTCTATGCTAGAAACTTTTGGATTAGCCATAAAAGGGTTATGGACTTTCCATAATCTAGCTGGACCTCAAAATTTTTCAAAATAATTCATTGTTTCCTTTCCTTTTCCTTATTTTTGTCTTTAGAAACCTTGAGATTTGAAGAGTTTTTATGTATTCTACATTGAAAATGAGTAAAAATATAGCTTCAGGGGAAAGTGGTGTTCCCCAACCAGGGCGAATAAACTGATGTGACCAAAATCAGTTTAAGGAAAGGATAGATTGGGAGAAACCCTTTATTGCTCACAATGAGGTCTGGCTCCATTCGTCCCCTCTGGCCACTACTCTTGCCCTCTGTCTCTGTGGTCACTGCACAGTACACATTTCAGGAACCAGACCAATTATGCAACAAAGGGGAGGAGGGAACAGCCTATCCCTACCCTTCGCCCGGGAGGCTGCAAGAGGCTGCAGCAGTATATGTAAATGGGCTTAAGGCCAGGCAGGAGATTCTGGAAATTTACACTGCAATACATTAAATGAAAAGAAAGTAACCTAGACAGGTTTATGCTATTATTCATTTCTGAATGGAATTATTTTGCTGGTCCTAGTAAAGCTGACTTTTGTTCCAAAGTCTGATTTTGTTTGTAAAAACAAACAAAAACCCCAAAATGGTATGCTATTGTATCCAAACTTAGTTTATTTAACTCTCATTAATTAAATTTAGTATATTTGCTTTGTATAATGAGTTTAGCTCCATTACTATGAGAAAAGTGGAAGGACTCTGGCAAACCCAAGGTGTGTATGTGTGTGTGTGTGTGTATGAGTGTGTGCACATGAGCGTGTGTGTGATGGTGTGTGTGTGTGTGTGCCGGGGACCCGGGGACTATTAATTACAGATGGAGGCAGGGCTTGGCAGGGAGCCCTAGTGGTAAACAATGCCAGTTTGCAGCCTACCCAGGAATTACCTGGGAAGTGAGAGGATAGGAAAAGCTCGTGCATGAAGTAGCCCCTTGGCTGTCCAACGAAGTGTCTGTTATTGGAAGGAAATGTGTACTTTTTGAGGTGAGATCAGTTCTGTGCTCTGAACCGAATGATTTTTCGTTTTTTGTTCTGATAACAAGCTGGTGGTAAGCTTCACTGAACTGAGAAATTGTAAACTCTTAGAAAAGGCTGTCTGAAGATAACAATTCAATGTTTCTCAGTAATGTATTCTGGATGAATCTGATAATTCAAAGCCCACTTCACAAATGGGAGTGGTGCTTGCATCCTCTTTATCTTCAATTATGTCTGATCTGTTTCTAATTCAAACATTGTGCTGCTGTTGTCAGATCAAATATAGATTTTAAATGTTTTATGCTTCTCCGCTGGGAAGGCTTAAAATGTATGCAGGCTGTCTGTCAAGACTGTGCCAGTTGAATCTAATAAAGTTTTAGATAAATTTAAAGGAAATAAAAGAGTGCTTAAAAGTGAAATGATTCATGGTTCATGAGATGGAACATGTTTAATGAATGGCAGTTGGGAGAAAGTTATGGTACAGTCTCCGTGGATCACCTGCTTCACCTCTACAGAGCTCTCCTTGAATAAACACAAAGTGTCTTTCCGCTTACAAGGCAGGAGTCAGAAACCAATTTAAAAATAAGTCATCTTTGAGTTTGATGCAAACAGGGCCTCATAAACATATGGGTACAGGGACCATAATCCGCTGTTTTTCATTCCACATGATGACACTCCATCGTGGCAAGCAGATTGGGAAACGTAGTTGCAGGTCTCGATCACTGAACAGGATGCAATGGTCATTGTTACTGGAATTCTTTTTGTCTGCTGATTTATGTAGACGTGCTCCAGGTATCTGAGTGCTGTGGAATATCGAAACCAAAACATGTTTGAAGATAATATCGGCCACTGTTTCACCTGGGACCACATGGGCCAGGGCCCTGCTTATATTTGCAGAAATATGAACCTTATAAAACTGTGGAGATCTCTTCTTGGATTTTTTCATTTAGGGAAAGCAGGGAGGAAATGTTTTATTATTGCTTAAACCATGTTTCTGTCTTACAAAACTGTCATTTCATAGTCAGGGGTGTTTAACTGGGGCTTAAAGGTGAAGGCAGTAGAGCAATTTGTCACCACAGATATTTCTTGCATATGCTTCTAATTCCGTTTGGACTTCACACGGGAACAACTTTTGCTGCACTGGGTACCTCGCCTAGTTTGGCTTTGGAAGGACTATTCCTGAGTATCCTTTAAATGTTAATTAGAATTTGTGCTTAAAAGCAAAAGGCTTTGAAGTTTTAAGACCATAATCCTTCTAGGTCTCCACCCCCTCTCTCTCCCCGAGTTTATCTTAAGAGCAACAATATTTTTATCTAGGTAAGACCCTAGCATGATAAAGAATAATGGGACTAAGCTGATTCCTAAGAGGGAAAAAAAAATCAATTTACTGATCTCTTAGCTTACTTTGGCTTGACCCATTTACAAAACCAACATTAAAAATCTAAGAAAAAAAGGCATTTCCTTCACCGATGACCCCTGGTGCATCTCTTTTCTTTGAAGTCTTAAGGTCAAATTCCTATAAACAAGCAATATTTTTTCTCACTCAAACTCTGTAGGGATGCAAGAAAAATCTCTCCATTTATTTGTAGTGGCATTTCTTTCTAACCGGTTTGTCTGTGAGGAAACAATTTTGTGTTCTGAAAGGACGTGTTAGATTTTTCCACCGGGCACGCATTATGCTTTTGTAACTGAAGTTACCACTGACATTCCAAATAGGAAGAAAAAGAGAGGATGTAGGCACGAGGGCAGAGCGCCCGCGCACACGCTTGCAGGGGGCGCTCGCCGAGGGGTTTCGGGGTGCCCTGGGGTCGGTCTGGCTTTCAGAACGAGAAATGTCTTCTGTGGTTCCATATGAGACTAGGTTATACAGCTTCTCTATCACTCATTTCTGAATTCTTTTCTCGGTTGTGACCCCAGCACGATTTCTGTCTGCAGTGCAAGCGAGTGAGTTAGGCTTATTTCCCCGTGGGTCAGCCCTACCTGAAGTGGCTCTGGGCGGGTCTGCCTCTTCTCCATTTCCTCTCTTGGAGAGGATCCCATGCATTTCCCTTGAAAATGGAAGTCCTTTTCCGTATAGTCTTTTTTTTTTTTTTTTTTTTAAGTACTGATGAAAATCTTGGCCTCTAATTCTGAAGTTGTCATTTTTGGAAGCTTGGTGGTTGAAGGCTTTCTTTAAAAAACTAACCATGTTACAACTATAAGAGTGTAGGAGACAGGGATAAGATAGTATTGTTCTATTTTTCAACTTGGAGTAAGCTTCGTATAGGAAATGGAGAAACACAGAAAAGGAGAGAGACATACCACAAGGTTTAGTGTCTCCTGAGAACCTATTTCTGTTATACGCTTTGTCCCCAGAGGAAGGGACTGAGGAAGCAAGTGTAAGAATGCTGTGGAAATCCAGCGCAAGAGGAGTGAGCCATGTGTAGAAAACATTGCCTGGGTGTCAGGAAGAGTCACCCCGGCATCTGGAGGCAGAGGGCTGGTGTGCAGGGGAGTGTCAGGCTGCTGACACTGATCGATGTCCCCAAGCTCCCAGAGGAGGAAATACACATTACAGTGAGGATTTTTTTTTTTGATGAAGTGCATTATGTACTGATAAGCCATTTACACTTTCTTCCAGGCAAGAGTTCATCTGGGGCTGCAGGATGCCTGCTTTAGAAATGTAATGAAATGACACTCAAAAGTAGAAATACTGCAGTTTCACGGAGAAAAGGCAAAACAAGAGGGAAAAGCTAAATTGGCCAGAAGACTAAGAGTAGGTAGGAGAGAGAAAAGAGTCAGGGGCCTGGGTAGAGGAATGAATTGTTCCAGTGTTTTCCCACTAAGGCTAGTGAAAGAAATACACATGTATATACACACAAGCACATACTTATACACACACACACACACACATATACATACACACGAATACACATACATTACAAAAGGTTGAGGAGTTACATTTTTGGACAAAGATACAGAAAATGATTTTTCAGAATACTAAAACGATCCTAGACTCTAAGATAACATCCATATTCTTTGTTGCTGCTAAGAAGTTATTTCAGAATGTTGGTGTAGAGGCACATGGATGGGACAGCGGGAGTCCCAGTTGTCATACAAGAGGCTGTTTGATGATCGCACACCAGTCTAGCAGCCGCACTCAAAGGGGGCATTTAATGACATCAGCTCCCAGTGCAGTGTTTCCCCGAGTGTCACGCTAGGCCAGCATTTCTCTGACTCTGCTTCCAAGGGAGGCATTCAGCCAGTTCTTGGGTCTGCAGTCACCTACTGGCCATCAGGTATGAATCTAGTGTGGCGCTGGATCTGTGACGGACAGAGGAAAGGGTTGTGATGTAATCCTCCTCTTTAAAGAATCCCCAATCAGGGTGGATACCAAGTGGGAACACACGGAACCAGTACAGATCTGCGAGGTCAGGTACTATTCCACCCGCACACAGGGACACGCAGCCCCTGCCCCGGGCCCCACAGTCAGGGCGCCTTGTGGGTTGGGTGCCTTCCTCAGAAATTTCAAATTTCCCCTGCGGGGTGTGAGGCCATCAGCCCGCAACGCTGCTTGGTCAGGGCCGCTGTGGGTCAGGAGCAGGACTTGCAGGGGCCCCCATTTCCCTCGAACCCTGTGCCCCTCTGTGGGGTGGCCCCAAGGACCTCCAGGCCTCAGCCTGCAGGGCCTGTGGCTCAGCTCTGGTTCCAGGAGTCTGTCTTCACAAGCAGGACAGTCAGTTCATGCTGCTTAGTGCGGCATTTCTTTCACTGGGTTGCGTGAGATGGGGCTGCCAGGGTGGTGCTGACACGCTGATGTGGGTGACGCTTACTAGCACTGAGTGGGGATGAATTCTGGGCTCTGGATTACTGGTGGTCCATTGCTGACCTTGGACTTGAACTGTGTGTGTTGGCTTCAACTGTTCGGTGCTACCTCTGGCTTATAGTACTTGAAGACAGCAGGGGTGGCTGGCATCCTTTACCCTACCTGATCCTCATTGTTGACACCCAGGATGATTACCCCAGGCTCTGTGCCTCATGTCAGGCAATCCTCACGGTGCTGAGTTTATTTCCAAGCGTTTTTGAGACTATTGTTCCCTGATACCAGTGGGCCCTTCCCACTGATGTTGTCTCTTGCCTCCGATGGATGCAGCAATGCCATGATCTCCCTGGTCTATCTTGAGCATACTGGTTAGCGGACAGACTTTCCTTGAACTCGTGGGGCAGCAATTCTTGCCCCATGCACACACCCCTTGCTTATCTGTTCTGCTGGTAGCCCTTTGTGGAGGGTGGGGATTGGAAGAGATTGTGTTCTAGGAATGCAGTCATTTGGCCTAAAGAGTTCAAGAGAAGATGCAGCTGAAAGATGTAATGTCTATCTTTATGCTATAAAATTCCAAATGGTAAATATAGTACAACCAGATGATAAATGCTCATTTTCATTTTCCTGCATAACCTGGGTAAGACTTGTATTTGTAGTCAGTGTCAAGGAAGCACAGAAACAACTTTTCAGACAGTCAAAGGAAACCTATATTCATGGGTTCTAGGGTGGGTGATGCATTGTCCTGAATAATGCTGTCACCAGAATTAAATAAATGGTATCAGGGAACTGCAGACCACAAGCAGGTGCTGAAGATCCACGAATTATGAGTGATAGTACTGTTGCTACCTTTCTTTAGGCATGGGATATACAAAATTATCTAGAAATGGTACAATTGACAATAAAGAATAAGAAGAGATAGCCTCAGGCAGGACCTGAGCAGGAGAGCTGGTGCCTGAATACCAAGATGGATCTTCCTGTGCCCTGGTTGGACAATCACAAATATAGACATAGCTCTTCTCTACCTAGTCTAAATCTTCACTGATAAATCGCTTTGCTTCATAGAGGCCCATGAATTTTATAATATATTATTTTTAAAAAATGTAAAAAAAGAGTTGCCTGTGGCCTTAAACACTCTAGAGGTGGCCCTGACAGTGCCTAGTTAAATGCTGAACTAGTATTCTAATGGTTTATCATGGATTTATCAAGCATTTACTTTATTACGAATTTTTATTCTTAATTATGAAGCTAAAGCCAAGAAAGTATACAAATAAAATAATACACAAGTCCACTATCCTAACATTTTGCTAATATTTGGTTAGTATTTCTTTTTTCCCACCGAGGGGGCTGAGCATTTTCCTCCAGCCTTCAGGCAGAGGGGAAGGTGTTCGCACTAAAAAGCTGGAGGGTTTAGGAACAATGAGAGTGTAGGGAACATGTGTGAGGCCCCGACTGCAAGCTATAGCCAGTATTATTCCTCTGCATGGTGTACTTTCTACATTTGTGTATATCAAAAAACTATACAGAGTATTGTCCAGTGGGCTTTTAAGTTTTAAATAAGTGACATCATATTGAACACACTGTCCTGCAACTTGCTTTTTTTTAAACTCAAGATTTTATACTTGTGATTTATCCATGTTGAAATATGTAGATGTGAATAACATAGCTGTATTGTGTTCAAGTGTGTCAATAAGCCAGTTTATTTGTCCACTTCCCCATCGACAGTTTGTTTCCATCTTTTCCCATTTTTATGACAATGCTGTATAATGGTATCTTCACAGCAACTTGAGCACACGTTTTCTCTAAGATCCTGAAACGTAGATTGCTGGTCATAGGGTAATCGCATCTTTAGCTCTACTGCATATTGCCAAATTGTTCTACAAAATATTTTTGCTAATTTATGTTCCTAAAAGCAACGTGGGAGAATTTCTTTTCGCTCACATGTGTGCCAACACACCTGGTAACACTAAGATTTAATAATTTTTGCAAACCTGATGGATTTAAAAGGTATTTTATTATTACATTTTAATTTGCATGTACCTTACTTCAGGTGGGGTTGAGCATATTTTCTTCTGTGTATTAGGCATTGGGACATTCTCTTTTGTGCATTTCCTGTTCATCTCCTGCATGTCTTTTTATTGGACTGTTTATATTTCTCTGAGCAATTTGTAGAAGTTCTAGACATATTCTGGACATTAGTACTTTGTCAGTTACATAGAGGAAACAAACATCTTTTTCTATTCTGAGGCTTATCTTTTCACATTTTTTTTGTCATAAAAATTTTAATTTTCCTATAGTCTGATCTGACAGTATCTTCCTTTATGGATTATGCTTTGATGTTACATTTAAGAAGTCTTTCCCTACTCTAATGTCATGAATGTATCCTGTGTTTGCATCTCAAAGTTCTAGTTTTGTGTTTCACCTATGAGCCTTCAGTCCATCTGTGGGATGAGGTAGGAATTTAATTGTATAGCCTGTGGTCTCAGTTCCACTTATCAAGTGATCTGTCCTGCTCCCGTTGACTTGTAGTGCCTCATTTTTAGACCTATAACAAGTTTTTTTATAGGTATATACCCCATTACAGTCACTGTCCATCAGTGTAGTAAGATGCTATAGAGTCACTATTTGTCTTCTCCGTGCTATCCTGCCTTCCCCATGCCCCCCCCCACATTATGTGTGCTAATTATAATGCCCCTTAATCCCCTTCTCCCTCCCTCCCCACCCTCCCTCCCCTCCCCACCCACTTGCCTTTGGTAACCGTTAGTCCCTTCTTGGAGTCTGTGAGCCTGCTGCTGTTTTGTGTCTTCAGTTTTGCCTCATTGTCTTACTGCACAAATGAGTGATGATGGTACTTGTCTTTCTCCACCTGGCTTCTTTCACTGAGCATAATACCCTCCAGCTCCATCCGTGTGGTTGCAAATAGTAGGATTTGTTTTCTTCTTATGGCTGAATAATATTCCATTGTGTCCATGTACATCTTTATCCATTCATCTACTGATGGACACTCAGTTTGCTTCCTAATCTTGGCTATGGTAAATAGTGCTGCGATAAACATAGGGGTGCATATGTCTTTTTGAATCCGGGATCTTGTTTTCTTCAGGTAAATTCCTAGGAGTAGAATTCCTGGGTCAAATGGTATTTCTATTTTTAGTTTTTTGAGGAACCTCCATACTGCTTTCCACAATGGCTGAACTAATTTGCATTCCCACCAGTAGTGTAGGAGGGTTCCCCTTTCTCCACATCCTCGCCAGCATTTGTTGTTCCTTGTCTTTTGGATGTTCGCCATCCTCACTGGTGTGAGGTGACATCTCATTGTGGTTTGAATTTTAATTTCCCTGATAATTAGGGATGCAGAGCATCTTTTCATGTGCCTGTTGGTCATCAGAATTTCTTCTTTGGAGAATTGTCTGTTCATACCCTTGGTCCATTTTTTAATCAGGTTATTTGCTTTTTGGGTGTTGAGGTGTGTGAGTTCTTTATATATTTTGGATGTTAACCCCTTATCAGATATGTTGTTTACAGATATATTCTCCCATACTGTAGAATGCCTTTTGTTCTACTGATGGTGTCCTTTGCTGTACAGAACCTTTTTAGTTTGATGTAGTTCCATCTCTTCATTTTTGTTTTTGTTTCCCTTGCCCGAGGAGATGTGTTCAGAAAAAAGTTGCTCATGTTTATATTCAAGAGATTTTTGTCTATGTTCTCTTCTAAGAGTTTTATGGTTTCATGACTTACATTCAGGTCTTTGACCCATTTTGAGTTTACTTTTGTGTATGGAGTTAGACAGTAATACAGTTTCATTCTCTTACATGTAGCTGTCCAGTTTTGCCAACACAAGCTGTTGAAGAGGCTGTCATTTCCCCATTGTATATCCATGTCTCCTTTATCATATATTAATTGGATATATATGTTTGGGTTTATATCAGAGCTCTCTATTCTGGTCTATGAATCTGTTCTTGTGCCAGTACCAAATTGTCTTGATTACTGTGGCTTTGAAGTAGAGCTTGAAGTTGGGTAGCATAATCCCTCCAGCTTTATTTTTTCTTCTCAGGATTACTTTGGCTATTTGGGGTCTTTGTGGTTCCCTATAAATTTTAGAACTATTTGTTCTAGATCATTGAAGAATCTGTTGGAATTCTGATAGGGATTGCATTGAATCTGTAGATTGCTTTAGGCAGGATAACCATTTTGACAATATTAATTCTTCCTATCCATGAGCACAGGACGTATTTCCATTTATTGGTGTCTTCTTTAATTTCTCCCATGAATGCTTTGTAGTTTTGAGGGTATAAGTCTTTCACCTCCTTGGTTAGATTTATTCCTAGGTATTTTATTCTTTCTGATGAAATTGTAAGTGGAATTGTTTTCCTGATTTCTCTTTCTGCTAGTTCATCATTAGTATACAGGAGTGCAACAGATTTCTGTGTATTAATTTTGTATCCTGTAACATTTCTGAATTCAGTTATTAGTTCTAGTAGTTTTGAGGTGGATTCTTTAGGGTTTTTTCTGTACAATATTATGTCATCTGCAAACAGTGACAGTTTGATTTCTTCCTTACCAGTCTGGATGCTTTTTGCTTCTTTGTATTGGCTGACTGCCGTGGCTAGGACCTCCAGAACTACGTTGAATAAAAGTGGGGATAGTGGGTATCCTTGTCTTGTTTCTGCTCTTAGAGGAAAAGCTTTCAGCTTTTCACTGTTAAGTATAATGTTGGCTGTGGGTTTGTCATATAAGGCCTTTATTATGTTGAGGTACTTGCCCTCTATGCCCATTTTGATGAGGATTTTTATCATGAATGGATGTTGAATTTTGTCAAATGCTTTTTCAGCATCTATGAAGATGATCATGTGATTTTTTTTCCTTCTTTTTGTTGATGTGGTGGATGATGATGGATTTTTGAATATTGTACCATCTTTGCATCCCTGGAATAAATCCCACTTGATCATGATGGATGGTCTGTTTGATGTATTTTTGAATTCTGTTTGTTAATATTTTGTTGAGTATTTTTGCATCTGTGTTCATCAGGGATATTGGTCTGTAGTTTTCTTTTTTTGTGGTGTCTTTGCCTGGTTTTGGTATTAGAGTGATGCTGGCTTCATAGAAGAGTTTGGAAGTATTCCCTCCTCTTCTCTTTTTTGGAAAACTTTAAGGAGAGTGGGTATTATTTCTTCTCTAAATGTCTGATAAAATTCAGCAGTGAAGCCATCTTGTCAGGGGTGTTGTTCTTAGGTTGTTTTTTTGATTACCAATTGAATTTCATTGCTGGTAATTGGTTTGTTCAGATTTTCTCTTTCAACCTGGGTCAGTCTTGGAAGGTTGTATTTTTCTAAAAGGTTGTCCATTTTTTTCTAGGTTATCCAGTTTGTTAGCATATAATTTTTCATAGTATTCTCTAATAATACTTTGTATTTCTGTGGTGTCTGCAGTGATTTTTCCTTCCTTTATTCTGATTCTGTTTATGTGCATAGAATCTCTTTATTTCTTGATAAGTCTGGCAAAGGGTTTATCTATTTTGTTTATTTTCTCTAAGAACCGGCTTCTGTTTTCATTGATTCTATTGTTTTATTCTTCTCCATGTTATTTAGAGTCTTCTGCTCTGATCTTTATTATGTCCCTCCTTCTACTGACTTTGGGTCTCATTTGTTCTTCTTTTCCTAGTTTCATTAACTGTGAGTTTAGACTGTTCATTTGGGATTGTTCTTCTTTCCTGAGGTAAGTCTGTATTGGTATATTCTTTCTTCTTGGAACTGCCTTCACTGTGTCCCACAGATTTTGGGGTGTTGAGTTGTTGTTTGCATTTGTCTCCATATATTAGTTGATTTCTGTTTTTATTTGATCATTGATCCATAGATTTTTTTTTAGGAGTATGTTGCTAAGCCTCCATGTGTTTCTGGGCTTTTTTGTTTTCTTTGCATAATTTATTTCTAGTTTCATACCTTTGTGGTCTAAGAAGCTGAATGGTACAATTTCAATCCTTTCGAATTTACTGAGCTTCTTTTTGTGGCCTAGTATGTGGTCTAGTCTTGAAAATGTTCCATGTGCACTTGAGAAGAACATTTATCCTGCTGCTTTTGGGTGGGGTGTTCTGTAGATGTCTGTTAGGTCCATCGTTCTAATGTGTTGTTTGGTTCCTCTGTCTCCTTACTTATTTTCTGTCTGGCTGATCTGTCCTTTGGAGTGAGTAGTGTGTTGAAGTCTCCTAAAATGAATGCACTTATTATGTTTACCCCTTTAATTATTCTGTTAGTATTTGTGTCACATATGTAGGTCCTCCTCTATTGGGTGCATAGATATTTGCAATGGTTATATCCTCTTGTTGGACTGACCCCCTTATCATTATGTCATATCCTTCTTTGTCTCTTGTTATGCTCTTTGTATTGAAGTCTATTTTGTTTGATACAAGTACTGCAACTCTTGCTTTTTTCTCCCTATTACTTGCATGAAATATCTTTTTCATCCCTTTACTTTTAGTCTGTGTATGTTTTTGGGTTTGAAGTGAGTTTCTTGTAGGCAGCATATAGATGGGTCTTGTTTTTCTATCCATTCTGTAACTCTATGTGTTTTGATTGAGGCATTCAGCCCATTTACATTTAGGGTGAATGTCGATTGATTTGTACTTATTGCCATTGCAGGCTTTAGTTTCATGGTTACCAAAGGTTCAAGGGCAGCTTCTTTACTATGTAACAGTCTAAGATAACTTGCTTATTATGCTATTTCAAACACAATCTAAAGGTTCTTTTTTTTCCTCCCTTCTTTTTCTTCCTCCTCCATTCTTTATATATTAGGTGTCATATTCTGTAGTCTGTGTATCCCTTGAATGACTTTGTGGGTAGTTAATTTAATTTTGATTTGGTTAGTAATTAACTAGTCTACTTCCTTTACAGTAGTTTTATTTTCTCTGATGACAGCTCTAGCCTTAGGAGCACTTCCAACTATAGCAGTCCCTTGAAAATACACTGCAGAGACAGTTTGTGGGAGGTAAATTCCCTCAAGTTTTGCTTATCTGGAAATTGTTTAATCCCTGCTTCAAATTTAAATGATAATCTTGCTGGATAGAGTATTGTTGGTTCAAGGTCTTTCTGTTTCATTGCATTAAATTTATCTTGCCTCTCCTTTCTGGCCTATAAGGTGTCTGCTGAGAAGTCTGCTGATAGCTTGATGGGTTTTCCTTGGTATGTGATCTTTGTCCTCTCTTTGGATGCTTTAATACTCTGTCCTTGCCCTTGATCTTTGCCATTTAAATCATTATATGTCTTGGTGTTGTCCTCCTTGGGTCCCTTGTGTTGGGAGATATGTGCACTTCCTTGGCCTGAGAGACTATTTCCTTCCCCAGATTGGGGAAGTTTTCAGCAATTATTTCTTAAAAGACACTTTCTATCCCTTTTTCTCTCTCTTATTCTTCTGGTACCCCTATAATGCAAATATTGTTCCATTTGGATTGGTCACACAGTTCTCTTAATATTCTTTCATTCCTAGAGATACTTTTGTCTCTCTGTGCCTCAGTTTCTTTGTATTCTTATTTTCTAATTTCTATTTCATTTACTGTCTCCTCTACCTCATCTAATCTGCTTTTAAATCCCTCCATTTTATGTTTCGTTTCATATACTGTATTTTTCAGTTTCTTACTCTTTCTTGAAGTCCTTTCTTGAATATTTTTTCTGTAGCTCTGTGAGCATGTTTATGATTTTTATTTTGAAATTTTTTCAGGAAGGTTCATGATTCAGTTTCACTTAACCCTCTTTCTAGTGCTTGATGGATTTTGTTTTGTGCTGGTTCTTTTGCCATTTCATATTCCTAATGATTTCCTTTTCCATGAGGTCTTCTCTTTTCCCCTGATGTAGGCTGTCAATTGCAGTCTTTTTCCTGTTGCTTTTTCAGGATTAGTTGTATTTGCTGTATTTTCGTGTTATATGTGGTTTTGGGAGGAGGCTTCTGACTCAGTTCTTATGCCACCATCTCGTTTAATCCCAAGTTCTTTTTTATATTTGGGACCGTTTTCAGACTTTTTTTTCACTTGCCTTTATTTATGTTGATTTAAATATTATAGTTTTATAATAATCTTTCTCATTAGATTAATCTACCCACAGATTTAAATTTTTCTTAGCTATTCTTTGTTCTTTTCTCTGAATTTCAAGACCACTGACTTATGTGAAACATTCTTAACAGAATTTAATTAGAAGAACATTTAATTAATAGAAAAATTTGGGGGCAGTTATCTTTATATGTGGAGTCTTCATTTTTTTGAACTAGATATATGCTGTATAGTTTTTCTTTATATCCTTTATTAAAGTGTTAGAACTGTCCTTTGTATATCCCTTATTAGATTTATTCCAGTTATCATAAATGCTTTGTTGTTATTGTAATATATATTTGAAAAATTGTTTTGTCAAATTGATTTTTGGTGATATATAGGAATAATATTTGTGTAGGTGTCTGTGTTTTTAAACTATAATTCAAATTATGTAATTGTCCTAGGTGTATTCATATTTTTCTTAAAATTTTGGTCTATTTCATAAGTTTTGTCTTTTACTTGGAAATTATTCATTTGGTCTAAATTTTCAGTGTTAGTGATATGTAGTCTTTATTTTGCAATCACTGTATATAGGTGTAATTTTTGAACATTCCTAAAATCTGTCTATTCCTAATACCTTTATTTGTGTCAGGACTCTTTTCTTGCCCATCTTACAAGAAATCTATTTTGTTAGTATTTCGAATAATCTAGGTTTTGGTTTCTTTTATTGTTTTTTATTTCTTTGTTTCATATTTCATTAATTTTGCTTTTCTATTTATTATTTTCTTCTAGTTTCTCTGAGTTGTAGCTTTTGTTTTGTTTTTTCTCTTGTACATTAATTTTTGATGCAGGGTGTTTTCATTATCTTTCAGTTCTAATTTCTGATTACCATCATGATATCATCCCTTATACGGGGTACGAGGGATGAACCCAGGTTGCCTATGTGTGACTTATTTTGAAAATTTAAAAATGTCTAAGTATTTGGAATATAACTATTTTGTTATTTATTTCTAACTTTATAACAATATAATCAGAATGTAGTGTCAGTAGGATAGAGATTCTTAGGTATGTGTTAAGACGATTTGTGACTTAGTTTGTGGCAAATATGAAAAATGATCTGTTTGCCTGAAAAAAATGAGTGGGAATCAAATCTTCCATATCTTTACTACTTTTAAATCTGTATGATTTATCAATCACTGAGGAACATACACCAAGATCTCCTGTTATGATTGTGGATTTGTTAAATTTCTTGTAATTTGGTCAAATTTTGTTTATATATAAGGGAGGTTATATTTGTTATCTATTTGTTTTACATTTACTCTCTACTTAGGGCAAATGATATTTTAAAACTTAAAGCAAAACAGGAGATAATTTAAAGAAAAGTCTTCATTATATAATAGTGTAAGTAGTAAGTGGTTATGAAAGAAAATCATGCAGACTGCCCCATGCTACCTCACCTGGCCACCCAGTATACACAGTGATTCTAGAATCACTACTTCCAGCCCAGACCTCTCTCAAACTTCACTTCCACATATCCAGTTCCTCCCCTGTAACTTCTACCTGGATGTCTCACAAGTCTTTCACACTCAGAAATACAGAAGGGACCTTCTACACCCTTCCTCCCTTCTGCCCTGCAACCCTGACTGTTCCTCCTGAGTTCTTTATCTTGGTACAAGATGCCACTGTTTCCCCAGTCAGGGGCGTGAGAAACCTCAGACCTCTCCACGTGCATATCAAAACACAGGATGGGTTCCATCATTTTACCCCCTTGGTAATTCTCGTGTCTTCCCCTCAGTCCTATTGCTGCCGCCATGGTTTAGGCCCCTGCCGTCCCTCCCCCAGATGCCTGTGCCCTCCTTTGGCTCCCCCGTCTCTACACTGGTGCCCTCAAGTCTTTCCTCGACATGGCACTACATTAACTGTTCTGCATGGAAAACTTACTTGGTCACTCCTTGCCTCACCTTCTTGGATGACTCTCTGCTGTTTACAGGACAAAGTTGAATCCCTGTCTGATGTGGCCCCACCTGCCCATCTCACCAGCTCTGTCCCAAACACAGGAAAAACTTGCTGTTTAAATAGTACCAGACTGCTTTGTGTTTCTGTGACATTTCTTAGGCTATGCCCTCTTCTGAATGCATTTGCCTTAGTTTGTTAACCCAGCAAACACTGCAAGATTCAGCTCAAATACCACCTCCCCCAAGAAGACCTCTGGGTAACTCCCACCAGGTAAAGCTGACCATTGTCCTTTTATGTGCCCTCTTGTCCCTCAGTGGGCTCCTCTGGCTTGTCTTTAAGCTCCTTGAGGGTAGGGACTGTTTTCAAATCATCTCTTTTTCTTGTTTGTTGGATGAATGAAAAAATGAGTACTAATTGTGAAGAAAAATCTAGCTTCAGAGCCATTTGGAATTTGGGAATCTTTCAAAACATCTTATCTCTTTCCAAGGTAAGTTAAGCTCCCTCTGGAATTTCAGAAGAGGTGTGGGGTAAGAAAAGCTGAGTATGAGCTCCTGTCTGCTGATAAAGCTGTCGGAGTATAATGTGTAAACGCTGAAAGGAGAAACACACGAAACAGAAGCTTAATTAAATTATGCCTTGTAAATCTCATAGGACATCCCATGTTTTTAAAAAAAGAATGTTCATCAATTGTTCAGAATTTACTTAGTAGTCTTTAAAACCACTTTATTATCATCTCACTAATAAGCTAAGCCCTAAGAGGGGAAAAGACTCATAAAATGTGTCATTAAATAAAAAGTATTTACTTACGATACTAGCCTAGTTTTCAGTAACACTTTTAACATCAAAGAAACTTTGTTGAAGCACTTTCTCATATTTATTTGTTTCCTTTTCTTCCCCAAGTCCCTACCTTTCTCCATAGATTTAGTTTCAACAGATTTAGTAAAAGAGCAGTGCTTGGGAGAAATGTCCGGAGGAGTGGCCCGGATGGGGATCTAATCCTTTCAGATCTGGCAAAGAAAGGCAAATTAAAAATCTCAAAAGATATTGTTTTTTTTCCTTAATTATAAATTTTAATATAGTTCTAGAATCGAACACAAAATTTGTATCAAGTAAGTACAGGGTAGCCTTCCCCAAACTGTATTTCATTGAAGTACTTCACAGATGTTAAACAGATGTTTGGGTGAAAAAATTTTTGGAAAGGGGCTCCTTTCAAAGTACATAAAAGGCTCTGAGAAGTCCTGCAGTAAAAAACTGCTTAACTGTATTTAACCCAGCCTTTCCCAACATTTACTTGATTATAAAATTCTTTTGTATGGAGCACCTATTAACATGCTGCAGAAATACATCATTTGTATAAAAATAGGATAAAAATAGTCTGATTTGAGGGCAGATGTTTCACTTAGTGAAGATTATTCTGAAGTAGTAGAGAGTTAATGAACATTTTAAACAACCTGAAAAGCAGTGTCAGAAGATTTTTAAAATGCTGTCAAGAACTCATAAAATATACATTATATTGTGTAGCAATATTGTAAAATGCTGTATGATACATTAAAATCATCAGATTATACCCCATTACCCTACAATCTTCTAATCACATATTTATACATTTTACTTGTATCTGCAAAATGACTCCTGTTATAAATATTATGCCTGAATTATAGAAGTATGCTATAACCCTAATTGTAAAGGATTCCATGAAATAAGAAAGTAACAGCTTCAGATAATATCAAGGCAAAAGAATGATTAAAAATTATAGCATCACAGAATGTTGGAACTAAAAGGAACCCTGTGAATGATTTTAATCCAATCCTCTCATTTTAGATAAAAGGAAGTTGACAATAATTTATGAGGTCCTCAAGGAGAAGATCAGATGGCAGAAGTGTAGAAAAGGTGGGGAACCCTTGGACAGCATTTTCCCTTATGCAAGAAGTAGTAAGAAAAAGTCAAGTGCTCTGGAAGATGAGGTTAGAATTTTGTGAGAAGGAAGTCTGAGCTTAAGATGGTTGGCATCCTTATCTCTATTGGTGAGAGGGGTGCAAAATTACACAAATAAGCAAAATGATCAGAATGAGACAGGTACCTAAGCAGGCCAATGTGGGGGATGAAGGGGTGGGTCCTGAGGCCAAGAGCATCCAGACCATGACTTAATTCATCGCTCGCGATAAAGTAAGTAGACAACCACCTTCTCTGAGAACAGCACCGCTCGTCATAACCCCACCAGCATGGAACTCAGCCAGGCTACTGTTCCGTTCCACAGAGTGGGTGAGTCCTTGAGGGCCAGAGGTCGTTGAATCAGAAGCAGACACCAGCCCAACTTCAACCTTCTCTCCTCTTATACGGGGTACGAGGGATGAACCCAGGTTGCCTATGTGTCTAGAACGGCTACAGAGTGCCTGCTGCCTGCTTTCTCCTCCCCTCTGAGGAAGCTGCATTTTCCCAGGTAAGTAGAGGGTACAACCCGGAGGAAAACGCTCTTCCGTCAGCCCCGGGTCAGGCTTCTGACACATCATGTGGTTTACCACTCACTGGAAGCATCTTAGAAGTCTCTGCACAAGAGAGCAAGCTTTGCGCGTCTGTTGGATGCAGTGAGTGCTTTATCCTAAGAGCACAATGTTAGCGCCCTGAAGCTGTCAGGTTAGCATGCTGCTGCTGTATCCTCTGAAGTGCTGAAATGAGATTCCAGAAGAGCTAATAAAGACATCCAAGGAATAAATCTGTCCTTTCACGTCAGCTGCGTGCTGAGTGTGCCCAGCATTATAGCAGTCAAAATAAACATCTACATGCCCTCATTATATGATACGTGCATTATGTCTAATTCCCTTTAAAATGCTTTTTATTTTTAAATAGTAATGAAAAGTAAGTTGCTGAAAATATGACATTTTTGTGATGAGACTTTTGAGGCGTATTTGTAAAATGAGTTTATATGCTTGAAGGAACAAATATCTAAAATATAAACAATAAAGGTTAGATACTTTTCTTTAATGCATACATACAACTGAGGGAAAATCAAACAGGGTTAAAGAAAGAGCAATGTGGGGGACAGTGGATGCACCCTCAAATTCTCTTTCCGTGGACTTGTTGCCCTGGCTTCTGAGAGCGCTCTTGCTGGGTAGCCTTACCTGTCAGTCCCTTAGGATTGCCTCAAGTGCAGAGAACCACCTCACCAAAGTCACACCTTTCCCCAGGGCAGCCCATATCCCATAGTACCAATTGATGCAGGAGCATGAAGGCTATCTTGCACCAGCACCCAGAAAACTCTTCAGGTCCCAGGGCTGAAGGGCAAAGAGCGCTGTGGACCAGGCCCAAGATGTAATCACCCAAGTTGTGAGAAGAAGTCACTGCTACATCAAGGTCAGGGCCCAGGTTGGGAAAAAATGGGACCCTGACTAGCAGGATGAAGACACCTGGGTTGATGACCCCCAAAATCTTGAATTTTTATGGATACAATTATTGCAATTGCAATCAATGCCAAGGTCAAAATGGACAGTCAGGGATCCTGACATGCAGAAAGTGATGATGTAGAGGAAATGAAAGTTCCTACGGCCAGGATTCTTGCCTGAACTGGTTGACTTGCTCACTGCACACGTGTGGGCAATACAGTATTACTGACTCTCTATAAAGAGCTCTGCCCAGGGCTCTGGGCTGCAGGGCTGCAGGAGAGCAGAAGATGGAGTGGTGGCAGTGCAGAGGACAGAGACTGAGGCAGCTGTGGGGACAGAGAGGCCCAGAGGCAGAGACAAGCTTCCTGCATGCAGACTCGCTCTGAGTGGACAGGATTCTAGTGATTGACCCACCACCGTGGGCATAAAGTTGAGCATAAACCCTTTCACCCCAAGAATGTTCCATTGTCATTTTTTGATCTCCCTGAATCCATAGTGAACTTGCCCAGGACTGAAACCCACTGGCAAGAGAGACGGAAAGGCTAGTAGAGTGTGATGGATGTGTTTGGCACCCAGTGGTCTGGTAGAGTGGTTCTTGGTACTGCTTGTCTAATTTTGATGGTGAATGGGCAAGCACGGCGACTCAGACCTGGCAGGGGTGAGGGTCCTAGTCACAGTACTAGGTAAGCCCCTAAGATCAGTGGAGACTCAGGCTGAGGGTGAGTGGAATTGAAAATAGATGGTAGGGTAGAGTGACGACGAGCGCCAGTTGCAGCCCTGAGACTAGCTGTACCAGTGGGGGCTGTAGTTTTCTGCAGGAAGAATGTCCATTGGAACCCCAGAGGAGCTACCTTCAGAACGTATGTGAACTTGTGGATTCTAGCAGTACAAGGGTTGGCTGAGATGGACCTAGAGATGTGCTGTGCAGATGTTCTTCCAGTGAAGGCCTTGCACGCTGGACAGACAACCTTCAGATGTTAACCCCTCAAGAGCTGCCTCAGCTGTAGAGTTACATCGTGCAAGGCTAAGCCCTTCTTGCAATTGCTCACAGCCAGTGACTGATTAGTGAAGGCATGCACTTTGCCTGATGCTTTGGAACAGCACAGAAGAGTCTCTCTGTTACCAGTGACGCGCTCTTTGGCTTGCACTGCAGCTCATCTCGCTCTGTCTGCACCTGCTTCCTTACCCTCCCTATTACAGGTGATCGAAGGGCACTCCTGGGTACCTATCTTGTATGCCAAATTCTGTCTCAGAACCTGCTTCCCAGAGACCTCATGCAACAGGGATGTTTTATTTGATTGTATATTTTGGTTGTTATTGCTTATATTTATTTTAATGAAGAAGAGTCACCCCCTCCTACCTTCCACCTCCAATCTTTTTCAGGCCTCTGACTTGTCCTATCGAAATTTGGATTTGACTATTTGTTCCCTCCAATGGTGTCATTTAACTTGTTTCTATATCCTTTGTATTTCCTATAAACTGGAAATTAGAACCAAAGGCTTGATTGGATTGAAGTTCAGCATTTTTAGCGTGAATGCATTAGAAGAGCTGTGTACTTCCCACTGCATCACACCAGGAATACATAATGATTGTCTCACTTTGATGCTGCAAAGACTGATCAGTAGGACCACTGTTTGAACATTGAGTTCCTCTGCGCATGACCATCAGGAAGTCCATGGAGTAACGCTGCAGTCAAATTGCCCAGGAAACTTTCTTCTAATGGTTACAGCACTCACTGATGATCTTTGCATTCCTTTAGGGGCTGCAAAATGATCTAATTCTATTTTTCTTTCCACACTGATTTCCTAGAACTCTTAAAAGATTTCTTTCATTAACTAGACCCCTGAAGAGTTCATACAGGAAAGGATCCTCCAAAGGTGAGGAAAAAGATATTTTTTGTGTGTGTAATTTTTGGGGCGATATATTTAATTATTATTATTATTTTTGCTTTCTCTTTGTGTCAGTTTCTTACTATTAACTGATAGCATTGTTTACATGTTTAATTATTCTGATCAGTTGCAATTATTTCTGTCATGAGACTTTAGAAACATTAAAGTAGAGAGAGTCGTTTAACCGACTTGATTTATTACACAGCACTTGGTTCTAACAATTATCAAAACGTGGTGAATCTTATTCTTTCTCTGCTTCCCGTAGATTACACTAAAGCAAATCTTACACTCATATCATTTCACTTATAAATGGTTCAGTATCTGTCCCTACAACATATGGAATTATAAACAAAAACAAAAAAAATGTAATTCCAGGATTACATCTAAAAATGAATAACTTCTTAGTATTATCAAATATCCAGTGTTCAAGTTTCCTGATTGTCTTAAAAATATCTTTTCCCATTTTTCTATGGTACTCTTTTGGCTCAGGATCCCAACAAATACCGCATATTACAATTGGTTTATAATTTCTCAAGTCGTTTTTGATCTGTAGGTCCTCCTCCATTTCCTTTTGTCTCCAATTTTTGCAGAAATACAAACTCATTTTGAAAGCTGATAAGGAAAGGGAAAGACTTTAGCACTTATGCCACTTTCCCATATAAATGATAAACAGGCAGTAGATGAGGTAAGTTTCTTTTTATAGAAGTACTCCAATGAGAGAAAAAAAGGATGATTACTAGAATATGAAAAGTATCACTTTGCAACTTCTTATAAATGAACATTGGTTATTGTTGAAGAAACAAAGTTGTTTGTTCTGTAGAGTTTCCTAAAGTTTGGATTTTATTTATTGCATCTTCAAAGTGTCATTTAACACGTTCCTCTGACCTGTGTATTTCCTATGATTGGTAACTGGAGCAAATTTGATCCTTTTTTGTTTTTTGCAAGACCACTTTGTTGGTAGTAGCGGGTTTCCCCATTGGGAGACACCTGGCGTCGTTCTGTAATGTGAACATTCACTAATGTTCATTTATGAGAAGTTGTAAAGTTGTACTTTTCTTATTCTGGTAATTATTCTTTTTTTCTCATTGGAAAACTTCTATAAAGAGAAACTTACCTCATCTACTGCCTGTTTAGCATTTATATGAGGAAGTGGCATAAGTACTAAAGTCTTTCCCTTTGCTTTTCAGCTTTCAAAATGAGTTTGTGTCCTGGTGTCCTCCAAATGTGACTTGAGTTACAGTGATCTTTTTTTTTACTATCATTACAATTTATGTTTTGAAATAATTTCAATACCTTGCAGTTATTATTCTTGTTTCATACTCAAAATGAGTCAACTTTTGTCACAGGAGTCAATTCAAGTGAACTCCTGAGTCCTTTGGACATGACCTTAGTAGGCTTCGATAGCTTCCTGGTTTCCAGGTATGATCAGATGTTTGTTCACTGTTTGTGTAGGCCTGCCTGTGCCATATGGATGGTGTTTTATATTATTAGGCAACTGGATTGGTTTTGGAAAGGAAAGTTTGAAAAAGTAAATGCCTGTAACTTCCAGCTCAGGCTCTAAGAGGAACTGCGGACTCAGCAGGATTGCCAATGGCTCTCCTCATTGGCACAGGGAAAACAAGTGCCTTCAATTAAGGGAAGTGAGATCACCCCACCGCAGCCTTGAGGAGCCCTAAGGCAATATACTGCGTGGCAAATTGCACATGTCGGGCAGGGGGTCAAGTGGAATTATAAATGCAGACATAGAAGGCATTGATCATGGATATAAATGAAGAAGCTAGTTGGAAGCAGGCAGTTCAGGTTTTGCTTCACTATTCCAACTCCGTAGGGTTAATTCTGAACTAACCCAAGATGCACTCATGGATTTTTTCTATCTGTGAACTTTATGATATTACAACTGAAGAGTGCAGACTTAACTCCTGACGGCCTTGCCAGCAAGCACAGGCTCATTCCAGAAACCATGTTCAGGCTGTGTGTGAATGTGGCGTCGTCTGCTGGAATAGCAGCAAAGATGAGGAGGAATACACATGTGAGCAATTGACAGCCTGTGTTGTCACTGTGCTCCTGGCTGTGTAGGGAAGTGGCAGAGAGCCCCTTCCCAAATCCTGAAAGGAAATTCCAATGATCTTGGCTCTTGGGCAGTTTTCTGGGGTCAGCAAATATCTTTTATTCCTTCTTTATTTTAGAAAAGGAATAAGAAGGGCAGGTTGTCGCCATAGACCCTTTCCTCTTTTCATCATTTTCCTTTCAATGAGTCTTCTTTATTAAAAATGAATAATAAACATTGAGTGCATATGTTAGAAGTCCACAGGTGAGGCAGAGACAAAGCATAGCTATAGACAGGCAGTGCTTTGACTCTGAAGCATGACCACTCAGCAGCCTTCTCATTCTGTCCCCCTAATTTTGCCCTAACAACGAGGCCATTCAGGAGCTATTCTTTGGCAGAGCCTCCCAGGTGTCTGCTTCTGCATTAGTCTGGGGTTCAAATTCCTCACATCTGAAGGGCATATGAGTTCAGCTCTACGGAAACCCGTGAAGTGGACACGCATTGTGAACACGCCCCCCTGTGATGCTCCTTCCCCAACCTTCCCTGGAGGCAGGTCCTTGGTGCAGTGGATCGGATGCCCCTGGCTTGGACCTGGATCCAGAGCTAGTGATGCAGAGAAGCAGGGACAAGGGCAGCTCCAAGGCCCTGGTCTTGTCACCTGGGGGTGGCGGTTCTCGGTGTTTAGGGACAGGGCAGTGGGTTTAGCCGTGGCCTGGGCAACTTGGCTTCCCACAGGAGCTGTCACTCCGTCTTTGATTTCTGAGGGGCAGCTCTGCCTCACACGCGTTCTCTTCTCAGAGAGGCGCTCCTCCTGCTGGGGCTTGAAGAGTGCCTCTTATCACTTCAGAACGACAGAAGGAAGACCAGCAAAGAGAACAGCGACCCACAGCTCACGTGGGAATGACAGAAAGTCCAGGCTCAGAGCAACAGGCAGCATTCTGGAAAAGGGGAGTGAAACAAAGGTCAGCACGGGCAGCCGATGAAAAAGACTCGGCACTCGATGTCTACTCCTTGAGGGACTGCACAAGCACGAACCGAGGCCTGCTGCCAACTCCCTAATGCAGTGAGTAAACATCCATGCCCTGCTGGTGTGGAGCCAGAGCAAAGATCTCACTGGAGCAGAAACATCGCTTTAGTTTTGGCTGGGGGCCACCACCAGTTCCTCAGTACTGTAAACGCTCTCCAAGATGAAGTCTGGAACAAAGGACAAGAAGACAACCTCTCAAGCTTTCTTTCAACTTTACAGGTCAGATGACATTTTAGGACCTGTGACAGGTCTTGTCCCATAACTTCCACTCTCTACCTCCAAGTTTTCCTGGTCAACTAACCCCAATTATTTATTTAAAATATTTTATTATGGAGCATTTTGAATATACACAAAACAAAACAGAATAGTATAATCAACACCCCCCACCTGCCCATGACCCATCACTCAACTAGAGCAACCCTTAACCCCCAGCTAGTCCTGCCCTGTGCTCACTTTCATCCATTCCCTCTCACCTGTATTATTTTGAAGCAAATTCTGGACAACATGTCTTTTCATAGAAGTTTAGGAGCTCTCCTTTTCTCCCCTCTTCTTTCTTTCCCCCCTCTTTTTTTTTTAACATAGCCACAAAACCATTAACACAAAAGTTTTAATGCATTAGATGTCCAATCAGTATTCAAACTTCCAATTAACCCTGTTTAAATCACCGAGTCCTTGTGGATCTTACGATCTGCAGCAAATATCAAGCTTTGATTTTTTCATATTTGTCTCATGATGACATACATTTTGAAAACTGGTATATCCAAGTTTAAGAGGGTATACATGGTAGAGGTGTTTCAAACTGGATTATATTTGTAATTTTCTGTCTATGAAGGCATTTCAGAACCCCCAGAGGGAACTGTCATTATGTTAGTGGATTAAAGGGATGAACAAAAATTGTGCATGAGAATGGGCAGCAGAGAGTCAGGATGGTGAAAGAAGAGACAGTACGGAAGGCATTTCGGGGGGAAGGTCAAAAGGGACTGAAGAGACACAGCAGTTTCAAGAAGGTGAGTTTTATGATTGGAAAAAATAGCCTTTGGCTAGTCCTCTGCTGCCTGGTACGACTTGTTATTTCTTATAGGTAGTGTCACTGGCTACAATCAGAACTTTCTAGATCATACTGTAATATGCAAATAAAGCAGTGATTTTGACAAGAGATGCAGTTATCAGAAACAGTCTAGAAGCCTTTGAAAAGGTGGCTGAAATGGCCTAATAAAATAATCAAACAACTTCTGTAAAATTTGGGGTGTTATTGTGTTATTGTGGTAATAATCTGTATATAAAGAAGAAACGATCAGGGCTGGGACTCATGGATGCAGGCTCAAGTCCTTAGTGTGTGTTGACACTAGGTATCTGGTGATTTTTCCAAAATCAGATACATTTGGGAAACACTGTCCACATCATTTCCCCTGTTGGAGAGTAACAGTGTCCACTGGTGTATTAAAAGTTCTAAGAAATCCTCTGATGAATTTTGTTCCTTGCTCAATCAGGCACCAATTCTAATATTCAATAAATTGATAGGCATTACCCAATGTGTTCTAAAAGATGGAAATTTTTTCTTTGGAATATCTATTCAAATTGCATGGCATACATGTATCCTACATACGATACAGTAAAAAATTCTTTTGTTGTTATTTATGTGGTCTTAAATCTAACTGGGCATTCTGTATTATTTTTTTCTAAATCTGTCAATCCTATTTTGTCTTCATGTCCCTCTAGCCCATTGTTTCCATTGGAGGAGCCATATTTGAACAAATGATCTATTCTTTTAGCCACAAAGTGATTGGTTGAATGGCAGGTGCCTTATCCAAGTTAAGTCAATCAGATTCCTTTCCTGGGAAAGTGGAATTAGAGACAAGAGCCCACAGGACTATCTGGGTGCTGTCCTGAACAGAGAGCGCATCAGTGAGGGACGTGCTGGTGATGGCTATTTTCCGCCATGAAGACTGGGAGGCAGAGGTAAGAATGAAGTGGAGGCTGGAGACGGGAAGACGATTTTTCAGGGTTCTCTACAGATGTTCTAATTCCTGCTTCTTGCCCTTTCTGAAGCTTGGCTCTTTAACAACAACTGAATTCCTTAAGATAACCCAAACTGCCACTGCCAAATTCTTGTAATGCACATTTTCTTTGCTTAAGCTAGTTCAAATGGATTTCTATTTCTCACAACAACAACAAAATATCCTAATAAAAGGTGATTCTTCCAGAGGGATATCGACTGCTGACATACATTTTGAGAGTGAGGTAGCTTGTCTTTAAGAGGAACATTTAGAAGTTTAGGGTGAATCTTCAGAAATGATGACATAGGGGCAGTGACTTGGCCAGTTTCCCAGCTGGCTCCATGTCCAGGTCAAGCCGGGACTTCTCCAGTTTCCAGCGAAGAAGGGAAACCTTAGGAAAACCACAAAACCACCACACAGGCTCTCTCTCTGGGTAAACGGTTCACTCTGCATGCCAGATTGAGATACTGTACTTTGAAATCCTGAAGTTCCCAAGACTGGAATCCTGAGTGGAAAATTGGACCCCCCAAGGACCATGGCTGTTGGCATTGAGTTAAGTGTCACCCTTTGTTCTTACCATGGGAAGTTCAATTTAGAGCAATTTGGAATGATTCCCTACAGTCTCAGGGCATTTCAAGGCTGGTGGTTAGCTTGGTAAAAACCACTTCCCCATATTAGAAGATCACAGGGACTATTGAAAAGACATTACAGAGTGTATGATTTTAAGCAAGTCATAGTTTTCAGATTACCAGTATTTTCAGACAGTTTAAAAAGTGCTTGTATCTTATATATAAACACAATCTATATAGGAAAGCTCACATTGACCTTGGAAAAAGCCTCTCTAAGGCAACATGGAAGTGTTTCTCCTAGCGTATCATGAGGTATTCAGGAACACCTTGTTTTATTTTACTTTATTTTATATTAGATTCGATTATTTTCCTTAAAGCCAGGATGGAAATAAATAACTGTGAGCATTTATGAACAAATTTGGACCTCAGATTAGGAGCTAATAGCTCCTTAACTGATCTTCTTTTAAGCTTTGGGCATGATTTCTGTTGCCATGAGATTGTTATTTCCTTATGTGAGTTTATTGTTGGTTGGCTCTGGAGTGTGATTCTCATTTAATCTTGCGAGATCAGTGCTCTTTAGCTAGTCAACCTCAGTGTGTCGGGAGTTTTCAGCTACTAAACTCTTAATGTGATGAATGGGGTGCAATACTATGTCTAGAGGACATCAATAGGTTCATAATATAATAGACAGTCTTCACCACAAACTGGCCATATCAGCATTGAAATATCAATCTACACTGAAACTCTAAGTTGAGATATACAGTTGTTTGTTACAGGTGACCTTTTTTAAAAAACTGGATCCAAGTGAGGTTCTCCTCCATTTCTCAAAATGTAGCTGAGAGGTAAAGAGATATCACTTGTGAAACACCTGTACATTGGAACCCATGTTTGGGTCATGAAGGAGGGATTTTATTGGAGTACTCTGTTCTGAACTCTTAACACATCTTTCTGAAGGTGATTTGTAAGTTCACATTTTCTTACTAAAAGGCATTATCTAGGAAAGAAGCAGTCTGGTGGCATTGTTTAAGACGAGGAGAAAAAAAGTCTGATATCTGCAGATGTCACACACAATTTGACATTTAAAAACAGCTATGTTTTAACATTTTCTTACAATATGCTTTGTGTTCTATTTCTTCTTTGCTCTGCTTTCTGTTGGATTACATTCCTTGATAAAGAAATATAAACACAAGAGCCTTCTGTTAGTTTAGTGTTGGCAGTCAGCGATTCGCTGGTATCCTTCAGCGCTGTTGAGCTCCTGCACTCCATGGAGAGAAGCTGACACGGTCAGCTGCTTGCAGACACATCGCCGTGCTTGCTTTGGACTGGGCATACACTTTGGAGGAGGTTAACTGGGTCCTGTTCTTTTTGTTCTTTTATTATATTGTTGTCATCATTATTTTGTGAGTAAAGACGCAGCTTTTTGGAATTATTGGTATCTTACTGTGTGATCTTCGGCAGTTCATTTAAGATTCCTGAGCTTCAGTTTCTTCCTTTACAAAAGGTAGATAATAATGCTTATTTCACAGGGTTGCTGTAAATATTACATAGGAAGATATAAACAAATATTCAGTGCTTGTCATGTAATTATGTGCAGAATAAAAGTTATTTTCTTTCCTTCAGCTGAACCAACTAGAAGAGGAACTAAAAATATTGTTATTAATAAGGAAAACAGTCCACGTGACCCTGGTGCCATTTGTAGTCTAGCTGGGTGGTTTTATCATTACTATGTTAGGGGGCAGGTGGTTATAACTCCTTTTTTTTATTTCATAGGTTCTGATGAGGATAATACAGGCCAGGAGATTCCTGGACTGTTCACATGCAAAGCAATACAAAATGGTTCTAAAACATCATCAAGGTCTGAGGCTTGTGACAATGATTGGATAGCAGTTACACATAAAGTCATACAGAGTCTATTTATCTTCAAAGTTTAAAACTCATCTTTCTTCAGTAGTTTCAAAACTTTTGTAATGTATGTAGTTGTCATTGTTTTAACAGAGCATATTCTTGCTTTAACTAGCATGAATCCATTTTTTAACCCAAACTGTAATGATGGAGAGCCTGTCATCCCCTGGCTGTGTGTATCTGCATTATAATAGAAATGAGGTTGTTGATTATCTGGGACTCCCATCTCTTTGGCACCACATCTCTCACCTGCATTGTACTAATGAGCTTATTTGATTTTTCAGAACATACCATACTCTTTTACTTCTGTGCTCATTCACATGTTATTCCCTTCACTTCAGAGCACAAAGGAGCCATGCTGAAGACAGTCTTTAAGGGAGTTGGGGCAGGGAAAATGAAGGCCATCTGGAGGAGTGACACCTGAGCTGGGGTCTTGAGACTTGAGCAGGAGTTGGCCAGTCCAAGAAATGAGGAGAAGGCATAGGCAAATGGCCAGGGGCATAGAGTGGCTTAGGGAATAAGGGAATGTGTTACTGGCTCAGAGTTGCTGGAGCCTAGATAGAGAGGTGAGGACAAGAAGCTGGAGGTGTTGGCATGGGGTAAACTGTGGAAGGCCTAGCTGTCACGTTAAGGAGCTTGAAACTTATTAGGTAGACAATGGTCAAATTTTGATGCGTTTTAAGTTGGAAGAGGAGTGTAGATAGAAGAAACCATGGGCAATGCAGAGTATGAGTGGCCAAGACTGGAAGCAGAAGACCAGTGAATAGGCTGCTGTCATAGTCTAGACTGAGATATAATGAGAGTCTGAGTGAGGGTGGTGGATACGGACTAGATGACTAGCCTAGAGGACCACCTCTAACTCCCACCAAACTTGTTTGGACTCATAATTTATGAATGTTACCTATTTCTTTTAATGAATCCACCATGTAATTGTCAAACAACTCCTTCAGTTTGACTTGAATAGGTCTTGGATTCCTAAACTTGTCTGTACATTGACGTTCAGGAACTGCTGAGGCCTGGGTCCTAACTCCAGAGATTCTGATTTAATTGGTGTGGGATGCAGCCCCGGCGCTGGGATTTCTGAAAAGTTCTCCAGCTGATTCTAAAATTTGTAGCAAAGAGTCAGAATCACTGATGCAGGTATCATTCAAACAGCATAAAAATAAAAATATGCAGGGGGACTATATATTTCTTCCTATCTTTCTAATCTTGTCCTTGGGTTTAGGAACTCACAGGCAAGGCAAGGCAAAAAAAAAAAAAAAGAAAAGAAAAGACACAAAAGGTGTTCACAATTATTATCAATTGGGGTTATTAGGAAAATCGTGAGTCCTACACTACAGTTGGTCAGCACAATTTTGGAAGTTACATGTTGAGTCCATGCTGTATTTCTACTGAATCGATTGCTGATGTTTATAGATGGTACTCTGTGAAAACCTTTGCCACTCTCTTTAGATTAAAACTGATCTCCATTGCCAATGATTTAGTTTGTTTACTGTGGATTTATTTATTTATTTATTGAATCTAAAGAAAATCCTCTTCACTGGGTTATATCCACTTAGCCATCTTGGGTTAGACTGTCATGCAGTAATGTTGCAGGCCTCTTCAATGGTGGCCTGCATCAGTGTTTCTCAAACTGTAATGCCTTTGAGAATCACCTAGGAATGTTGTAACATGCAGGATCAGATTCAGTAGGTCTGGGTCAGATCCTGACATTCTACACTTCTAAGGAGCTCCTGGGTAATGCTGAAGCTGCTGGTCTGTGGACCACACCTTTATAGAGGACCTTGGAGCCCAGGAAATATTCTTAAGTCATGGACTATTCTCTTCTCTCTTCAGTTCTAATCATATAAGGGAAATTATAAAGAAAAGAAGCAATAATATTTAATTTGAAAAAATCTCTAGGTGAAGATGTATATGTGTTTTTTGATGAAATAAATACAAAATCATTTTTCCATCTGTGCATGACATTTCTACCCATTTCAAACCTCTCTGTTGTGCCTTTGAGAACACCCAGGAGAAATGACTTTAGGCCTATGCAAATATACGTTGAGATTCTGGGTTCCATTGTTTTTAAAGTGGCTCAGGAACCTATAGTTAAAATGGTTGAAACGTTTAATGCATGGCAACAGCTGACAAGGCATCCTCTCAAAATATCTGATGATGTAATTAAATTTGAAATTTGAAATTCTGAGATCATCAAAGTCAGGTCAAAGGTGGTGGAAAAACTCATAGGTGAGTTTATAATCTTTGGAGAGCTTTGGATCTGATGATAGGCAAGAGTTATTTTCCTCTCAGATACAAATTTCAATAAAGTATGAAAATTCATGGGAACCAAAAAATTATATTTTTTAACTCAGAAAGTTTGATGTTTCTAGTATTTCATTTAAACAGAGTATATCTAGCAAGGGTTTTTCTCTTCTGTAGGCTGAGTTCTTGATTACACTTCTAGAAGAACAGAAATGTAAATTTATGTATATAACTAGCATATTGACCAAGTGTGACCAGTTAGATGTAATTCACATAAAACATATTGTTGACTCCACTGATTTAAAGATTTATTTAATGGAGGAGTTTTTCTCTTTTGTTGGATAAAAGCTCTGCCGTCCTATGGAAATGTGCTAGTCACTTAAGGGGTAGAAAGTCCTACCATCAACCTGAATCAAAAGACGCCATCTTGATTTACAGATGGAATTTTAATCAGGTATTAATCATTGCTTCAATATATATATTTAAAAGTAAGACTTCTCCTTTTTTCCCAGTCACAGCTTGTTCTTCATGGACCACGGGCTTCGGGGGAAGGGAGTATGGAGCTTTTTTTCTCTCTCTCTCTACTTCCTAACTTTCAGGCATCTGTGGGGCCAGAGCACAGGGAGGCTGGAAAGAGCATGGTGCAGGAAGGCTCTTACTTGAATGATATGATTGTAAGACAGTTTTGTACCATCTGGGTCAGGCAGATGCTTAAAGATGAATCTTTTTCCTGGGAGAGTGTGGGCTTCTCAGACCTTCCCCTGCAGGGTCCCTCCAGCGGCAATCCTGGGAGCAGACCATGCATACATTCCTCTAGCTGTGCTTTCTTCTCTTATTTTCTGGAGTTTCCACTCCACAGGGACTTTGGAGCCACTTCTTCCAGGAAGTTCTCTGGGGGAAGGATTCAAAATGGCTCTATCCAGGCCTTTCCATGTGGGATGGGATTGGGAGTCACATGGGGCAGCAGCTCTCTGCAAAAGAATTGCTTCCATAAATTCTCCCCAATATCCATTTTTGCAACCCTTTTACAGCTTCCTTATAGGTTTTAGGCCCGCTTACACAGTTTTTAATAGCGTTCTTTGAAATTTTCACATGGTGATGTAGCGCCTCACTTTGGAATTTCATATTTGTAGAATCTTTGGTGCTTCAAGAGTAAGTTCCAGTTTAATATTTTATTAATTCTATAATTTAAACTTCTATTCTTCTTCCAAAATAGGGCAATTGCTAGACCACTGACCTATGTCAAAATATCTTTCTGTGTATTGGGGTTTTTCAGTCTCAGCACTATTAACATTTCGGAGGAGATCATTCCCTGTGATAGGGGGACTGTCCTGGGCATCAGAGAATGTTTAGCAGCATCCCTGACTTCTTACCCGCTAGAGGCCAGTGTCATTCCCTCACCCCAAGTCATGACAATAAAAGCATTTCTAGACATTGCCAAATATCCCCTGGGGGGCGAACTTGCCCCTGGCCGAGAACCACTGCCGTAAACTTCTGAGGGCGGGGTAAGGGCAGACATGTTAAAGCCTAGGTAAGCATCGTGAGTAGGTTCTAGACTAGGATCAGAGCCCTGGGGGCGATTTCAGGCATCTGCCTCCCACTTTACAAACGAGGACCTAGCTCAGGAGGCGCAGTTGATTACCTGGCGTTGCAAAGTCCCTGTCATTTGTAGGCCTGGGAAGAAGCCAGGTCTCTCGACCCTTGCACGGTGCTCACTGTGAGGTTACAGATAAATAATCATTAAATTTCAACAGCACTGCTAATTTTAAAGTACCTATGCTTAGAATTTTTGTGCCAAAAATAGAACACAGAAGAACCTTATCTAATTAGTTAGTGAATAGCACTGAATTAAAATTGGACACTATAATTAATCAATGCTAAATTGTAGTCAAATCCATTACCCTTGAGTAGATTATCTCTGTGACCCCCAGTCTCCTTCTGACACCACACGGTGGGGACTGCAGCAGCCGATTGGAGGGCTTTGCAAAGGCGAAGGTGCAAGGCTGGGGGTGGAGGGGTCCTGTGAGTGGCCATAAATAATTTTTGTGTCATCTATAGTTTGTTTTTATCTATGTCACTGCTCCTCTGCATTAACAAAGCTAATTGAGAATTGACTACGACAAACTTTTATAATAGAAGGCCAGAGATGGAAAACCATATGCAGAAAAAATAGAAATAATTCTATTGTCTATTCTAGCTATGGTTAGTTTCAGGACCAAATGATCAAATTTCAGAAACTTTTTTTTTTTTAACTAGAGGGCTCTTCAAGTTGTTTTTTTTTTTTTAATCGTGGGACAAAACATAGGCTTTCCATAGAATTGTTAGATTTCTTTTCATCAGTGTCTTACAAGAAACAGGCTTTGGAAGTGAAATTTAGTAATTTTCCCAATATTTTATTTTCTGAAGACTACACTTCATTTCTGAGTTCTATTTGTGTGCTTAGATGGGAACCATGGTGTTTTAATTGCCCAGGGGCCTCCGGGCCTCCAGTGCTCACTGTCTGCCTCGTGCAGCTTGTTTTGGTCTCAGTTTACCAGGACTTACTGCCCACCTCCCTGAGGAGGCTTCTCTCCCAGTTCTGTCTGTAGTATCCTAGTTTCTTTGGCTAGAAGTGTGGAAATTATCAGTGAGCCTTCTTTATTAAAAATAATGTTTTAAATCTGACGATCAAAAATATCATTATCCATTTATTGAATGCTTCCTATGCACCCAGACACCATGTTAACACTTCTCCATACCTTTAATCCTCACACCACTCCCTGGGAGGCAGGTGTCATTGTTCAATTTCTCAGGTGAAAGATCTAGGGTCATTCAGTAGTGAGTGGTGGGGCAGGAATTCTTAGGTCTCCTGAAACCCATGGCCTATGCGCTCCACGGTGTTTAGAATTCTGGGCTATTTCTGTCTTTAAAATGTCTCCAGGGGCTGTCCTTTCTCCTGTGGCTTACTGGTTTATGCCTGGATTCTTTTAAGGATCCATTTCCTCTGCAAATTGCACATACCTCACACCAGTCTGCCCCTAAATGCTGCTTTTAATAGGCCATTCCTCCCCTTTAGATCCCTCTATAGCTCCATAGTACTTATCATACAAACCCAATGCTTCCCTTGACCCGCTGCATTCTGACCTTGGCTCCCTCACCCAGGTGGGTCAGCAAATGCCTGTCCCTCTTCTTTTGGTCATCCTTTTCCCACCTGGAAAAATGACAGATTTGTCCCCCACCCCCCAGTCACTGAATCTTGGCCTCAGACTTACTTCTCTGTGAAACTTTGTTGTATTATTGCAACCCACCTGGCCTCTAGTTGAGTTGGTTTAACCCAGTTAAATTCTTAATTTTTTTCTCTCATCATTTCATACATATTACTTGGTCCAGTCTTAGGATCTTACAGCTCTATTATGCCTCCAAGAGGCCTGGGGACCAAAAGATGAGTGTCCTTCAAGCCATGTGCAGTACAGAGCCTAGTAAATGCCCGCTGGTTTATTTGGCCTCACTTTCCAGAAATGGGAAGTTACACTGAGATAGACGTAACACTCATGGAAAGTCTCTGAGCATTGTTGATACCACCATGAACAGAGATGCTCAGTCTTGAAGATATTAAGCTTTCCTAACAGTATTTTAACATTATCAGTGGGTGGGTGAATGGTGGAGCGGTTCACACTAATTTTTAAGCCAAATCCTATTAAGTCAACTTTTTTACCTGTTTATGATTTAAGGTTATTAATTGTTATTAATTTGAGAAACGTATTTGTTCTGATTCTAAAGTGGATGTTTCTAATGTTACTGGTAAAATAAAATTGTACCAATTTGTAAGGAGCATCATATTTTGGATTTTTTACATTTCCTGCTGTCTACAGTATAGTTTCTGAATATTAGGAGATAACAATAGTGTCTCTGTTTTTGTTAAAGGCATGTTAGAAATATGAATTATAAAAGAATTTGATTTGTTGGTGACACTAAATATTTTTTAACGATGATTTTTGGTGCTGACAGAAATCAATAGACTGCACAAAGCACATGTTTAAAGACCCCTCCAGGAGATGGATAAGTCTAGAATCTGTTAGTTGCTCACTCTTTCCTTAGCTTGCAGTATCTAGCTTTGGTTCAGTAAGGAAAACCTGTTAATATCATGGGTGATGATGTTTTAAGTGTGTTTTCTTAGATTCTGTACTTGTCTACTTGGCATCCATTAATTACAGGGCCAAAGTAGTTTATCTCTCCTGTTATTCACAGCCCGTGCTCTGAACCACCTCCTCATCTGACTCACACACAAAGCCGGTAGCCCCCTGCCCTAAGTCACCAGGGCCAGCATCTAGACAGCTAGGCCGCCCCGGCAGTGCAGAGCACTTCACACTCACCCTGCCTTGTCTCTCCTGAGGAAGGCTCTGGCCTGGGCTCCCCCTGGCTTCTGCTTGTGCTGCTGAATGAACCTTGGCACTTCCCCCTGTGGCTCGGTGTGATTTCGTATGCCTGTCCTCCTGGGAAATGTAAGTAATACAAATCTGTCAGTGGCACTGGCATCTCCATGAGGACATCTGGGACTCCATAAATTAGAACCCCAGGAACACAAAGGACACAGATGCAGAGCAGTTTCCCGGGGCTCGTGCTGTCCTGCGCATCTGCCCTCTGTGTCACGTCACTCCAGTAGCTCTTCTGGTCCTGTGCTCTTGAAGTCTGATATCCAGGGCTTCACCAGCTGTTTGACCAGACAAAATATGTGCTGAAACCTATCAACTGAAAAAGCTCAAAGTGGGTTTCTTCTTGAGAGATGGCGACCTGCAGTTAGAAGAAATACAGTGAGTTAGGAGGGGACAGGGATGGAAACATCAGGCTTTGATAGTAAAGCAGATATGAGGACAGAGGAAACAATCTCTGGATGTAATCTGTGGCCACCTGGAAATTATCTTAACCCAAGAGCTGCACAAGCTGTTGGCTGGGACCCAGTTCATAGCATGAAAGTATTCATTCACTCATTTACTGGATGATGTGAAGGCTATCTGGCTGTGACACATGTCACCCTATTGATGGCAAGGGTTGATTGGGTTGATCTGGCTGGGTGGGTGTCCCTTTCTTCCCTCACAGCTCCCTGTGTGTCCCTCTGAAGCTGCACCACACCCAGTACAAGAAGACAACCTTCCCTTATAGAGGAGGGGCTGTTCTTCCATCAAGGGTGTGTGAGTAGCTGTGCTTCCCTACAAGAACCTCCAGACAAGCTTCCACTTATTCATTCATCCATCCTCCCAATATTCAGCCAGCCATCCACTCAGCAACCATTTCTTTAGCTCTGTCTACTACGCAGCAGGCATGGTTATAATGCTGGGGTTACATCAGAGAAGCCAGGCCTCCCTTTTGGAGTATGCCCTCAATGGAGAGGGAGAGGGAGTGCAGGTAAACAGGTGCTTCAGGTCGTGACTAGTTCTAGGAAAGAACTAAAGTAGGGCGAGGGGAGGGAGCAAAGAGAATGGTAAGTGCTATTAGCCAGGATGGCAGGGAGGGCCTTGCTTGGGAGGCGACTCTGGCGTGGGGGGTGGGGGGGGGGTGACCAAAGGGTGCATAGGTGAGGACATCTGGGAGGAGCGCACTGCGAGTGAGGGGGCGGCAGGCGGATAGCCCAAAGCAAGTAGGCGCAAGATAGCAGCGTGCGATGGCTCGGAGGTGAAGTGGAGGCAAAGCGAGCAGCCCCCGCGGGGCTGGGGTCCTCCACCACAGGAGCACTGAGCTGTGCGTGCGGGGCAGCAGAGGGAGTCCCTCCCTGGTAGCCGCGAGCCACGGGGGCAGAGGCATGGTGGTGGTGGCCGGCAGCCTTGGTGCACGCGCTGTGTTCCAAGCCCGGAGTTGTTTAGAAACAGTGTTTCGTTTTAGTGCATCCTAAAGTTAACTTGTATGTTACTAAGGTACTGCATGCACACAGTTCATCCAGGAGAAAAAGCTTGTAACAAATAGTTTGTGGTTCCCTGCCTTTTCCCTCCTGCCTCTAATTTTTTTCTCCAGAGGCAACCACTTTCAACTCTTTTAATTATTTCTTTTGGTATTTATTCCCGTATTTCTAAATCCTGTGCTCACATTGTTACTTCATGCTTTTGTCCTTTTCGTTTGACTTTCTTTCGTGGTAGAAAACGGTCTAGCTTTCTCACCCACCTACATCCCTTAGATGTTACCTGTATCAGGAACTCTGTTCAGTTAGTCGGCAGGGTTTACATTGTTATGACTAAATAAATATGGCTCACTGCCTAGTGGGTAAGTGTAATATAATCGCTTTTCCTCAAACTACCTTTTTTCCCTGGAGTGAGTAATTGCCCCCTCTTTTAACTTGCCTAGTTCTAAATACATATCATTAGTTATTTTTCCAAATTTGCTAAGAGATCTGTCACTCAATATCTATCAGTAAATTGTCTAGTTCCAAACACTCAACCTTTTCTGCTCTTCCTCCTGTGTTTTCCTGCTACAGTCCTCCATTCTCCTCCCGTATTTGGACAGGATGCTCTGAGTGTGGTCTCATCCTCCTTGCTATGTTAGAATTCCTCTTGCCTGAATCTCATGCTTCTTTTTTGGTTGATTCTTTTAATTTGTTGAAGGATGTCTTCCAGGAACTTCCTAAGAAAGGGTGCTTGAAAGTAAATTTTTTTCATTACTTGCATGCATGTTTAAAAATTGATTTTTTCAGAAGTCATATTTGGTTGATTGTTGGGCTGGGTATTCCCTTCTAGATGGTAAATAACTGTGAGAATTTTGAAGATATTTGTCTGTGTCTTCTAGCATCTAGAAATCCTATGTCATTCTGATTTTTCTTTTTATTATAGTCTATTTTTTTCCTAAAAACCCTTATGATACTCATTCTATTCCTGGTGTTCTAAAATTTGAGATCATTATACCTTTTAACCTCCCTTCAAAAATGTGGTAGAAAAACCTACAGAATAGTTAGAACTAAGGCTTTATGTAGAAAGGAGCAGTTGTATATAAATTATCATAATATAATTTTCCCCAAATGATAGGATTCTGATCTGGCACACATGCAGATTTCAGACTGGGTGACTGGTTTTGAAATGTATTAAGTTAGGAGGAGCAAACTAAAATCTCCCCATTCAAATTTAACTTGATACCTTAAGAGAGTCCCCTAAGTTGACACTGTCTTTTAAAGATAAGCAAAATATAATAAAGATTGTCTATCACCACGCCCCCCCCACCAAAAAAAAAAAGAAAGTATTAGAAAAGTTTCCTGAAAAGAGATGCAAAGTTTCCAGACATTTTGAGGACATTAAACAAACAAACAACAGCAACAACAAGAAAAACCCTTTTGGGAGAAGAAGGTATGATGCTAGTGGGATGGTGAGCAGAAAGGAATCGGACACTTTTGTGGAGATGTAATAATTAGTTCTTTAGACAGTACAGGCTTAATGAGAACAAGCAGGGAAAGCTCTGTGGCTGGAGGGCAGGGGCAGGGGTGGGGAGGTAGAACAAGTGATGGAGTTTGCAGCTTTATCATGGAGTGGCCAGTCGCTGGAAGATGCCCTCTGTCCCTTTGGGGGCCTGCAGTGTACGGTTTGGGGGGAAATGGAGATGGAGCATGCTCCTCGTGACAGCCCCACTTGCTGGCCGCTGAAGGAGTGCAGAGAGTAAGCAGAGCCAGGCCCAAGAGCCCTCCATGGGCTCTTCCCATCACTGTGTGGTGGCTAGTCACACTTTCTGCTTGGAAAACAGGCGGGTATTAGAAACGGAAATCCTACAATGAGGTTTGGATAGGATTTCCAAAGGATCTTTCCTGCAAATAAGATCGAAGCCTGGCAGGGAAAGAAAGAAAGTGATCCCAAACTTTCCCTTGGGCTACAGGCTTGTGGAACCGTAGAGGAGGGCGTGTCCAGAGACCGTGCGGCCTCTGGCTCCCTCTGTCTTCATTATGTGTTGGACTTTGCTGTCCAATTGACTTTCAGCAGCATTCAGATTGGATGGGCCACTGAGATGTGGACAGGACTTGAAATTATTTTATGTGGATTTCCTTACCTGGTGCCGCCCATCATCACCTGCTACTGAGGGGACATCTAGGAAAATCGGCCAGATCCCTGTGCTAGTCACTTAATTTCGGTAGCCTTAGTTTCCTCCCCTGTAAATTGGGTTAATCATAGGCTCTGTGTCATAGAACTGTTGTGGACATCACAGGAGAGGATGCTTACAGAGCGCTTAAGGTAGGACCTGCAACATAGGGCGCCTTCAGCGAACGTGAGCTATTACGCTCTTGAGAAATCCTCTACCACCATCTGTCAAAGTGTTTGAGCTCAGGCTTGCCAAGGGACAATGAAAGTCTATGGCTTTATATTACATTTTGAGGTTTAAAAGAGTGATTTCTTTATATATTCAAAAATTTCTGGAAATACAAATGTTTGCTCTGAAAGTTAGTCCTAAGAGATAAACTCAGAGCTCTTGCTGTGGTGGAGGTAATGATTGGCATGTTGAAATGAAGTAGACTTGCTTTCAACTTGAGGCCTACAGAGAATTTCCTTTGTTTGACCTTTAAACTTTAAAGGAACAAATAAAATGCATCAGATCAAAAGCTCCTCAACTCTTCTGCCACCAACAGATAGGGCTAATGGTTCCTTAGTCTCTGGACTTCAGGAAAATGGGGACTTCTGGGCCCTCTTTTAAGGAGACTAGTTTTTTTAGCATTTCTATCTTCTTCCTACTTTTTTTTTGTCATTGGACTTTGGGAAAACAGACTCCAAACACATGGATGATAAATCAAGAATGTTAAAAAATAAATCTGGTGTTTTGTTCATTTAGAGGAAAAATGACAACTGCTGGCTGAAAAGTATATTTTTGTTATTTAAGAAGCAAATTAAAGTTGCAAGAAAACAATGAAATGATCAGCTTGCAAAAGTTATTTGCTTTGATTAAAAGCACCAATAAATACCTCTTGGTTCTATAACTGCTTCATTTAGCACTTGACATATAATAGATTCTTTTCACAGCATAATATCTCCATTGAAATACAATTATTTTGCAGATTGCTCAACTGAATACTTTTATAAACATGCTGTTGGGGGACTCACCCAGGGCGATCATCAGGAGATCATGGCGATGTGCACGATTGATGGACACGTGAGGGATGTGGCGGCTGAGCTTGGAGCAGAGAAGGTGATTTGTTGTAGAGCAATTACTCTAATGCATTTTTAAAAGCATAAAATAAAGAATCATTTCATTTGCTGAAAAGACATTTTAGGTGCTTTGGTAAAGCAATGACAGAATATTTTGATTGTCAGTTGTTTTTTTCTTTAAAGTTAGATAATTACATTTACCAGTTAAAGAATTGCCATTTAAAAATAATATTTTGTCTAAATGTTTAAAGATGCTGCTATTAAAAATGTGTACTGAACATGGCAGTGGCCTTTTCATGCTGTACTTCTAGTCAGTGGTCTGAAAACAATGAGGATGAAAAAATGTACTTTTATTCAAGGATAGCTGGAGAGTCAGGTTCTGTTGAGTATGGTAAGAGTTGCATTATGATTTTTAAGATAGATCTATTTTTGCTTAGATAACACTTCTGAGAGAGGTTCTGCAGCTAAGTGTGTAATTAGTTTCTTTAGTAATCTCTCCAGGGTACAAAGCCCCCAGTGAGCTGTGGTTTGGGGCAACCCTGTCTCATGCATAAGAATGGAGACAAAGTGGGGAAAAATAATAGAATTGCCAAATATTCCCCATCTGTTTAGGCCATTCATTCAACTGGCATACGCCAGAATGGCTGCACTGGTTGTTGCAACACTCAAACATTTGCTTACCTATTGGTAAAAAGTCCTCCCTGCACCCTTTTATGGTCCCCTTAGGTCCTTCCTGAGACCCTCCAGATAGCTCCACCATTCAGCAGCCAGAGGCCTCCTCCCTACATCATAGGGGCTGCTATGCCCTGCCCCGAGCCAGGCTGGCATCCATTTCAGCCGGGCCATAGTGGTGAGAATACATCCTTTCCTGAGAGTACCTCAGCTTCTACCAAGAGGGAGGAAGTAGGGGCAGAGACTTGTTCTCTAGGACTGTCACAGGATGGTTCTGGCTGCTCATGGAAGTGTTAAACTATGGCCCAGGAGGGTCACAGAGCTCTCTCACATCAGAAATAGCCTCCAGGAGAAGGGAGGTGATGGGGCAAAAACGCACAGCAATGATGGGGTGAGGCAGTTAGGTCAGATCTCTGCCTTGGCTCTTCAATAGGCAATTCCATGTTTTGAGGCACATTACTGAGGAAAACCTTGTACTTTGCTGTGATCCAGGAAATAAAAGGTATACATATTGGGAAGGAGGAAAGAATATAATCTTTGTTTGGAGATGACGTGATCACCTATGTAGACCATTATGCTTAAAAAAATCTCCTGGAAGTAATAAACAATTATAGCACGGTTGAAGGACACAAAGTGGATATATGAGTCAGTCACTTTCCTATATGCCAGCAATGAACAATGGAATTTGAATTAAAAACATTACATTAGCTTGGATATAAATCTAACAAAACAAAATACTTAGATATACATCTAACAAAACATGTACAAGATCTGCATGAAGAAGTTACAAAATTCTGATGACAGAGATCAGTGAAGAACTAAATAAGTGGAGAGATATTCCATGTTCATGGTAGGAAGACTCAATATTGTCAAAATGTTAGTTCTTCCCAACTTGATCTATAGATTAAATCAATCCCAGTCAAGATCCCAAGTTATGTTATTGATATCAACAGATTCTAGAGATTATATGGAGAGGCAAAGACACAGAATAGCTAACACAATATTGAAGGACAAGAGCAAAGTTGGAGGAATGACACTGCATGACTTCAAGACTTACTTTGAAGCTACAATAATCAGGTGCTGTGAGAAAGACAGCTGTTTGCTTCCCAATACCCATTCTCCCCTTCTTCCTTAGTGATCTAGGCACGTAAATGCCTACAATAAATACTATTTTCTAGTCTCTCTTGCAGCTACTAGGGCCATAAATCTGGCCAGTGGGATGTAGTCAAGTGCTGTGTGCAGCTTCCAAAGCATCCTTACAGGCAGTGGTCTTGCTCTTCTTCCTTTCCTCCTTTGACTGTCTGGAATATGGGTAAGATGGCTGGAGCTGGAGCAGACGTATCACACTATGAAGTGGAACATGTTAAGGATACTGTAGCAACCAATTGGGAAGAGACTGACTCGTGGCCAATGACACGAAATCATCACGCCAGTTCTGGATTCTTACTTCTATATTCTTTTACATGCAAGAGAAATAAGCTTCTATCTTGTTTAAGCCATTGTTAGATGTGAATCATAAAGGGCTTCTTTTTATTCATAATTGGGCATAATTCTAACTGGCAAAGATGGAATGGTAATAGAGCAATCCCCCCAAAATTTCCCATTTTGGATTAGATGCCAAATCTCCAAGAAGTGCTCTGTCCAAAAAAATCTGAATTATTTTAACTAAAGAACTAAAAGTTCACCCTGTGTCAATAACACTAAAACAGTTAGATGTTGATGAAATCTTGGGGTGATCAGGAAGCTATACCTGAGCTTGCGCAGCTGAGTAATAACTGTGTAGGACCCAAATAAGTCGCAGTTGAAAATCTGGGTGTTTCTTCCACTAAAAGAGAAATGTTCTTCATGGTTATATTTGTGTGGATTTTTCCTTATCTTCAGAGGCTTGACGTGTATGAATAATCCTTGAGTCTTTTTTTTTTTAATTTTTAGAACTTTTTCTAAGTAAATTCTCTAATTACTTAGCTGAGTGATAAATGTTTTTCTGGCACTGCCTAACTTTATTATGTAGCACCCAAGAACAATCACTTAGATTTTATAACACCCTTAATAAAGAATTAATTGAGTACATCTTTTTGAGTAGCATAATTTATTTAGAGTTAGAATTTCTGAAGAAAATAATTTTTGTGCTCACAACAAAGTAATTAGTGGCAGTCATTTTACTCAAAAGAAGGATCTTGGAAGAGTCTTTCTAAAAAAGGTATCATTTACAATGGTAGAGTATATGAGAGGAACTCTTTGTCCAGGACAATAGTCTTTTAGCCTTGTTAGTGTCTTATTCTGTATAAATGTGCCTAGTTGTTACAGTTGCTAAACAGAACCCATCCCACTGAGTGTGATCATTAGCTGTGAGAAGGCATAATAGCAGTTGCAACCCAAATTTGCAGCGATTTCACATATCCTTTTTGTAGAGTCTTTTTCTCGTTTGCCAACAATGCTGAGAAAGCGCTGCTGTTTTCCGCATCGTCAGGGGCAGCTGTCTGGCTGTGCTGACGCTCTGTGCCCACCAACACGGCAGGTGGCAGGTGGGAGCTGAGACACGTCTTCTGTGCATGGGACCCACTCGGCTGGCTTTAGGGGGCACAGCTGCCGCACCCTTAGGATGGTGACAGCCAGGCTATGTCTGCATCTCAGGAACCCTTGTACAGAGCCATGTGCTCTGAAAGGGCATTTGGGGTCTTTGGAGCATTGAATAGGCACTTGCATATTCAAACTGCCAGAGCTGTGTGAAAATATGGATTCCCATTAATTAGAATTTTGGAGATGAACCAGGTAGGAGGTGTGCTGAAAGGGCGAGGGGAAACCGTTCTGCCAGATCTGCGTATTAATGTGCTTCTGCCCGAGAGGCTGGCCCAGGCTCTGGAGCCTGCTTACTACCACTGGGTTTCCCAGACAGGATTCACTCCTCTGCTTCCACCCAGAAGACCCTTTATGCTGATGCAGTCCTTCTGAAGTGAGGCTTCGACAAAGCCCTCAGTTATCCGGGTGGGAAGGTGGGGAAAGGGAGTCCCCTTTTTCTCTGCATAAGGGGGAGGAAACTTCCTTGAGCCTGATGCTGTTACCTGGCCCTCCAAAGAGGGTGGCTCGGTGGGGAATCACCCTCTGGACCATGGCCATGATTCTGTGTTTCCTTATTGTCAAGCCTAGGGCACAAGGCATGACCTCCACTCCATTATTCATTTCTTATGCTCCTGCCTTCTCTGTCCACTGTCCTCAAAAGTGGACACCCAGTTTTCACTTATATATCCCCAAAACAGCATTATTGAGTTCAACTCAATTACAATTGAACTGTAATCATATATCATTCAATTCACCCACTGTAAGCATTCAATTCAATGCTTTTTAGTATATCTGTAGATGTATACAATGTTACCAGAATCAATTTTAGAATACCTCATCACCTAAAACAAACAAACAAACAGAACTCTACCCTTTAACTATTATCCCGTGTTCTCTTCATCCTCCCCCCTGCTCTAAGCAATCACTAACCTACTCTCTGTAGACCCAGCTATTTTTATATGTGACTAGTTTGGGGGTGTGATGGAGGGTGTATGCCTGTAGGTCTGAACATAGGAAAGTATCCAAGAGGAGAGGATGGGGAAACTTACAAAACAGATAAGAAGCTAGCCCTATTCTGCCCTCCACTGCCCACAGTGTCTGCTCAGCTGGCAGCCCTCAGGGGCATATACCAGGAAGAAAGTGTCAGTCGAGCTTCCTTCCTAGTTATGGGGCTTATGAGAAACGGCCCCATCTCTGCCCCATCACACAAGGGAAGCACAGGAACTCCCCTAGTCTCAGTCCATGAGCTCTTTCCAGACCCTTCATCACCCTCTTCAGGTAAGTAGAGGCACAAAACCAAAAGCTTATTGCCTAAGCGCAGCCAACTGGGAGGGAGACATGAAGCTCTTCTAGGTGCAATCATACTACTCATGGTTGCTTTGAAGGACTCAGTTGGGGAAAGAATTTGACAGTATGTAGCGCTTCCTGTTTTCACTCCAGATCTTAGGCAGAATCATAGTGAAACAGGAAAAGTCAGCTTCCTTTCCTGTAAAATGAGAGCTAGTAAAGTCACGCTCCTTGTAGAAGTGATACATTTAACAGAAGAAACAATGCAATTAAACCCAATCTCTTGAAATTAAATCCATCCACTTCCAGTCTTACCATCCTGAACTGATACAGTATCCAACAGCTCATCACTAACTCTTTGTCCAGCTTAATAGCTTACCTATCGGAACTGTAACCTCCATATGTTTGAGAAAAGTTAATTGTATATTTTTATTTTACACAATATCCTGAAACAGGCTCCACAATTTTGTTTGATTTATCAGTATTTCACATTTAGGTAAGGTACCATTCAAGTTCCAGGACTGAGGCTTCACAGTCCGTCAGAAAATAGCAATAGAGATAACCTGTATTTGAGGAGGTCAAGATAGAAATTGCATCTGATAAGTCTCAGGACAGGGCTTTCCTACCTTTTGAGAGTTCTAATAGTTTGTCATTTGCCTCATTATTTTTTGAGTCTCTGACCCAAACAATTTCACTCCCTGTTCCCAGCTCCTCTCACCCACCCATTAACCCATTACCAACATAAGCAGAATTTCATGAATCACATACAGGTTCAAAGAATTTGGAGCTGGAAAGGATTTTAGGTGCAACTTAATTGAAACCACTCTATTAGCCAGCTCTGGCTGCCATAACAAAATATCATGGACTGGGTGTCTTAAAGAACAGAAGTTCATATTCTCATAGTCTGGAGGCTACCAGGGTGCAGCAAGGTCAAATTCTGATAAGAGCTCTCTTCCTGGCTTTCCAAAGGTAACCTTCTTGCTGTGGTCTCACAGGGCTTGGCTGGTGGGGAGAGAGCGAGAACTCTCTGATGTCTCTTCTGATGAAGGCACTCACCCCGTCATGAGTACCCTCATGTTTTCATCTAAATCGAATTCTCCTCCATAGGCCCCCATCTCCAAATCCCCTCACACTGGGGCTCAGTGCTTGCACATATGGACTTGGGTGGGGCAGGGGAGACACAGTTCAGTCCAGAGCACCACTCATTAAGTTTTTCTTCATGTAAACATGAAATTAAAATATCTGTTTTAGAGAATTCCCCTATACTTCTGGAGTTGGTTCCAGATCTGATGGATGCCAAAAATATGTTTGCAGCTCCCTGCTTTGGAGCATTATTGTCAGTTCTTAAAAGTTCCTGGTTGCTTAGAACTGATGTATCTGGAGGAAGATTCTTGGAAATGATGCCAGACAGAAGTAAAAATGAAAATACAGGATAATCTTGGAAGTGGGGATGGGGGGGGGTGTCTGAAAGCCATTCAGAGAGAATGGAGAAGACGGGCACACTGAGAGGGTTATTGCCTCCCTGAGGCGCTGGGTGGAATGATGAAGACAGACTTCAGGTGGAATAACCTGAGAGCGGCTGAAGGCAGGAGCCATGAAGTGGAGCTGCCTAGGAACCTGTGATTCTTAGAAGGCCTGTCTTGCTGAGAGTGTGAACCCCTGGATGTGAGCCTTGGTCTCCCTCAGGATGGCTCGCTTTCTGCCCTAGGCGCTGGGTGGTGACAGTCTGAGTGTTTTCTGCCAACCAGAGTAGCAAGTTGGTCCTGTCTGTTATTAAGAAAATAATTTCTAACCTAGAGTGACACCTCAGTGACGTCTGTCTCCATGTGCACTTTTGTTTATAAGAAGGATATGCAACTATTTGAAGGTTGGGTATGGCATCAAGGGAAGTAAGAAACAAGCCCAACCTTGATGATTATGAAAGGCATTGACCCACAGTTTACCTTCCACATGCAAATTAGATATAGCCTGGATTTAAGTGAGAGTTCTCCGATTATATGCTTTAAGATTCAAATTTAATTTTTTCCTTTTTCCTTTAGGGTAATTTACTACCTTAGGTCTGTATTTATATAAAAAGGTATATTAAGCTAGCAAAGTTATTCAGCAGAGGATATATTTAAATCCAGTACCAAGTTCTTTGGTGCATTTAAATAGCATTTACTTAACAAAGATTCAGTCAGCACAGAGCTTTTCGGGTCACATCTCTGTGAACTACAAGGTGCATTTTCTCTTTGTGGATACCAGACAATGGCCGTCCAGCCATCAGCTGGCATGGGGAGGTCTTTTCAGCTGAACTGCAAAAACACTGACATGCAAAAACCCTTAGGGAGCGGTGGCAACTCTTCAGATGCTGCATACATTTCAGTTTTCTTGGGATTTTTTGTTACCACCATGTGCAATGTACTTAAAAAAATAGATCAAGAACATTTGGTTTTCAAAGTGTACTGAAATGATGTCATAGAACTGTCAAGAAAGGTGGAGTCCGTTTACTTCATGGAGACCATGTCATGTTGTTGACTAATTGATATTTTATAAACATTGATACTTAACATAGAGGAGATACAACAAATTTGCTAGACAGTCTTAATAGATGTTTGCGTAGATGGCAAATGTGGGCACACAGCATTCTTTAAATGTTGGTTTTTATATGAGTATGAAAATTACTCACTTGTTAAGTTTATGACTGAAATATCCAGTTAACTGAACCAGTCATTCAGTTTCTTTTTTGGCTCAGGAAATGGTACTGCCTTTCACATTATCACACGCCTGTTTTGGAAGTGGCTGACTGTTTCTCCTGGGCCTGCCCTGACTTAAACCATACCCTCCACACTTTGTTGTTTCCTGTCAGATGGAAATGGCGCATATACGTGTATGCATGTTTGCATTTATGTTGTGAGTGTATATGAGAGACACAGACACATAGACTCAGAGACAAAGAAGAGAAGGACCGAGATGGAGTGAATCTTTCTCTGAGTGAGAGAGTTGTCATGTCGTTTTCAGGAGATTTGTATGTCATTTTCTCATTGTTTGGCTTAATTTTTTTTAAATCATTTCTTAGTGTTACAGATGGTTGTGTCATTTTTGCTATTGTTGAATGACAATGAAAACATTGGCAGTTCTGACAAGATGCTGAAACCAGAGAATTTCTTGAGGAAAATAATCTCATGGGTTATGTAAGAGCTTTCTCATTTTGTTTTTTCTTAAAAGGTCTCAATTCAATGACTTGTGATGCTCCTACAAGCATTTGTTATTTGAGGAAAAATACATAATGCTGACTTTCTACTTAAAAACGATAATCAGCAAATATTTGTTGAGTGTCAACCACAGGCAACGTATTGAGTTAGGCATTCTGAGGCAGACGGATGAATAAGGCACAGAATCATAGACATGGTGTTTCCTTTGCATTTTTTCCAAAAGGATTAACAGTGAGAATTTCATGGAAAAATTTCCTCTCTTTTAAAGTGAGTTCTACACTGGGTATATAGAGCAATATAGATAGTCTCTAACTTAAGATGAACTGGGTTCCAAAAATCCCCTAATTTGAAAATTAATTGTTTGATAATCAGAAAGCATTTCCTGATACTAAAAATTTTATATAGGGCAGGTTCCTAGTCTTGTCCATAAGAATTTCCTTACCACATAAATTTAAGCCCAAACTAATATATAAATTAAAATTATAACTCCTTTTCAAAGGCACCTAACCTACTTTTGTAACATTTAAGTGATTCAATAGGGTGTGAGAGAGTCCCAGGTTAATATTTTGCCAGGGGGCAGCGGTGGCGGGCGGTACCTGTCTATATAAGCAATGTGAGTTACACAAAATCGGACGGTCAGCACTGTTCTGATGTCCAGTCTCATTTGATCAGACGAAAATATGCGACTGTGTACTTGCTTCTGAGGATCAGGGCCCAGCTCTCGTGCTCTGGGATGACCCCCCCCGCCCCCATAGGGGTGAGTTCTGGAGCTCCTTGGGGCATCTGGTCCACTCCACAATGTGGGGGAAGGAATCGAGGTCTGGACAGCTGCCAGAAGGTGAGAAATGGGGACCGGGTCACATGCAGGTTCTGGTCCAGGCTCAGGATGCCAGCCTTGTAGGCGCTGCCAGCTTTGGCCTATCCCAGGCACTGGAAGGGATGCTAAGAACAGGAACCGCTGAGTCCTGGGTTCCGGGCAAGCCCGTCTGCGTGCTGGAGTCTAAAAGAGATGTCAGCGACTGTATTTCTATGGGAATGTGTCTTATCAGTTTCAATCAGAACCAATGACATTTCTGATATGCCTGGTATATTATACTGTAGTTAGTTGCTCATTATATTTGCTGAACGAATGAATGTTAGGTTTGAGGATAGGGTGCTTCTTTGTATACAAGGGTAGGTTGAGCACCATTTGTTGCTCAAGTTTACATAAGAAAAGGCACTTGTGTGGGTGGGTCACTGCTCAGCTGTCCTACTTAAGGACATGAAAGTTAATAATAATAAGCGAGTTAGAATTGGGAATATCAGACCTGGATGGCATCTTTCAGGTCTTTGGTAGACATGGCTGAAAGGTTGACAAATCACAAACTGTCTTTATTGTTTTTATACTTCTGAAGAATTATAGATGGAAAATACTGCAGTTTTCAGACAGGAGTTAAATGACTCATACAAATTCATTCAATTTGTTCACAGTTGAGATGAGACACAGCATTTCTGATGCTTAGTTCAACACCAGTTGTTTAGACCTAAAGTGAAAATGTGGACAACAGATACTTTTTAAAAACAATAATTTATAAAAAGATAATTCAAACATTCTTTACCGACCTGCAGAGAAAGTCCTGGCATTGACCAGTAATTCTAAGATCATCTAGGACTCAATACAGCAATCGCCTCTGAAAAACTTTTCTTATTCTAGAGTCGTAAATACTTAAATTCTGCACACAGTGACTTTAATGACACCCCTCTGGATGCTCAGGGTGGCGTATTGTGTGTGGCTGTGGCCTTGCACCCTTCCCAGAGTGGGTCATCTGTGCCGTCTGTACTGGTGAAAAGGAAGTTGAGCATATTCATTGTGTCTCTATTTCTTCTGCCAAGTGTCTTGCCAATGGGTTTCAGCCCCAGACAAGTTCACTATGGATTCAATGAGACCAAAGAATGACAATGGAACATTCTTGGGGTGAAAGGGTTTATACCCAACTTTATTCCCACGGTGGCAGGTCAATCACTAGAATCCCATCTGCTCAGATCGAGTCTGCATGCAGCAAGCCAGTCTCTGCCTCTGGACCTCTCTGCCCCCGCAGCCGTCTCAGTCTCTGCTCTCAGCACTGCCACCACTCCAGTCTCTGCTCTCTTGCAGCCTTGCAGACCAGAACACTGGGTGGGGCTCTTTATATAGAGTCAATAACAAGGTATTACCCACACATGTGTAGTGAGAAAGCCGACCAGGGCCAGGTGAGAATCCTGGCCACAAGAACCTTTACTTTCTCCACACAAGTCAACCACCTGTGTGTCTATGTCTTGCCAATGGATTTCAGCCCTGGGCAAGTTCGCTATGGATTCAATGTGACCAAAGAAATTGACAGCAAAACGTTCTTGGGGTGAGAGGGTTATACCCAACTTTATTTCCAGGTGGCAGGTCAGTCACTAAAATCCCATTCACTCAGAGCGAGTCTGTATGCAGCAAGCCCGTCTCTGCCTCTGGGGCCCTCTGTCTGCACAGTCGTCCTCTGGGCCTCTCTGCACAGTCGTCCCACACAGCCGTCCTCTGGGCATCTGTCCTCGGTGCTGCCACCACTCCAGCCTCTGATCTGCTCTCCTGTAGCCTTGCAGCCATACCACCATGTCACGCCCAGAGCACTATAGAATCAACAGCCATGTATTGCCCACAGGTGTGCAGTGAGCTAATCGACCAGGGCCAGGTGAGAATCCTGGCCACAGGAACTCTCATTTTATCCACAGTCTAGTGTGTCAAATGGGTGTGGGGTAGAGGGTAACTTTATGTGATAGAAAGTTATTTTCTTTTGTTGCCTCAAAGACATTCAGTGCTAGAAATAACCATTCAATATGATTAGTGACCATCAGGTACTTTGTACAGTAAATGCTTTACTAGAACATTAGCAAACACTTTCAACACAACTCCATAAAGGAATAGGGTGAGTGGATGTAAGACTAAAGGGGGTTATCATGGGGTGGGTCAGAAGACCTCCGGTCCTGGGCTCACATTTACGTAGGGTCTGGAAATTTACGTTTTGACATTATTCTCGAATGAGACTATGCATAGTCATTGGGCTACACTGCCAAGAACATTTAAATTGTGCTATTGTTTTTGTAACCCTGTTTTGCCATTTATTCATATTTTAATATATTGAGAACCTCAATAAATGGAAGTGGTCTACCGGCCTCACAATCACTGGGAGGCCCTGACAAGCTTCCCCAGTCTTACTCTTTCCACATGCCTAGCCTTCCACTTTATACTGGAGTGATGAATGGGGCAAACGACTTTGTTTTCCTAACCTAGACACTTATGAAACAGTAAAGCTAACTAACTATGAGTGCCGGTGTCCTGCCCCAACATCTTTCACCTACTCGGTCATAGAGCAAATATTGATTGAATGGTCAGACCCACCTGAGATGGAGTCCAGGCTTTTCCAGTCCCTGGGCATGCTGCCCCCTGAGTGTCAATTTTCAATTAAGTGGGATCAACAAAAATACTTGCCTCCAAGGATATTGTAGGGACTAAGTGAGGTAATGCATTAAAGAGGCAGCACAGGCCTGGTACAAACAAGGGGCTTAATAAAAATCAGCTGCTGTTTATTAGTAGTGTTACTTTATACCGCAGCAGGTGTTATGCTGGGAACCAGGATCAAAAAGGATAAAACAGGGTCTAGGGAGACAGGCAAACAACTGCAAAGTCAGCATTTTAGGAACTACAGTTGGCATTTGTGAAAGGAGTGGGGGTCAAATAGAGAGGCAGTGTCCAACTCTATCCTGGATATAGAAAGTGGTTCATAGATGTCAGAGAAAACCCAGGTTCTCGTCTCACCAACCCCTAAGCAGCTGGGAGACTTGAGGCATACCGTGTGGCCACTCAGTCTCAGTTCCCCAGTTTACAAGGAGGGGCAAAGTCATCTCAAAGATTAGCTGAGCTGAGCAGGTTGTGGAACTGAATGAAATCTGCTCAGATGCTTCCATGACCTACGTCAAGATTCCAACTCTGTTACTGATTCATCATCACACCTGAAATAAAACACTGCAATGCTTCACTTCCTCAATGCATCATAGTTAGATAATTTCCAATCTTAATGAACTTTGAAGACAAAATGCCTGTCTTGCCTATGGGTTTCAGCCCCGGGCAAGTTCGCTATGGATTCAGTGTGACCAAAGAAATGATAGTAGAATGTTCTTGGGGTGAAAGGGTTTATTACCCAGCTTGTTCTCCCAGAGGTAGGTCGAGCACTAGCATCTCTGCCTCTACCCAGAGCACTGGGCTGAGCTCTCTATATAGTGCAATAATAGCTTATTGCCTATGGGTGTGGAAGCACCAGCCTAGCAACAGACCAGTTACATTATCAAGTGGTTTAAGTTCAGTGAGGATCCTGCCCATAGGAACCCCAACTTCCCCACACTCCACCCCTCCAGGATCCTCGCCTCACAATCTACATGCTCTCAATCTTCTGCAATGGTCCCTGTGCGAGAAAGCTGGAACACTGTAACAAGATTCCACAACAGCAACAGAGGATAACAACAACTTAGAGATAATAACAAGAATTAAGATACAACAAGATTTTGATACAGGTAACAAAAATTACAATAATCCTCAAGCCAGAGGAGATTCTCAATCCACAAAGACCTCAGGGGCGGTAAGACACATGGTTTTTCTTTTTTATTTTCACAAAGTATATCAAATATTTTTTTCTCTCTCTCTCTCTCTATATATTTTTTAGTTTATTTTGATATCATTAATCTACAATTAAATGAATAATATTATGGTGATTACACTACCCCCTTCATCAGGTTCTCCCCCCCCAACCCCATTGCAGTCACTGTCCATCAGCGTAGTGAGATGCCGTAGGGTCCCTACTTGTCCTCTCTGGGTTGTACAGCCCTCCCCGTGCCCCCCGAACATTACATCTGCTAATCGTAATGTCCCTTCTTCCACCTTACCCCTCCCTTCCCACCCATCCTCCCCAGTCCCTTTCCCTTTGGTAACTATTAGTCTGTTCTTGGGTTCTGTGAGTCTGCTGCTGTTTTGTTCCTTCAGTATTTTTTCTTTGTTCTTATACTCCACATATGAGTGAAATCATTTGATACCTGTCTTTTTCGGCTTGGCTTATTTCACTGAGCATAATACCCTCTAGCTCCATCCATGTTGTTGCAAATGGTAGGATTTGTTTTCTTCTTATGGCTGAATAATATTCCATTGTGTATATGTACCACATCTTCTTTATCCATTCATCTACTGATGGACACTTAGGTTGCTTCCATTTCTTGGCTATTGTAAATAGTGCTGCGATAAACATAGGGGTGCATCTGTCTTTTCAAACTGGGCTGCTGCATTCTTAGGGTAAATTCCTAGGAGTGGAATTCCTGGGTCAAATGGTATTTCTATTTGAGTTTTTTGAGGAACCTCCATACTGCTTTCCACAATGGTTGAACTAATTTGCAGTCCCACCAGCAGTGTAGGAGGGTTCCCTTTTCTCCACATCCTCGCCAACATTTGTTGTTGTTTGTGTTTTGGATGTTGGCCATCCTCACTGGTGTGAGGTGATATCTCATTGTGGTTTTAATCTGCATTTCTCTGATGATTAGCGATGTGGAGCATCTTTTCATGTGCCTGTTGGCCATCTGAATTTCTTCTTTGGAGAAGTGTCTATTCATGTCCTCTGCCCATTTCTTAAATGGATTATTTGCTTTTTGTTTGTTGAGGTGCGTGAGTTGTTTATATATTTTGGATGTCAACCCCTTATCGGATACGTCATTTATGAATATATTCTCCCATACTGTAGGAAGGTAAGACGCATGTTTTAATGACACCAACATAGGCAAATCTTGTCCAACAGGTAGGATGCATGCAAGAAAGTGGTCCTGTGATAGGACTATAGCAGGAAGGGGGTCCCTTCCAGGTCTAGTATACCATACTTTTACTCCTCTGCGCTTGAGGGTTACTTAAGGGTCTATATATAGTGCTACTGGAGGTGCATGCACTGGCCATAATGATAAAACAAAATTCCCTGGTAAGATGCTCCTACCTTCTGGCTGTTCAGGATATACTACTGTGATATTTGGGGCCACTCTGCTGTTATTCCAGGAATGCACAGGAGGTCAGCTTCCAGGGCTTGTCCCCAAGGTGCCAGGAGAGCCAGCTATCATTGGTCCATGTGTCAAAAGGTCCAAGGCCACATCCACTCAATGGAGTCTCCGGGGTTCAGTGCAGCTGGTGCTGGCAGCAAGATGTTATTCTGGTGGCCGAACCGCGGCTTCAACAATTCTTTCTTGGTTGGTACTTGCAGTTGTATTGGGGAGGCAGCCATATGTGTTAACATGTCTACGAGGCTCAGGCCTCCCTTTTGGGGTTTCTCATTCAAATGCTGTAGTATGGTCAATAAGTGGAATGACCATCCCTGCAGACTATTGGTATCTGACTTTTGTCTGGATTTTAGCAAGCCATTGTGCCTCTCTATCATGCCTGCTGTGGTAGGATTGTATGGCATGTGAAACTTACATTTGATTCCTAGGTGTTGCACCCATTCTTGCAGTGCATGTCCAGTAAAATGGGTGCCCTGATCACTCTCAATTACCTGTGGTGGGCCATAGGTGGCAAAGAGATGCTCCAGGCCTCTTTTGGCCATATGCCGGTCTGCACAACATGTAGAAAAAGTAACCAGAAGTCCGCTAGCTGTGTCCACACAAGTCATGGCATACCAATATCCTTCTGCACAGGTTGAGGCCCAATATTGTCTATCTGCCACCTGACAAGGGGTTTCGGCCCCTTAGCTATTGTCCCATGTTGCTGTGGAACTCAGTGTAAGTCCCTTTTAGAGCATATGACACACTCCTCTGGGCTCTACTAACTTCTTCAAAGGACAAAGGCAAGCCCCACAGATGGGCTACAGCCCACATTGTCTTTTGCACCACATGCAGGAAACACTGATGTAACCATTGGGCTATATCAGAGGCAGGCTTTCCTTCTAACCAACATATCTGGACCAATTTAACTGCTTCATCATTTCCTGGAGATGCCAGTGGCAAATGACCTGTCACATGGTATACTGTAATTGTTTTAGTCTGACCACAGGCCCATAAGTCTTGCCACAATCCTGCATCCAAAGGGGTCGGTGACCAACCAGCCAGTTGGCATGGTACCAGGTTGGCAGCCACAGGGTCAAGCCAAGATAGACAGCCCAGCTGTCAGTGCAGATAACTATAGGGGAGGGATACTGGCTGATCACAAGCCACACAGCCCACAACTCTGCCCATTGGCTGCTCTTCCCCTCACCATTTTCCATCCATATTGTCTCAGTCTTTTTTATTTATTTATTTATTTATTTATTTATTTATTTATTTTAAAATATAACTTATTTTATTATCATTAATTTACAATTACATGTGCAATATTACGATTATTAAACTACCCCTTCATCAGGTCCCCCCCACCAACCCCATTACAGTCACCGTCCATCAGCGTAGTGAGATGCTATAGAATCACTACTTGTCTTCTCTGAGTTGTACTGCCCTCCCCGTGCCCCCCCAACATTACATCTGCTAATCGTAATGCCCCTTTTTCCCTCTTATCCCTCCCTTCCCGCCCATTTTCCCCAGTCCCTTTCCCTTTGGTAACTATTAGTCCGTTCTTGGGTTCTGTGAGTCTGCTGCTGTTTTGTTCCTTCAGTATTTTTCTTTGTTCTTATACTCCACATATGAGTGAAATCATTTGATACTTGTCTTTTTCGGCTTGGCTTATTTCACTGAGCATAATACCCTCTAGCTCCATCCATGTTGTTGCAAATGGTAGGATTTGTTTTCTTCTTATGGCTGAATAATATTCCATTGTGTATATGTACCACCTCTTCTTTATCCATTCATCTACTGATGGACACTTAGGTTGCTTCCATTTCTTGGCTATTGTAAATAGTGCTGCAGTAAACATAGGGGTGCATCTGTCTTTTTCAAACTGGGCTGCTGCATTCTTAGGGTAAATTCCTAGGAGTGGGATTCCTGGGTCAAATGGTATTTCTATTTTGAGTTTTTTGAGGAACCTCCATACTGCTTTCCACAATGGTTGAACTAATTTGCAGTCCCACCAGCAGTGTAGGAGGGTTCCCTTTTCTCCACATCCTCGCCAACATTTGTTGTTGTTTGTGTTTTGGATGTTGGCCATCCTCACTGGTGTGAGGTGATATCTCATTGTGGTTTTAATCTGCATTTCTCTGATGATTAGCGATGTGGAGCATCTTTTCATGTGCCTGTTGGCCATCTGAATTTCTTCTTTGGAGAAGTGTCTATTCATGTCCTCTGCCCATTTCTTAATTGGATTATTTGCTTTCTGTTTGTTAAGGTGCATGAGTTCTTTATATATTTTGGATGTCAACCCTTTATCAGATACGTTTTTTATGAATATATTCTCCCATACTGTAGGATGTCTTTTTGTTCTACTGATGGTGTCCTTTGCTGTACAGAAGCTTTTCAGCTTGATATAGTCCCACTTGTTCATTTTTGCTTTTGTTTCCCTTGCCCGGGGAGATATGTTCATGAAGAAGTTGCTCATGTTTATGTCCAAGAGATTTTTGCCTATGTTTTTTTCTAAGAGTTTTATGGTTTCATGACTTACATTCAGGTCTTTGATCCACCTTGAGTTTACCTTTGTGTATGGGGCTAGACAGTAGTCAAGTTTCATTCTCTTACATGCAGCTGTCCAGTTTTTCCAACACCAGCTGCTGAAGAGGCTGTCATCTCCCCATTGTATGTCCAAGGCACTTTTATCAAATATTAATTGACTTTATATGTTTGGGTTAATGTTTGGATTTTCTATTCTGTTCCACTGGTCTGTGGGTCTGTTTTTGTGCCAATACCAAATTGTCTTGATTACTGTGGCTTTGTAGTAGAGCTTGAAGTCAGGGAGCGTAATTCCCCCTGTTTTATTCCTCCTTCTCAGGATTGCTTTGGCTATTCGGGGTCTTTTGTGGTTCCATATGAATTTTAGAATTATTTGTTCCAGTTCATTGAAGAAAGCTGTTGGTAGTTTGATAGGGATTGCATTGAATCTGTAGATTGCTTTAGGTAGTATAGCCATTTTGACAATATTTATTCTTCCTAGCCAAGAGCATGGGATGCATTTCCATTTGTTAGTGTCCTCTTTAATTTCTCTTAGGAGTGTCTTGTAGTTTTCAGAGTACAGGTCTTTCACTTCCTTCGTTAGGTTTATTCCTAGGTATTTTATTCTTTTTGATGCAATTGTGAATGGAATTGTTTTTCTGATTTCTCTTTCTGTTAGTTCATCATTAGTGTATAGGAAAGCAACAGATTTCTGTGTGTTAATTTTGTATCCTGCAACTTTGCTGAATTCAGATATTAGTTCTAGTAGTTTTGGAATGGAATCTTTAGGGTTTTTTATGTACAGTATCATGTCATCTGCAAATAGTGACAATTTGACTTCTTCTTTACCAATCTGGATGCCTTGTATGTCTTTGTTTTGTCTGATTGCTGTGGCTAGGACCTCCAGTACTATGTTGAATAACAGTGGAGAGAGTGGGCATCCCTGTCTTGTTCCCGATCTTAGATGAAAAGCTTTCAGCGTCTCGCCGTTAAGTATGATGTTAGCTGTGGGTTTGTCATATATAGCCTTTATGATGTTGAGGTACTTGCCCTCTATACCCATTTTGTTGAGAGTTTTAATCAGGAATGGATGCTGAATTTTGTCAAATGCTTTTTCAGCATCTATGGAGATGATCATGTGGTTTTTGTTCTTCTTTTTGTTGATGTGGTGGATGATGTTGATGGATTTTCGAATGTTGTACCATCCTTGCATCCCTGGGATGAATCCCACTTGATCATGGTGTATGATCCTCTTGATGTATTTTTGAATTCGGTTTGCTAATATTTTGTTGAGTATTTTTGCATCTACGTTCATCAGGGATATTGGTCTGTAATTTTCTTTTTTGGTGAGGTCTTTGCCCGGTTTTGGTATTAGAGTGATGCTGGCTTCATAGAATGAGTTTGGAAGTATTCCCTCCTCTTCTATTTTTTGGAAAACTTTAAGGAGAATCGGTGTTATTTCTTTTCTATAAGTCTGGTAGAATTCAGAGGTGAATCCATCAGGCCCAGGGGTTTTGTTCTTGGGTAGTTTTTTGATTACCAATTCGATTTCGTCACTGGTGATTGGTCTGTTTAGTTTTTCTGTTTCTTGCTTGGTCAGTCTTGGAAGGTTGTATTTTTCTAAGAAGTTGTCCATTTCTTCTATGTTTTCCAGCTTGTTAGCATATAGATTCTCATAATATTCTCTTATGATTCTTTGTATTTCTGTGGGGTCCGTCGTGATTTTTCCTTTCTCATTTCTGATTGTGTTTATGTGTGTAGATTCTCTTTTTCTCTTAATGAGTCTGGCTAGGGGTTTATCTATTTTGTTTATTTTTTCAAAGAACCAGCTCTTGGTTTTATTGATTTTTTCTATTGTTTTATTCTTCTCAATTTTATTTATTTCTTCTCTAATCTTTATTATGTCCCTCCTTCTGGTGACTTTGGGCCTCATTTGTTCTTCTTTTTCCAATTTCAGTAATTGTGTCTTTAGACTATTCATTTGGGAATGTTCTTCCTTCTTTAAATAGGCCTGGATTGCAATATACTTTCCTCTTAGAACTGCCTTTGCTGCGTCCCACAGAAGTTGTGGCTTTGTGTTGTTGTTGTCATTAGTCTCCATATATTCTTTGATTTCTGTTTTGATTTGGTCGTTAACCCATTGATTAATTAGGAGAGTGTTGTTAAGTCTCCATGTATTTGTGAGCCTTTTTGATTTCTTTCTAAAATTTATTTCTAGTTTTATACCTTGGTGATCTGAGAAGTTGGTTGGTAGGATTTCAATATTTTTGAAATTACTGAGGTTCTTTTTGTGGCCTAGTATGTGGTCTATTCTGGAAAATGTTCCATGTGCACTTGAGAAGAATGTGTATCCTGTTGCTTTTGGGTGTAGAGTTCTGTAGATGTCTGTTAGGTCCATCTGTTCTAGTGTGTTGTTCAGTGCCTCTGTGTCTTTACTTATTTTCTGTCTGGTTGATCTGTCCTCTGGAGTGAGTGGTGTGTTGAAGTCTCCTAAGATGAATGCATTGCTGTCTATTTCCTCCTTTAATTCTGTTAGTATTTGTCTCACATATGCTGGCGCTCCTGTGTTGGGTGCATATATATTTATAATGGTTATATCTTCTTGTTGGACTGACCCCTTTATCATTATGTAATGTCCTTCTTTATCTTTTGCTACTTTCTTCGTTTTGAAGTCTATTTTGTCTGATACAAGTACTGCAACACCTGCTTTTTTCTCTTTGTTGTTTGCATGAAATATCTTTTTCCATCCCTTCACTTTTAGTCTGTGTATATCTTTGGATTTGAGGTGAGTTTCTTGTAGGCAGCATATAGATGGGTCTTGCTTTTTTATCCATTCTGTTACTCTGTGTCTTTTGATTGGTGCATTCAGTCCATTTACATTTAGGGTGATTATTGATAGGTATGTACTTATTGCCATTGCTGGCTTTAGATTCGTGGTTACCAAGGGTTCAAGGGTTGCTTCTTTACTATCTAACAATCTAACTTAACTTTCTTGTTAAGTTATTGTAAACACAGTCTGATGTTTCTTTCTTTCTCTCCCTTCTTATTCCTCCTCCTCCATTCTTTCTATAATAGGTGTTTTATTCTTTGCCTTTAGTTGGTATTTGGATGGTCTGCTTTCTTTGCTATGATTTTTTTTCCTCTGGTGACATCTTTTTAGCCTTAGGTGTGCTTCCATCTAGAGCAGTCCATTTAAGATATCCTGTAGTGGTGGTTTATGAGAGGCAAATTCTCTTAACTTTCGTTTATCTGGAAATTGTTTAATCCCTCCATCATATTTAAATGATAATCGTGCTGGATACAATATTCTTGGTTCGAGGCCCTTCTGTTTCATTACGTTAAATATATCATGCCATTCTCTTCTGGCCTGTAAGGTTTCTGTTGAGAAGTCTGATGACAGTCTGATGGGTTTTCCTTTGTAGGTGATCTTTTTTCTCTCTCTAGCTGCCTTTAATACCCTGTCTTTATCTTTGATCTTTGCCATCTTAATTATTATGTGTCTTGGTGTTGTCTTCCTTGGGTCCCTTGTGTTGGGAGATCTATGAGCTTCTGTGGACTGCGAGACTACTTCCTTCCACAGCGAGGGAAAGTTTTCAGCAATTATTTCTTCAAAGACACTTTCTATCCCTTTTTCTCTCTCTTCTTCCTCTGGTACTCCTATAATGCGAATATTGTTCCGTTTGGATTGGTCACACAGTTCTCTTAATATTCTTTCATTCCTAGAAATCCTTTTATCTCTCTGCCTCAGCTGCTCTGTACTCCTGTTCTCTGTTTTCTATTCCATTAACAGTCTCTCGCATCTCATCCATTCTGCTGTTAAGCCCGTCGATCGCTTGTCTGATTTCTGTATTGTCTTTCCTCAGTTCCCTCACTTCCTCCCTCAGCTCTTGCACATTTCTCTGTAAGTCCATCAGCATGGTTATGACTTTTATTCTAAATTCTTTTTCAGGGAGGCTGTGCATTTCCATCCCTTCAGACTCCCTCTCTGGGGTTGTCTGGTTGATTTGGTCTGAACCATATTCCTCTGTCTTTTCATGGCTGTATAATTTGGTCACTGATAGTTGCCACGTATGTCAGCTGGGCTCTTTAAGACTTTAAAAAGAGAAGAAAAAAAAAGAGAAAAAAAGAAGAAAAAAGGAAAAAAAGAAAGAAAAGAAAAAACAAAAACAAACAAAACAAAACAAAACAAAAAAAACAAAAAGAAATGCCCACCGGATGTAGATTCTGTGAGAATGCTCTAGGTGGCGCTATTGCCCCACTATTCCACAGCTGTGACTGTGCCGCTCCGCAGGGCCCTTTATCGCTCTGGCAGGGGTGGGAACGAATAGGAGGCTGTTGATCTCAGTGAGAAGTGTTAAGTATGGCTACGCTTCCTCAGTCGCCAGCTAAGGCGTCTGAAACTCCCCAGGACTCCCAGCCTGCTGGGCTGAGTGTGCTGGGGCGATCCGGCTCCTCCGCTGGGCTCCTGTCTCTTTAAGACCGCTGAAGAAAGTGCGCACTTTTTTTTTTTTCCTTCCCGGGAGCCGGCTGCAAGCCCCCTGGCGCGTTCCCCGCTCAGATCCTGCCCCTCTGTCTCTCCAATCTCCGCTGCACTGCGCAATGTGGGTCAGCGCTCCCCGCGCAGATCACCGGGGCTGGCTACTTCGCGGGGTGTGCTTCCACTCCCTCCCGGCTCTGAATCCTCTCCTCCCGCCGGTGCGCTGGGGTGGGGGAGGGCTCGGGTCCCGCCGGGTCGCGGCTCCGTATCTTACCCGCCTCTTGGGGTGCCGAGTCCTCTTGGGTGTAGCTGCACGCTGTGCACTTTCCTGTGTATTCTCGTCTGTCTTTTAGGAATAGATGTATTTTCTGTGTTTTCCTAGATAAATATAGTGTTGGGAGGAGATTTCTGCCGCCCTGCTCACACCGCCATCTTCCCGGAAGTCCAAAAGCAAGGTTTTCAGCAAGCCTACCTTAACACTGATGCAGCAAAAGAATAGGAGGGAGGGGAGATGGAATAGAATCAGTTCACTTTCACTTGCCGAAAAGTTTTTAACTCATAGTTGGTCAAAGCTGATCTCCTTTGTAAGAGAAGTCTTCTTCCTTTTATAAAGCAAAAGAAAGAAAAATAGTTACTGCCTAGTTTGTTGATTAAAGTATTAAAATTGAATTTGGGGAAGTTCATGTGGCCTCATTTTTATTTAGTCATATTTTTGTGAGTCTAAGAGCTGGCCAGGTAGAGGCATGAGCTGGTGCTTTTTAAGGATTTGGGGAGTTGAAAAATACCTGGGATACTTCATGAGGTTAAGGGGCGATGGGCTTTGAGTTTGTGCTGCCTTTCTGCTGGATTCAGCTTGACGTCAGCAATATAGAACTATAGAACTATATAAAATGCTTAATAAAATTTTTATTATGATGGTCATTTTAACTGTTTGAAATGATTAAATGTTAAAGAAACAAACCATCCATATTTAACCAAAAAATGTTCCCTCATCTATAATCGATATTTCCTTATTTCTTGTGTTGTCAGAAACTAATCTTCAGTTCAGATATTTACAGCCTGAAGGTTTTCTATCAGTTTTTAAAGAATTTTATGATTTCATGGACTTCTAAGAGAAGCAGTTGTATTTTGAGAACCAACTATGGAAGTAGACTGAGAAAGTGTTTTCCTGAATTTCTCCATGTAATTTATTAATGTTCTAACTTTGCTACTTGGAATGAGGTTAATATAAAATACTTTTTGTGATCCGATGTCTAAGCTATTTCTAAATGTTTGTTTTCTGATGTTATATTTCAGGAAAGTATTTCCTTCCTTTTAAACAGGGATCTTAACAGAAGAATATCTTCTGAATTTTAGTTTGCTTAGAAAAAATAGAATACTTACATGAGGAATTTGTATTAAGATTTGAAATTAAAATATGAAAATCACATAAAACATAAGATAATGAGTAACCTGACAATATACTAAATCAATATGTTCAATTTCTGTTACTTAGGTTTAGATGTAAAGAAGTGTTGTCCTAGCCTAGAAGACAATGCTAATAGGTGATATATTAAGATTTTTAACACATCCATAACTTAACAGTGTATTGATTTTTTTTAAGGAAAATATTTTGATTCAACAGTAATAAATAGTGGCCTTTACAGTTTACAATATTGTTTCTCCAACAGTTAGAAAGTGCAAGTGGAAACTATTATAGGTATTTCAACTGTTGTGTACTATATAGATCTTCAGGTGTGGTTCTTGGGAATTGTTGCAAATTCAATTTCATGGGAAGCCTGAAATAGAGTTTAACTTACAGTATATTTATTGAATACTGTTGGAGTCAACATCTGTGAAAAGGTGCAGAAGGAAACAGGATTGGACAGAGGGAAAACTTGAGTTGTTTTTCTGGCCCAGTAACATTCTTGACCAACCCTACTGGGAGTTCAGTAGCTAGAGTGTCCCTTCAGAGTTGTCCTGAGTTGGGCCGGTAAGATTACTAGGCCTTTATAGCTTTGTATGGATGCCATTGGATATGGGCCGCCTGGGAAGGGGCAGCAATCCTGAGCAAAGCTACTCTGAGCAGCTGGGGGTAGTGAGTCCTGCATTAAGAGGGACTGGGTGGCATGTCACAGCATCCTCCACAGGAATATTTTGTTGAATCTTGAGTACTTTCTTCCTTCATTTTTTTTTGCTTAATTTTTCTTTGTGCCCTTCAGATAAGTTACATCACTTTCTGTCTCCTCTGAGAAAGGGTAAGAGGCTTGATTTACTTTAACTGGCATAAAAAATTACTGAGCATCTCTAAGAAAAACTACTTCAAAAAATGCTATGAGATCATTATATATAAGATGCTACAGATTTATTTGCAAAACTATAATATTATAAGTAAAAGGAAGATAATGTGTTTCTCTCTTTTGCATCTCTATACACAAGATCTTCTCCCCGGTTGTCTTGAGGCATTTAATCTGCTTAGGGTGGGTTGAGGATGGAGTGTATTAGGAAGACAGAGATCATTAAAAAAAAAATTTTGGCTTCTGATTTTAATTAAAAAAATAATGTATTAATTCCAAAGAAGAAATTCAGATGGCCAACAGGCACATGAAAAGATGCTCTACATTGCTTATTATCGGGGAAATGCAACTTAAAACCACATCCTCACACCACTTGGGATGGCCAACATAGAAAAGACTAGGAACAACAAATGCTGGCAAGGATGCGGAGGAAGGGGAACCCTCCTACACTGCTGGTGGGAATGTAAACTAGTTCAACCATGTGGAAAGCAGTATGGAGGTTCCTCAAAAAACTAAAAATAGAAATACCATTTGACCTGGGAATTCCACTCCTAGGAATTTACCCAAAGAAAACAACTTCTCAGATTCAAAAAGACATATGCACCCCTATGTTTATCATAGCACTATTTACAATAGCCAAGAAATGGAAGCAACCTAAGTGTCCATCAGTAGATGAATGGATAAAGAAGATGTGGTACATATGCACAATGGAATATTATTCAGCCATAAGAAAGAAACAAATCCTACCATTTGCAACAACATGGATGGAGCTAGAGAGTATTATGCTCAGTGAAGTAAGTCAGGCAGAGAAAGACAAATACCAAATGATTTCCCTCATTTGTGGAGTATAGCAATGAAGCAAAACTGAAGGGACAAAATAGCAGTAGACTCACAGACTTCAAGAAGGACTAGGTTACCAAAGGGGAGAGAGGGAAGGACGGGTGAGGAAGGAGGGAGAAGGGGATTGTGGGGTATCATGATTGGTGCACATTGTGTGTGTGGGGTCATGGGGAAGACAGTGTAGCTCAGAGAAGACAAATAGGGACTCTGTGGCATCTTACTACACTGATGGACAGTGACTGCAATGGGGTATGGGGAGGGACTCGATAATAAGGGTGAATGTAATAACCACATTGTTTTTCTTGTGAAACCTTCATAAGAGTGTATATCAGTGATACCTTAAAAAAATAATTATTAAAATTCTCATTACAGATTTTAGGGCCAATAGAATTTTGTAGCAAGAAAATGGGCATTTACAACTTGGTGTTTTTAGCAAGATGAATCATTTCTAAGGTCCTATGTTTTATCAAGGACCAAGTCTGAAGTATACCAAAATTACAGGGTTTCTTCCCAAGTATAGAGAAGATACCATAATACAGAGAAGTTCTTTAGATTTTGTTTTAATCTGAAGAAACTCTTTGTACATTTTGAAGTTGACATTTATACTTTTTAATTATAAGCTCACTAATAGAGGATACAATTTGGGTTTTGGTATTGACATTTAATAATAAAGTGGTTCCATTGCTCTTTAAATGTATTCAGTGGAATCTAAATGCCTTAGCAATTCGATACCATCATCTCTTTTGAAAATGGTTAGGTGCAAGAGGCTCGTGTTGGGCACAAAGTAAAGCCCCCTGTGTTTCTGGGCTGTATTCTGTGCTGGGGCTCCTTCCAAAAATTGATTCTTGCAGTGATGGAGACCGCATTGAGTGGGTTGCTTTCCCTGCCTGCTGTTGGCAGATTGACATTAAACCTTTGACTCCCACTTGGAGCTATTGGTAGTACCTCACTGCTGTTGACATCAGTCTGATAAGCCAACTCTTACCACACCATTGCTGCTTTTGAAACTAGTCTGTGTCACGTGTTCAGCTTATCAGATCATGTGCATCCTGATGATGATATGCCTTTAGTCGTCAAAGCCATTCAACAGTTTGCTGGCTGATAGTTGTTATTCAGTGAACCTTCCACATTCCTAATCATCCATGGGCATACGGTATTATTGAGTATTGGAATGGTTAAAAAATTGACTCAAAATTTTTCTGACTTTCTCCACACTTCTCTCTGTTCCATACACCTTTGCATGTGGTTTGGTCACTGAAGAGAGGATATCCCCAGAAAAGGAACACCTCTTTTTGGCTGCTCTCTGGGTAGTGATCAGGAAGGGGTAGGGCGTTCACAAATTCATCTTGAAAATTCCTGGGCACGATGGGTCTTTTTTTTAAAGTAACCTAAAGGTAGCTCCAGAGCAGCCTGGTTGGTAACACCCTCCAGGTGGCAGCCTACCAAAGAGTGTCTGTGGGAATTCAAACTTTATTCTTATTCAGCCACCTGGATCCTTTGTTGGATTCTCTGCTGCTAGATTATAAGGATGATGGCCATTTGGTCAAATACACTTGATTACCCAGTCTCCCTGCAGTGGTTCATGTGGGTCAAAGTGGGATAAGCGTAATGGTTCTGTGGAATTTTTATTTTAAAAAATGCCCGTTTCCCTTGCACTTGACTCTTCCAGATAAAGAGTCAGTCTGAGGAGGAAGTCATTAGATAAAAATAATTTATCTAAGAAATTATTCGATAAAAGTGGAATTGATAGCAACTAGAATGGGACACATTGGTTTTTCTGTGGCTCCTGGGGAAGGGATACCACAGGCCCTGGGAAGTCAGTGGGGGTGTATCATTCCTGATCTTTGTGTTTCAGAACCATCCCCAGAGCCTTGTTCAGGAAGGAAAACTCCTGTGCAGCACTCCCAAACATTTCAAGTGCTTTAAGTTTAACTGATTACTGGGCCTACTGTCCACTCCCAGATGACTCTGACCCTAATTTGATTGTCATTTCTCTTCACCTTACTGAGAAGTCTGTTGGAAACAACAGGGCATGGTCCCAGCTCCTGTACCTCCCGTGCACAAAACACCTGTCAACATTCTGGATGCCTTCCCAGCTTCCTTTCCAGTAGCCATTGCTCTGTTATTCTGTGAAGTGGAAGAATGTCACATGGCTGATATTTGGACAAATGGGACAGGTTGGACTGACTTTTCTTAGGTGGTCTTCTAAAAAATAAGTACTAGACTCAACTATTCAAACTAAACAGGGAGCCCTTGGGTACCCCAGCCTGTTAAAAAGCCACATTTGATGTACTGTCAGCTTGTGCCCCTGACTGATTTAGGTCCCACTGTGGACCCCCAACAATTGTAAATAATACTCTTTCTTTAGGCACCTTAAGCACTCCTAGCATTGTACTTCTTGTATGGAAGCCAGACATTTAACTTACCTCCTTAACAAAAACATAGTGACTTGTGCTGTAAGGGGGGCTGTAAGAAACTTTCAGGGATTTAATGAAATATCATGGAGTTTTCAAATGATTGTGGAGATCTCTCCAAAATTAGGCAAACGCTGATTACTTGGAAGAACTTCTTATAAGGATGACTGATTATTTGCATGTATTTTGCAGACAGTTATCTTTAGGATGGAGTTGTCCAGTTAGGATAGGTGTTATCACACCTGAAGTGAGTAATGATACCATCTTGTCGCTAGAAGGTGTTCAGGTCAGCCTCAAGCCTCACATCACTGGCCTTAGATTTCCTTGTAGCTCAGGGGGATTACAAGGTAGATTCTGTGTGATTGCTAATACATTTCCTATACTAACATTAATGGTTTCGGCCTAAGTGGAAAGGTCAATTCAGACCCATAAAGAGAAAGCCATTTGGATTTCTTAAGACTGATAGTTTATAGGATTTGTTCAACTGATTTGGCCCAGGACCCTGGAGGACCTGGTGGCAGTCAGTACTGCAGGTTGGCCTCATTTTGTTGCTTAGAGTCCTATTTATAGTAACTTAAGTTACATGATACTTAAGACAAGTTAAATAGATTTGGGCCTCCCTTTGTCAGTCAGGTTAATCAGCTTGGTCAATACAGTGGAATGCTTTGGAAAAATTTGCTGGGACAATGTGGAAGCCAGGGGATGCATAGTGTTGGAGGTAATTTTCCACAGCGCTCTTACATTTCCACATGTTTTGCAAGCAGAGGCACTGACTGCATTTGTTTTGGACTGTCCTTTCAAGTATGCTTGTATAGTAAACAGCCTTGGAAAAGAGACATAGAGTCTTAAGAGCAGAGGGCAGATATGTTTACTATTCAATATAATAGAGATAACACATCTCTCAACAAAGCAAAGGTCATGCATGCTTATGGCTCCCTATAAAAGATTTGGGCTCCCTACTCAAGACTTCCTCCCCTATAAATCCAGTGTTTGTGCAGATACCCATTTGGGCTCATCCATGTTGCACCACAGGATGGTGGAGTAAGGAGAACTGATGTAAATATACTGATGCTCAAGCTGTGTGCTGGGATGTGACTAATAAAGTAGTTTGTTTCTGACTCAGGAGTCTCATGTCTTCTGCCTTCATCCAAGAAATTGACATTCAGTCTTCTTAGTTTTTAAGTAGGGCAAAATCTCAGTTTTTCACAGTTCTTGACACTGAGATTATGGGTGCTTTCTCTGGAGTGTCCATTTGGGGGCCCCACATCTCTATTTTAAAAATGGTCCATTTTAGTATCCCTAAAAATGTCAAACACATGCAGCTTTCAGCCTGGCATTGCCATTTTAATGTATGTTACCACTAATACAGAGTCTCAAACTACTGCCCTATCTCTTGGGGCCAATTCTGGCTCTCTTTTTCTTGTAAATAAAGTTTTACTGTAATACAGCCATATCCATCTGTATTTGTATTGTCGATGTTTCCTTTTGCACTACAAGGCAGAGTTGCTGTGTGAGATAGAGACAGAAACTATATGGCCAGTAAAAAAAACAGTTACTGTGTTTAAGAAAAAGTTTGTATAGAGCCCTTCTCTAGGATTTTTGTTTAGCCCAACATATTTCCTTTAAATATTCTTGCAGAAGTGTCAGGATAGATGTAACAAGATGTTCACTGCAGGATGGTTGATAACAGTAAAAAACAAACTGAAAACAGCTTAAGGGATTGTCAAATCTAAATTTATTGCCCGAACATTGACTTGTTCTGCAGATTTTTCACAAGTCATATCTTGGACTGAACTCTTTTAGTGAGTCTCAGACACCGTATTACATACTTGGACTTAAATATACATGAAACAGAATTCTATTCTTCACCCAATTTTCTTCTTCACCCAGGATGAGGGATTGTCAGATAATACAGTCTGGGAGAGAAGGCAAGGGACACCAGATTAATTGGCAAGCCTCTGCATATTGCAAGCTCCAGGGAGTGCAAGGATCACCCGGTAAGAGGCGGAAGTATTGCTGTTCATTTTGCATTTTAGTCCAAAGATTTTTGAAAGCCAGTCAAAAGGTAGTCATTGGGTAAACAAAGTAAAACAAAACAGAGAAATTGGAACAATGATAGCAGTAGCAAAAGTATTGCTTTTGGTGTTGATGAGCCACACTAACTACAGATTCTTTTCAGGTAAAGAGAGCGACTCTCTGATTGTACAGTCAGATATTAGGATGGAAACCTTAAATGAAGTAAAAGGCCTATACTGACTAAAGCTTAGAAGGGTTGACTTTATTTTAATGAGTCTTTAGTGAGGAAATCAAGACCAGCTTGTTTTGAAGTTTAGTAGCCTGGTACCATGTTAAATTTTAGGAATCCATCTAAGCAGAAAGAAGGCAGAGTTCTAATATTGTGGTGGCCAGCGTAGGCCCAAATGTAGCTTTTTATCAGGCAGTACTGATGATGCTTCCAGAAGAATTTTGCTCACTGCCTTTTAGATATAAATGTAATGGCTTTGTGTTTTGAACAACTAATCAATGTTGTTTAATTCCTTTGTTAGGGAAAGGAATTAAGATTATTCAGTCTTAATATCCTATAAAAATTCAATTATATTTAATTGTACATTTGACATCCCCATGGGTAAAAAATGGGTGTATGAGATAGGGATTGTCCCAGAAAATAAGGCCATGTGTGCCATGTTTATGTGGCCCAGTGTTGACAGACTGTGGTCAGGAGATAAGTGGCAAACCTGTTGGTAATTGGGGTAGCAGCAAAATTATAGCAGAGGCAGATGTATTGAGTGTATCTTGAGGAGGTCCTCTTGCAGAAAATTCAGTATTTTATAAACCTTGTGTTTATATTTCTTCACATGTGGAGCTAGAGAAGTAATACCTTACATGGTAAAGCTTGACACACATTGGTAGGGATGTCTTTTAAAATGTGCTTTTTTTTCCTTTTGAAAAAAATGCACAGTAATATGGGGAGACATATTATTTAGCATATATAACCTAATTTCCATAGGTTATATTTTGCCTCAAACATTAAATTTCCAAATCAAGCAACTTAAGGTAAACAAGGAAGTAGAGAACCATTATATCCTACCCAAAGCTAACATAGCTAGCTAGCTGAATTAGATCACTTGGAAAATGCGCTTAACTAAATAAATAGATTGTTTAAGTAGTTTATTTTTCTATATGGGCAGTTAGGTAAGCGTGTTATTTCAGGTGGAAGGCGTGGAAGAATTTTGGGACTATGTGTAGGTGGAACAATGCTTAGTTTTCTGTCAGGGAAGACTTCATGGAAGAGGATGAATAAGTGTGATAAGCTGAGGGTCTGTCTTTGGGAAGTGCTTCAAAATCAAGAGGAGCAATCTATCATTTCTGAAATTAAAGATAAGCTTAAATTTAGTATTACATAGAATGGAGGAGGTAAAACACATTTCACCTTTAGTTTTTTTTTAGATTTGAAATGTGTATTATACTAATTTCATGTTTATTTCTTTTACCATGTATTCTCTCTTTAATGAGATTAAGAGCATTCTGAGGGAGGGGATTATCTTTTCTGCTTCTTTTATGTTCCATATATAGCAAAATTATAGACTCACGCTAACAAAAATTTCAGTGGTTTTTTTTTTTTAATTTGCAATTTCAAATATGGAAGGCTTGAGCATTTTGTTAGCTATTGGGCAGAATCTGTGAGTAAAGAAAGGACTTGAGACCAAGAACTGGAGCAGAACCTTTATAGCATTTCTAGCTTTGCAGGCCACCTTAGGTCAGAGTGTCATGCTGAAAGTAGAAGACCAGGAGTAAGCTTCTGAGTGTAGCAGGTTGGCCTAGTAGTGGGACAGGAAACAGTGGCTTGTATACACATGTGGATCAGGATTCCTGTGAATCATGAAGAAACAATTTGGGAATGCTTTTCAGAATAAGGTCTATGTGTCAGAACATATAATAGGAAAATGTTCATATAGGATAGAAACTAGGATAAAAGTCTTATTCTTTGCAAAGAAGTGATTTCTTTGGTCTTTATATTACTTTATTGCAGTGACTGAAACCTAGCAGATAGGAACTCTTTTTTTTTGGAAGTACACTTTTTTTATTGAAGTGTAGTTGATAAATAGTATTATGTTGGTTTTATGTATACACTTTCATGATTTGACAGTTATCTACATTATTAAATGTAGATCACCTCAGTAAGTGTAGCTATCTGTCAGCATAGAAAGATACTTCAGTATTCTTGACTATTTTCTCTATGTTATACCCATGACTAATTCATATTATAATTAAGATTTTGTATCTCTTTTTTCCCCTTTGCCCATTTTACCCATCCATCCTAACCCTTCCACCATGGTTACCATTAGTCTCTTCTCTGTAGCTATTTTTAGATATGAACTCTCACATTTAGTATAGTGTATTTATTTTTAGGGTTAGGTATAGGTTTACATTATACTTATAATGATAGGAAGTGTGATTCTAAATAGTTTTAAGTTTCTTTTTTTCTTTTAATAATCTTAGACCCTGGTGATCACATTTTTTGGATGGATCTTCTCTTGTCAGGCCACTGGGACTGGTAGAAGGAAGTAGTATTATCTTGATTTTATGGGATTTCTGAGCTGAAAGAACAGTTGCCATACTGAAAGGTTAGCTGGGATTGTGAGAAACAATCCCCAACAATAAAACCAGTTTTTACTTCAAGTACATTATTCAGATAGCGATTGACTTATGTTAATAGAGATTCTGTTTAGATATGGGGCTTGGTTCCATTCAGTGGTGGTTTTGTGATCTTCTGATACTTCTAGGCACCTTATAGCTATTATTTCATTTAATCTGTATAGGAACCTTAAAAGAGGAAGGGTAGTGTTTTCCCATTTTTAAAGGTGAATGTATTTGAATCTTTCTTTACTAACTACATTAACCAATCCTCCCCATTCCCCAAAGAAAATATACTAACTGATGAGGATGACTCTATTGGTCCCTTGTGTCTGATCAGTTATGCTCTCTGGTATGCTTCCATATGAATTGTATCCTTACCAAGAGTTAATCGTGTTTGTTTCCAAACCTATTAATAATTATTTAAAATTAAACCAATGAATTCATAAAGAAGGTTGTTTTATGAAAGCTTAGTTGGATGTTTGGAAGAGTCAATGACAACAAGGTAAAATACTTGCTATTGAATTAGATGTAATTGAAATACCATTAATAAACTGGAGGAAAAACAGATCAGGCAGATTCTGAATTTTTCCCTTTGCAAATGCATTAGTTTTTGCTATACTTTTAAACAAGCTAAACATTGTGGAGAATGCATTGAAAGTGTGCCTTATGCAAGAAGGGCAATGTGGAACACTTTTCACAAGAATACTATCAGAGGTCTCATACTCGAAAAAAGGGTCCTGATCCTTAGTTTGGAACCAAATGCAAAATAAGATGTAAGAGAGTAGCATATAAAGATTACAGTGTCAGCTTTATTAATAATACAATGATTAGAGTTCATGACTTTAGAGGTGCTGCTGCCAAATGGGCTTGCCAAGAGAGCAAAGAAAATACCCAGAATTTCTGCCTTATACCAAATATAATGAATGGCTCATTCATTTTATCTTTACTTTAATCTCCTTTTGAAATTATGATCCTGTGTTATATAGCCCAAAAGAAACAGAGCCTAAAGGAAGCCTAGTCCTGTCTGATCTATAATCCTTCGTGCTTTTTACTAAATCACACTTGTTGAGGTTTCTTCTGGGCATCCCTCCTGCTCCCTTTTTCATCTCTCTATGTACCAGTTCCTTGAATTTTCCTCTTGGGACTTTGACTACAGAGCCTATTTTGTTTCATTCAGGAAAACAGTAAATGGAAAAGCTTGTATCAAACAACATAATAGAATTGTAGCCTACGATAAATGAAGAGAAAGATAAAATTATCACTTAAGAGCTTTAAATACCTGAAATAATGTCTGTTCTCCAGATCCAGACAAATTATATAGAAAGAATTTGTAGAAATCACCTCATACTCACAGTGTTTTTCTTTACTAAAGTAATACATGCACATTGTTTTTTTTTTAAGTTATTACTGAAAAAAATGTGAGTCAGCAATGTGATGGAACAAGAAATACGTGAAACCTTAAACTGCATAATAGAAATGTGGCCTTAGAATCATAGATGCTAATCATTCCACTGTCATCTTGGATGGTGTGATAAATTAATTTTCATACTTTAAGAGGATCACTAATCAACTGTAGCGTCAAGAAGGGTATGTTTAGGATTGAGCTTACTGATAATACTGACATAGGAATAATTGTTAAATGGAAAAGAAAGACTAAGAGGAAATAGGACTAATATGCTCCAGGTTTTTTAATATTGTCATGTAAAAGAGGGTATAGACTTCTCCGGTGTTCCTCTGAAATAGTGGTAGGAAAACTGTATTTGTAAAATGGCAGATAAATATTTTGGGTTTTGTGTTGTAACCACTTAATTCTGCTACTGTGACATGAAAGTGGCTGTAGACAATATGTGGGAAATAAATGAGCATGGCTGTATTCCAACAAAACTTTATTTGTAAAAACAGACAGTAGGCTGGATTTTACCCACAGACCAATTTCTACTCTAAAAGAGCATAGTTTTCATCTCAATTTAAGAGAGAATTCCAAGATATTGTGGGTTTCAGCAGTGGAAAAGACTGTCTCTACAGATATGAGCATCCCCTTAATGGATTTATTATAGCCATCAGCCTAGCATGCCCCTTGCACCTAACTAGGGAAAACCAGATGACTCCTAAGACTTCTGCCAACTTTTCCCTTCCAGTTTTCATCAGGTAACAGTTCTCTTATTTAGTCATTTGAAAACTTCCAGTTTAATGGGAAAGGATTTGGCCCAGGAAATAAGTCTGTATTAAACTTTGCATTGTTAAGAGTTTGCTGAATTTCATTTTTTGAATTTAATTCAACATAGCATTTTAATGTATTTATTTTATTGTATTTATGCATTTTATTGCATGTAATAAAATATAAAATGTATATTATATATATTAAATTATATACTTCATTGAATTACACACTTAAATTTTGTGTATATTTTTTGTCTATATATATATATACATGTGTGTATATTTTAACAACAAAATACATTTAAAGTGTATAATTCAGTAGTTTTGAGATTTATTTTGACAGATGTAGGGAATGTGTCCATTATTCCAGAAAGTTGCCTTGTATTCCTTTGCATTTTTCTCAACACCTGTCCGTTGGAACCACCCATTTGATTTTTACCACTGTAAATTAGTTTTAGCCTGTTCTACAAATAACTTTATAACAATGGAATTATATAGAATAAACTCTCACATCTAATTTCTTTGACTCAAAATGATGTTTTTGAGATATATCCAAGTTGTTGCATCAGAAATTCGTTTTTTATTGCTGAGTAGTGGTTTTCCATGTATCAGTGTTTGTTTATCCATTCATCTGTTGATGGATATTTAAATTGTGTACAGTTTTTTGGCTATTATGACTAAAGCTATTGTGAAATTACTATGGTCTTTTTATGGACATTTGTTTTTTTATTTATTTTTATAATAATTTATTATTTATTTACTCACAAGTAAATACCTAGGAGTAAAGTTTCTGGGTCATATTGTAAGTTTATGGTTAATATTCCACCCATATGCTAACATTCTACCTAACTGTTTTTCAAAGTGATTGTTTCATTTTACATTCCCACAAGCAATGCATGATTGTTCCATTTGCTTCCTCTATAACACTATCATCAGTCTATTTCAGTTTAGAGATTCATGTAGGTATGTCGTAATATCTCAGTGGGGTTTTAGTTTGAATTTCCCTGTGATTGATGATGTTGACTATCTTGTCATATACTTAATTGTCCTTTCATGTATCTTCTCTGCCCATTTTTAAATTGAGTTACCAGCTTTTTATTGAGTTTTAAGGGCTTCTCATAATTTTTGACATAAGATCTTCATTAGATATGTGTATTAAAAATATTTTCTCTCGGTCCGTATCTTGCCTTTTCATGTTTTTAACAGACTTTTGAAGGGCAATAGGTTTTAATTTTGCTGAAATCATATTTTTTTACATTTCCTTTTTGTGATTAAAGCTTTCCCTGTCCTGTCTAAAAAAATCTTTGCCTACTCCAAAATTGCAAAGATATTTTCCTGAGTTTTCTTCAGAAGTTTTATAGTGTTGGATTTTATGTTTTGGCCTGAACCATTTCAAATTTTTGTTACAGTGTGAAATAGGGGTTAAGTTCTTTTTTTTCTTCCATAAGATGCTCAGTTGTTCCAGCACCATTTGTTTGAGACTCCTTTCTTCACTCAATTTTTTGCTTAGTGTCTTAGTTCAAAATCCTTTGACCACATATGTTTGGTTCCATTTCTGGACTTTATTCTCTTGCATTGATCAGTATATCTGTTGTAATTGATGCCTGTCTCACAATTCTTGACTGCTGTAGGTTTACAGTAAATCTTGAGACCAGACATTGTAAGTCCATCCAACGTTGTTTCTCTTGTTAGAAATTATTTGTCCTATTCTAGGCCTTTGTATTTCTATATGCATTTATTTCAAATAGCTTGCTAGAAATTTGATTGGGATTTCATTGAATTTCAGTGATGGAAAATTCATTGGAATTTTATTTTTGTTACCCTATAATCTTTGTAGTTTGAAGAGAAGTATATTTTATAACATTCTATATGAGTTTTATATTTAAAATTAACGTACAGCATAGGTGACTTCTTTTGGTGTACAGTTCCATGAATTTTAACACATGTATAAGATTCATGTGAGTCCTACCACAGTCAAGATACAAAATGTTATTACCACAAAAAACTAGCTTATGCTATTCCTTTCCCCATTCCCCACCTCTTAATTCCTGGCAACCACTGACCTGTTCTGTTATTATAGCTTTATCTTTTTTGAGAACTTCACGTTAAAGGACATTTTTGTGGTTTACAGTTTTTGGAGAATGTGATTAGAATGGCTATGAACATTTGTGTACCAGTTTTTGTGTGAATGTAAGTTTTCATTTCTGTGGGGTAAATACCCAGGAGTGAGACTTCTGGGTTGTACAGTAATTATATGCAGTTTGGTTTGTTTTTAATAAATGTTTGTTTCTTATTTCGGAAGGAGTCATTCATTAGTGTAAATTTAAAAAGTGTGGGTAGGAAGAAAAAACAGGAAAAATATTGCCCATTGTCTGTACTGAAACCCAAACATTGTAAACATTTCAGATGTTTCCTTTTCTTCTTCCTCCTCCCCCAACTCCTCCCCTTTTCTCCTCCTTCGTTGTCTTCTTCATTTCCCTCTTCCTTTTCTGTTTTTACTAGCAATACTCATATTGAAAATATACTTAAAATCCAATTTCTTTCTCTTAGTTGCATCATTTACAATTATTATTCAGTAGATAATAATTTCCCCTAATTAGCATATGGCACAGTATCTAACATGTATATAACCACAATACACATTTATAGAAGTGAGTTATGTGGTGGTGGCATTTTAGGTAATGTGGCTTGCTAATAGATATTTTGGATCGATCAACCTGTTTCTTCACTCATCAAATCCTGCCATTCAGGTGACTATGGACTCCAACCAATTGCCTGGTCTTGGGAATGATGTGGCTGATGGCAACAACTTGCCTTGCCACTGGGACTGAATAGAGCCTTAAGGCAGCTACATATTTGCCATTGTTTATTGTGTGAGTGATTGTTTCTGGTGTAGAGTAGACTTTTCATTTATGCCTAAATAGAGTAATACTATTATTTGTATGCATGAAGCATACAATGTGGAAATGTTTCCATGAGGTCTTAGAAACCAGATGTTGATAGTTCCACCTTTTCTACTTCTTACCTTTTAAGTGCTCTGGGCTACTCCTGGTTTCACAATGTTGGCTCTTGTTAGGTAAACACTCCTTTCTTTACATTTGGCTGAAATGCTAGCCAGTGATGTTTCTGTCACCTTTGCAGCCAAGAGCTTGGCTAAAAGGATTGTTTGACTTGAGGTTATTGAGGGGAGTAAATCAATCTTCTGAGTCTTTCTGACCTGGATTCTCAGTGTAGTTGCATGTTAAAGAACATTATTAAGCTAATAGACCCAGTAACTCTGAATTTAGAAATCAGGAACTGTAGGGTTCTTTTACTTATCTAAAAAAGGGTAGTATCTGGTTCTTCATAATATGGAATAAATACCCTTTCTTTAAAACTGAATGGACAGAATATATGATAAATAGCAGCAGGCAAATTGGAGAACATCAGATTTCAAAATACTACCAAACCTCCAGGATCTCCTGACCTAAATTGCAGCCAGAAACCTGAATTGAGCACTTCCGGATAGACAGAATGAGATCCATAACCTATTCTAGCTTGAAGAGTGAGAAAGGGTGAAAAACTCAGAGGTTTGGGGTGATCCTCTGATTTTTTCTTTCTCTTTCCTCTGTTTTCTCACAACCTAGTTCCAAGCAATCACATAGTAATGGCAGTTTGCAGTGGGTGTTTGCAGGAGACAAACTCTGAGAGAGGGCAGCCTTATTCTCTGTTTGATGACAGCTGTGGTTCCAAAAAGGCAGAGGCGAACTCCATTGCTTTCTTTTAGTCTGTCCTCCCAATGTTTGGCTTTGACAGGCATGATTGTAGAAGTAGACTGTTCTAGCTGGAGAACAGAAAAGGATATCGTCAGCAAATTGGTAAGTGCCAGGGAGAGAATGAAGAGGAAAGAACTTGGAAAAGAGACCCATGAAATTGTGTACAAACATCTGGGCACACTGTCAGCCTGTGCACGTGCAAGGATCTGATCCTAACTACCACTTCAAAGACTTGGAAAACAGATGTGAGGTAAAACTCCATGTAGATTGCAGACTGACCACTGGATAGAGCACCCATGGGAAAAATCCAGAGTATTGCAAATGCTTTGAGAACTGAACTGACACTGGAACCACAGCCCACAAAAAGCATATTGGAACTTGCAGCTTGAACCTAATCAGATCAGCTGCTGTGAAAACAAAAACATCAAATATTCCATAGGCTTTAAGAAGATCCTGAGTTTCACAACATATTATTCACATTATCAAGGATATAATCCAGAATTACTCAATATGCAAAGAACCACAAATAACTCGTATTGGAAAAGGCAGTAACAGACACTACAGACAAAATATTATAGATGTTGAAATTATTTGAAAAAGACTTTAAACCAAACCTTATAAAAACGTGTATAAACCATTGCAAAAATGCGTGCAAAAGTATTAAGCTAAAAGTATTATCAAAGAAATAAAAGGTGTAAAATGGAACCAGATAACAATTTGAAACTGAAAAATACAGTAATTAAAATAAACTCACTGAGTGGATTAAAAAACAGAATAGAGATGAAAGGAGAAAGTCACACAACTTGATAGGTCAGTAGAAATTTTCCAATCTGAACAATAAAGAGAACAATGATAGGGGAAAAAAAATGATAAGCACTTCAGAGAACTATGGGCTAGTAACATGAAGACTAACATTTGTGTAATTGGAATCCCGGAAGGAAAGGAGAAATAGTATGATGGAGAAAAAACTTGATTAAATACTGTGTGAAAACTATAATTGTGTTAAAAGTCATAGAACTATACACTAAAAGGGGGGGAAGTCAGTTATCCTGTATGAGAATTTTAAAAATAAAATGAATTTTGAAAGGAGGTGGTATTGTATTGTGGTAATTTGGAATTTTTATTTAGCAGTGGTAAATCCTGGACTCCTTTGACCTTGGGATTTCCTGTTTTCAAGTTGGTGATGGGGAATCTTTTAGTCTTTTTCCTTCTTTCCCATCTTATTAGCTGAAGTAAATTAATAATTTGGTATGAATACTGGTGGCTTAAATGTTTAGTTTCTTTTTCTTTTTAGAGCAACTTTTGGTATATATGGCCTTCTTATGTATTATTTTGTAAACTCTGAAAGTTTTGTACTTAAAAGGAACTGCAAGGAACAGTCTTGAGAAAGTTCTTACTTCTCTACTTAGAGAATTTTATGGAACATTAGTAAAAATTAGTAGCTCTGCTTTTCTAATTCTAAAAATATGCATTTAATTAAATACTCCCCTTTAATAGCTCTGTGGACATTTGGCAGAGATTGTACAGGTTCAGAAAGAAACACCAGAGTGCCTACTAAAAGGGAAATGAAATGGAAGTGCTTCAGAAATAGATGCCATGAATTGACACATTAAGAGTCCATGTAAGTGCTGTTTGCTCTTTAAAAGAATGCTTAACTAAAACTATTTATCCTGAAATTATATGGTGAGATGGTGGTGATGAAATTTAGGCATAAATACTATATATTTCAATTAAAGTGTAATAGTGAGCTACTTTGCATCCTTGATCAGCATATTAGTTTTGGCAGTACCTATTTGGATTTAGATGCAATTAACAGTTCTTTAAGCAACTGGCTGCTCTTTCCTTGTGTGTGTGTGTGTGGGGGGGGGTGCTTGAATTAAGTAAGTGGTGTGTATTGAAACTGAACAAATTTTCAGATTTTACTTGCTTTTTGGTGATTAGGCTGTGAATGGAAGACTCTTTAGTTTTCTGCTTTTCTTGTTTGTTGATGGCCAGCTGTCAGATGGTTAGTGGACTTGAACTGGGAGCTACTGCAACTCTGGGTGATCAAGCTTGATTGACTGTTTATCCTTGAACATTGCCTTTTTTTCTAACTTTGTTACGTGTTTTGTCACTACAACTGACCATTTCTAGGTGGGCAAGAAGAGGTTTTGGAGCTCAGTTCAATAAAATGTTGCCATTTGTGAAAGAGATTGTAATGTTGGAGAGGCAGAAGTGAAATAATTACAATTTTAAGATAATTTATGGACTTCATATGCTCTTTGTTATGGATATGAGTAGGTTCATAAATTTTATGACAACTAAGAGGACATTTTAAAATAAAAGTATACATATATGTATATGTATGGATTTATAAGTATATGTAAGTAGTTCACAAGGCATTTTCTCATGTATATTTATTTTTTCACTTCATATACACAATAACACAGTGAATTTAATAGTGGTGTTATCTCTAACATATAAGACACCAAGACTTAGAGAATTTAAATGACTTTTCCAAAACCATAGTTAATGAACAGTACTTGAGCACAAAACTAGGACATCAACTCCCAGGGCAACGTTATTTCCATTTCACAATACTGCCTTTTAAAAAAGCAGTGAGAATCTGTAAGTTACTATTTGAAAAGGGGATGTTGTCACTTAAAATTGTTTGTTGTGATTTCCACTGTGTTCAGGGACATAAAATACCCTCGTGTGGGTACCATAGGAGAAACAGGATTAACACGTAAGATATTCCCCTCAGTGTGTATGTTTTCAGACCTTTGCACTTGGGTTAGGAAATGATGATGATAATACTAATTAACGTTTACTGAGTGCTTTCTCTGTGTAGCTAATATGATTATTTTATTTTATCCTTAAAATCCTCCTCCCCCAGTGAGATAAGGTACAGTTACTGTCTTTATTTGCCAGATGAAGAAACATACATAGTCTTTGATATCTAAGTAAATTGTACAAGGTTATGTATGTACAATGATATATTGGAGATTTGATTTCAAACTGTTAAAATGATACAGTGTTATCTGAAAGAACAGTTTTATTCAAATAATATCATAAAAACTGTTTTTAGTCAAGTTATATTGCAAGATGTTTTTGATGGACTCTGAAGGGTGGCATAGATAGGCTATAATTTTCTAAATTTTGCTCTTTGTGTATATTCTGGAGAAAATAAAAGCATCAGAGATCCTGGCCTGGCAAGATTAGAAGACTCCTAATTGGAGTCTGATGGAATATTATTAGAAAAGTGGATCACGATCAGATTGGGAGAAGCCTTGACTGACAAATTGAATAGTTTAGGGCTTTGAGGGACTCTTGAAAATATTTTGAAGAGATATTTGGGAGTTTTTCACTCAGTGTGGTGTAGATTGGATTGAATAGAATACCAGTTAAGAGGGTAGTGAAGGCATCTTGATGTAAGTAAAGATCTGAATTAGGGAAATAATAGGAATGGAATTAAAAAATTGAAGAGAAGCTATTTTATAGGGCAGGTAGTCTGTGTACTTTTATAATTTGACATTTACCTAGTCCTGCTGTATAACATAGAGTGGAATTTCTGGATCATATGGTAATTCCATGTTTAATATTTTGAGGAACTGTCATTCTGTTTTCCGAAGTGGCTGTACCATTTTACATTCTCACCTGCAGTGTATGAGGGTCCCAGTTTCTACAAATCCTGGCCAGAAATCATGATTATGTCTTTTTTGATTATAGCCATCCTAGTGGGTATGAGGTGTACTTCATTTTTTTAATTTACATTTCCCTGGTGGCTAATAATGATGTAGAATGTCTTTTCATGTGCTTATTGGCTATTTGTGTAATTTTGGAGAACTGTCTGTTCAGTTCATTTGCCCATTTTAAAATTATTTTTTTATTATTAAGTTGTCGTAATTTTTTTTGGTATCATTAATCTACAATTACATGTGCAACATTATGGTTACTAAACTCCCCACTTCATCAAGTTGTCATAATTCTTTATATATTCTAGATATAAATCCCTTATCAGATATGTGAGTCTGTTGTCTTTTCAATTTCTTTTCATTTTCATAATGTCCAGTTTACCTACCTTTTCATTTATTGCTTGTGTTCTTTGTGTCATATGTCAGAGAAACTTTTATATGGAGCAGAGGAAAGAAAGAAACAATCCCTATATCATTTCCCCTCATGAAAGAATTTTTTTGAGGCTTTCCTTATAGTGAGTCATAGGATCTGGGCAGCTGCAAATAACTAGCATGTTGGGATGATGTGGTTAGTTCAGTTAAGCAAGGAGGTCAGTTTTTTTTCGCTGAACAAAGAAGAAAAAATTTAAAACATGATACTTTTTTTTGAATTGATGGTTGTGATGTGATAAAATGTAAAGTAATATAGCCAGAATAGTTTGGAAAATGACTTTCTCCTCTTCAGACTTTAAAGACTAGGACAAGCTGCCTAACTTATAAGGTGGGGTGAGTGAGCAGTTCAAGTGGGCAGAAAGGGGTCCATTGTGGGAATAGGGTAGAGGAGAGAGAGAGATAAAGATGACAGGCTGTCATTTTCTTATGATCATGTTGGGTCCTGGTAGCAATTTTGAGTGCCTTAGCAAAATGTTCAATTTCTTAAGTGCATTTGTTCCATTTCTTTGATTTTCTGATGCTGCAAGAAGTACCCTTGCTTTTAATGGGCAAATTGACCTGAAAAGTAAAACCCATTTTCGGACTGATTTGCATCTCCCCCATTCTTATGAATATGTAGTTGATATCATGTGCACGTGCACACATGAACAAATGTAATTTCATTAGACATGACAGCAAGTCAATATTCCCTATTCAGGAAGGATTTTTATGTCTAGTGTTAAACATGTGTGTTTATTGAATTAAGTCATGTGGTTTACCATAGTCAGCACTATAATATGATATAAGCCATGTTTAAAAACAGTTTGATGGATTTCTAAGGAAAAGGAGTTTTAGTTATAAAATGAAATAGTCTTTAAAATTAATGCTTTTATGCATTTGAGCAAAACAACATTAGTGAAAAATTCTTCTTTTAATTTCATTGGAAAGGGGTGAATAGCTATTAACTCATAATGTTTGATTAGGAAGCTGGGTTCGGGAAAGCTGTCAATCATAGAAAAATGGGTACTGTTTTGTTGTATTCACAGATTGGGTTTTTGGGATCTCCCACTTCAGGTTTCTAGAGGTGAATCACGTGCATGAAAATCTACTCTCATGTCTGCATTCTTGCCTAACGATGTTGTTAGGAAAGGACAATTAAAATAGAACTTGCATAGAAATAAAAAAGACAAAGAAGCCATGGAATTTATCTAAAATATATATTTTTAAGTGTGTTATCTTTAATAGGAAACAGCTTCTTTAGGAACAGGGGAAAAGAAGATTAGGAAGATTCTGTATTTTTCTTTAGCTAATCCTTGTTCAAGTATATTGAAGACATAGAGGTAAAATTTGAAATTACATTAAAGTTCAGTGGTTCTCTGGGCTTATGCAAGTGTGTGCATGTCTTGTGTATCGTAGTTGGTTGAGAGTTAGGGCATTGGAAAAGTGACATAGTTTTTCTGACAGGTTCTTTCATGTGTGAACAAAGGAAGAGGAAAAGGTACTCCATATTTTATGATTTCTGTGGTGGAGTACCTTGCCTAGCTTTTGTCAGATGACTTCCTTAACCCTCCTTTTCTCCTGGCACACATGTAACCAATTCAGTGTTTGGCCAGACTGCTTGGCACGCTTTTAGGCTCATACTGGACCTTTCATTCACAAGTATTTACCTAAAGTCTTCTAGTACTTTTTTACTTTTTATTTTAATTAATATGTCTGAATACATTGTATGTAGTCTTCTACTACTAGTATATTATGATTGAGTGGATCCATTCAGTTTACCTCTCTGGGTAATTGATGATTTATTGAGAGTTCATTAATGATTAATAACACATAAACAGAGCTTGGGTTGTTTTTTCTTATGTATTTGCCCATATTGACTCATCTGTTATTTCACCCCATTTATGAGGCCCTATGCAATATTCCAACAGCAGTCCTAGCATTTTGGTAGCCAGAGTTACTTCATTGTCATTATCATTTTGCCCACCCAGCCACTTAACTTACTCCCACAACTAAATGCATACTCAGAAAAAGTGACCCCTATGAGTGTGAATTTGACCCTATAGGATCAGGATGTCTCCTGACTGTGCAAAAGTAGCATAATCACTTGTTCTCTAAATAACGACTAGTATAGAATGGCTAAATGAGGTTGCCCAAAGCCCATGTCGAAGTCCCCGTTGCAGGATCCATAGTACTTGCAGCAATCCTACTGAAACTCTGGAGGGTATGGAATGTACCCATTACCATGCCCTCACCCAAAATGACATAAAAAAATTGTAGCTTTCTCAACTTCAAGCCAACTCACCCATCTCAATCCTATGCCAAATTTTACCTACAATTAACATAAACTTAATAATAGCTATAGCAACACTTTCAATTTTAATTGAAAGTTGAGGGGGTCTAATGCTGAATTGTTTTCGTTAATATTATTTAAGGTAGTAAATCAAGGTTGTCCGAGCAGTACAAAGAATATAATTCAAGTCCTATAGGCATCAGTTTCCCTATCCAGGTTATTTATCTTTTCTGATCATTTATGGAATCCATTTACACTTCTTCATCTGTTTCACTAAATGTTTTCATGCCTTTGGGTTTGTTTCTCTATCAAATCTTTAAGCAGGACAAAAAAATCCTTAGTTCTATCATGATTTAGGCTTTTCTTATGTTGAATAGTTCATATTATAGAATCTTTTAAAAGTTTTTTAAAATGATAAATTATGCCTAAAGGTTACTTTTGACATTATATTTACACATCCTCTCAGGGGGAAGTCTAAGAGAGATTGATTTTGTGTCATTCTCCTTCCCTTCTGCAACCCCCAATTCAGTAAACTTTATTCCTGTATCTCAGTGGGTTATGCTTGGTTATTGAGTCAGTAAACCTTTTCCTTGTTCCAGACCAGCTTTAAAAGAATCGTAAGACCAATTTATTTGAACAGTTCAGGCTTTCTTCTGGACCCACATAAGGATAAGAAGAATCAGTGATATGTGTGCTCTGACACAGGGGCTACTACTAATCACTTAGAAGTCATTGTTCTTTGAGATTGTCAAAAGTCATGGTACGTTGTTACCTGGACCTAGTGTTTTCTTTTTATCAGTTATCTTTATATCAATTATTACTTGTTGATCTAATATTTTTTAACTTCTGTTTCAAAATCTATCTTTATGATCAGCTTCTACAATAAATACTGAAGCATGGAATCCATGAGGATCCTTTTTGTCTCACTTTATTCTCTCCCTATTTTACTATTAAAATACTTCGCAGTTACTTGCAAAATGATTCCCAAACTCCTTTTCAGGGGCATTATTTATTTCTTTTAAGAAGCTATCTTCTCTTCATGAAAACATGATTATACTGGTTCTTATTTATTATCTATGATACAATAAGTTTTTTTCATTGTTTTCTTTTTTTATTTTGCTATCATTAATGTAGAATTACATGATAGAATAAGTTTTTTTTATTTTGTATGTTGGTATTTTTTTGCTATTATTAATGTACAATTACATGAGCAACATTATGGATACTAGATTCACCCTATTATCAAGTCCCCACCACATACCCCATTATACTCACTGTCCATCAGTGTACAAAGATGGTATAGAATCACTACTTGTTTTCTCTGTGTTATACTGCGTTCCTGGTAACCCCCCCACCCCTGTTACATTATGTGTGCTAATCGTAATACCCCTTTTCCCCCCTTATCCCTCCCTTCCCACCCATCTTCCCCCATCTCTTTCCCTTTGGTAACTGTTAGTCCATTCTTGGATTCTGTGAATCTGCTGCTGTTTTGTTCCTTCTGTTTTTTCTTTGTTCTTATACTCCATAGATGAGTGAAATCATTTGGTACTTGTCTTTCTCCACCTGGCTTATTTCACTGAGCATAATACCCTCTAGCTCCATCCATGTTGTTGCAAATGGTAGGATTTGTTTTCTTCTTATGTCTGAATAATATTCCATTGTGTATATGTACCACCTCTTCTTTATCCATTCATCTACTGATGGACACTTAGGTTGCTTCCATTTCTTGGCTATTGTAAATAGTGCTGCAATAAATATAGGGGTGCATCTGTCTTTTTCAAATTGGGCTGCTGCATTCTTACGGTAAATTGCTAGGAGTGGAATTCCCAGGTCAAATGGAATTTCTATTTTGAGTGCTTTGAGGAACCTCCATACTGCTTTCCACAATGGTTGAACTAATTTGCATTCCCACCAGCAGTGTAGGAGGGTTCCCTTTTCTCCACATCCTCGCCAACATTTGTTGTTACTTGTCTTTGGATGGCGGCCATCCTAACTGGTGTGACATGATATCTCATTGTGGTTTTAATTTGCATTTCTACGATGATTAGCGATGTGGAGCATCTTTTCATATGCCTGTTGGCCATCTGAACTTCTTCTTTGGAGAAGCATCTGTTCAGCTCCTCTGCCTATTTTTTAATTGGATTATTTGCTTTTTGTTTGTTGAGGTGTGTGAGCTCTTTATATAATTTGGATGTCAAACCCTTATAGGATATATCATTTATGAATATATTCTCCATACTGTAGGATGTCTTTTTGTTCTATTGATGGTGTCCTTTGCTATACAGAAGCTTTTTAGTTTGATATAGTCGCACTTGTTCCTTTTTGCTTTTGTTTTCCTTACCCGGGGAGATATGTTCATGAAGAAGTTGCTCATATTTACGTCCAAGAGATTTTTGCCTCTGTTTTTTTCTACGAGTTTTATAGATTCATGACTTACATTCAGGACTTTGATCCACCTTGAGTTCACCTTTGTGTATGGGGCTAGACAGTAGTCCTGTTTCATTCTTTTACATGTAGCTGTCCAGTTTTGCCAACATCAGCTGTTGAAGACCCTGCTATTCCCCCACTGTATCTCCATGGCTCCTTAATCGTATATTAATTGACCATATATATTGGGTTTATATCTGGGCTCTCTAGTCTGTTCCACTGGTCTATGGGTCTGTTCTTGTGCCAGTACCAAGTTGTCTTGATTACAGTGGCTTTGTAGCAGAGCTCAAAGTAGGGACCGTAATTCTCCTCACTTTATTCATTCTTCTCAGCATTGCTTTGGCTATTTGGGGTCTTGTGGTTCCATATGAACTTTAGAACTATTTGCTGTAGTTCATCGAAGAATGCTGTTGGTAATTTGATAGGGATTGCATTGAATCTGTAGATTGCTTTAAGCAGATGGCCATTTTGACAGTATTAATTCTTCCTGTCCATGAGCATGGGATGTGTTTCCATTTATTGGTATCTTCTTTTATTTCTCTCATGAGTGTCTTGATGTTTTGAGAGTATAAGTGTTTCACTTCCTTGGTTAGGTTTATTCCTAGGTATTTTATTCTTTTTGATGTGATTGTGAATGGAATTGTTTTCATGATTTCTTTCTCTGCTAGTTCATCGTTAGTATATAGGAATGCAACAGATTTCTGCATATAAATTTTGTATCCCGCAACTTTACTGAATTCAGATACTAGATCTAGTAGTTTTGGAGTGGATTCTTTAGGGTTTTTTATATACAAAATCATGTCATCTGCAAACAGTGACAGTTTAACTTCTTCCTTACCAATCTGGATGTCTTTTATTTCTCTGTGTTCTCTGATTACCATGGCTCGGACCTCCAGAACTATGTTGAATAAAAGTGGGGAGAGTGGGCATCCCTGTCTTGTTCCTGAACTTAAAAGAAAAGCTTTCAGCTTCTCGCTGCTAAGTATAATGTTGGCTGTGGGTTTGTCATATATGGCCTTTATTACGTTGAGGTACTTGGCCTCTATACCCATTTTGTTGAGAGTTTTTATCAAGAATGGATGTTGAATTTTCTCGAATGCTTTTTCAGCATCTATGGAGATGATAATGTGGATTTTGTCCCTCTTTTTGTTGATGTACTGGACGATGTTGATGGATTTTCAAATGTTGTACCATCCTTGCATCCCTGGGGTGAATCCCACTTGATCATGATGGATGATCCTTTTTTGATGTATTTTTGAATTCGGTTTGCTAATACTTTGTTGAGTTTTTGCATCTGTGTTCGTCAGGGATATTGGTCTGTAATTTTCTTTTTTTGTGGTGTCTTTGCCTGGTTTTGGTATTTGAGTGATGTTGGCCTCATAGAATGAGATTGGGAGTATTCCCTCCTCTTCTACTTTTTCAAAAACTTTAATAAGGATGGGTATTAGAGGTCTTCACTAAATGTTTGATAAAATTCAGCAGTGAAACCATCTGTTCTAGGAGTTTTGTTCTTAGGTAGTTTTTTTATTACCAATTCAATTTCTTTGCTGGTAATTGGTCTATTCAGATTTTCTCTTTCTTCCTGGGTCAACCTTGTAAGGTTGTATTTTTCTTACCATATAATTTTTCATAGTATTCTCTCAGTATTCTTTGTAATTCTATGGTGTCCGTAGTGATTTTTCCTGTCTCATTTCTGATTCTGTTTATGTGTGAAGACTCTCTTTTTTTCTTGATAAGTCTGTATAGGGGTTTATCTATTTTGTTTATTTTCTTGAAGAACTAGCTGCTGCTTTCATTGATTCTTTCTATTGTTTTATTCTTCTCAATTTTATTTATTTCTGCTTTAATCTTAATTATGTCCCTCCTTCTCCTGACTTTGGGCCTCATTTGTTCTTCCGTTTCTAGTTTCATTAATTGTGAGTTTAGACTGTTCATTTGGTATTGTTCTTCTTTCCTGAGGTATGCTTGTATTGCAATATATTTCCCTGTTAGCACTGCCTTCGCTGAGTCACACAGATTTTGTGGTGTTGAATTATTGTTGTCATTTGTCTCCATATATTGCTTGATCTCTGTTTTTATTTGGTCCTTGATCCATTGGTTATTTAGGAGCATGTTATTAAGCCTCCATGTGTTTATGGGCTTTTTCGTTTTCTTTGAGTAATTTACTTCTAGTTTCATTTCTTTGTGATCTGAGAAACTGGTTGGTACAGTTTCAATCTCTTTGAATTTACTGAGGTTCTTTTTGTGGCCTAGTATGTGGTCTATTCTGGAAAATGTTCCATGTGCACTTGAGAAGAATGTGTACCCTGTTGCTTTCGGCTGTAGAGTTCTTCAAATGTCCGTTAGGTCCATCTGTTCTAATACGCTGATCAGTGCCTCTGTCTCTTTGCTTTTTTTCTCTCTGGTTGATCTATCCTTTGTAATGAGTGGTGTGTTGAAGTCTCGTAAAATGATTGTATTGCATTCTATTTCCCCCTTTAATTCTGTTAGTATTTGTTTCACATATGTAGGTGATCCTGTGTTGGGTGCATAGTTGTTTATAATAGTTATATCCTATTGGTGGATTGACCCATTATCATTATGTAATGTCCTTCTTTTTCTCTTGTTACTTTCTTTGTTTTGAAGTCTATTTTGTCTGATACAAGTACTGCATTTCCTGCTTTTTTCTCCCTATTAGTTACATGAAATATCCTTTTCTATCCCTTTACTTTCAGTCTTTGTATGTCTTTGGGTTTGAAGTGAGTGTCTTGTAGGCAGCATATAGACAGGTCTGTTTTTTTATCCATTCATTGACTCTATACATCTTTTGATTGGTGCATTCAGACCATTTACATTTAGGGTGATTATCGATAGGTATGTACTTATTGCCATTGCTGGCTTTAGATTCGTGGCTACCAAAGGTTCAAGGGTAATTCCCTTACTACCTAACAGTCTTATTTAACTCATTTCATATGTTATTACCAACACAACCTAAAGATTTTCTTTCCCCCTTTGTCTTTCCTCCTTCATTCTTTGTAAGTTATGAATCACATTCTGCACTCTGTCTATCCCTTGGGTGACATCTATTTAGACATAGGAATACTTCCCTCTATAGGAGTCCTTCCAAAATGCACTGGAGAGGTGGTTTATGGGAGGTAAATTCTCTCAGCTTTTGCTTATCTGGAAATTGTTTAATCCCTCCTTCAAATTTAAATGATAACCTTGCCGGGTAGAGTATTCTTGGTTTGAGGCCCTTGTGCTTCATTGCATTAAATATATCATGCCACTCCCTTCCGGCCTGTAAAGTTTCTGTTGAGAAGTCTGATGATAGCCTGATGGGTTTGCCTTTGTATGTGATCTTTTTCCTTTCTCTAGCTGCTTTTAAAAGTCTGTCTTTGTCCTTGATCTTTGCCATTTTAATTATTATATGTCTTGATGTTGTCTTCCTTGGGTCCCTTGTGTTGGAAGATCTGTGCGTCTCCATGGCTTGAGAGACTATCTCCTTCCCCAGATTGTGGAAGTTATCTCCTTCCCCAGATTGTGCACGTTTTCAGCAATTACCTCCTCTCTGACACTTTCTATCCCTTTTTCTCTCTCTTCTTCTTCTCGTACCCCTATAATGCGAATATTGTTCCCTTTGGATTGGTCACACAGTTCTTTCAATATTCTTTCATTCTTAGAGATTCTTTTTTCTCTCTGTGCCTCAGCTTCTGTGTATTCCTTTTCTCTAATTTCTATTCCATTAACCGTCTCTTCTGCTACATCTAATCTATTTTTAAATCCCTCCATTGTATGTTTCATTTCAGATATGGAATTTATTAATGATTGAATCTCTGTCTTAAATTCATTCCTGAGTTCTTGAATATATTTCTGTACTTCCATAAGCATGTTTATGATTTTTATTTTGAACCTCTTTCAGGAAGTTTTGTGAGTTCAGTTTCATTTGGCCCTTTTTCTGGGGTTTGTGAGATTTTGGTCTGACCCATGTTCTTTTGACCATGTTCTCAGGGCAGGAGGAAGGCTTGGCAGGCTGCGTATCACAGTGGGGGAACTCTGAGCTGAGTAGCCATCGAGGGGGATGGAGCACCTGAAGATCCTCAAAGTTCCCAATCTGCTGTGCAAAGCATACCCAGCAACTTTGCTCCCTTATCCCTTCTCCTGTGTAGCAAGCTCTGTGTAAACCCCGCCCCTTCAGCATCCCTCTCAGTGCTAGGAAGCGTGTGAGAGAGCTTGCCTTTCCCTTGTCCCAGAGCTGCCTGGTGTGGATCCTGTCCTTTTCAAATGGCTGGAATCTATCTCTCAAGCACTCTGCCTATCCCAGCCCCCCATCCTCCAGAGCACCACAGAATGCAGGTTTCTGCTCACAAAGCAGATCTCCTGGGCTAGGTGTTTAGCAGTCCCAGGCTTCCACCCACTCCGCCGCTCCGTTTCTCTTCTTCCCGCCGTTGAGCCTTGGTGGGGGAAGGGCTCGGGTCCTGCTGGATCAGGGCTTTCGTATGTTACCCTGTTTCATGAGATCTGCTCTGTTCGTGAGGTCTGTATGCAGTCTTGTGCAGTCTTTTTTCCTGTGGCTGTTTTAGGGTTAGTTATACTAACTATATTTTCACACTATCTGTGGATTTGCGACGAGTTCTCTGGCTCACCTCTCCTGCCGCCATTTTCAATTTGGAGTTTTTAATGCAAGCAAGCAGCAAAAGTTTCTGAACCATGAATTTCTTAATCTCGATTCCTGATTTTGTTTATAACATGGAATATATATTTGATTGTAGAGCTGTCTTGACATGATGCATGATAACTTTTCGTACTTAAAATTAATGATATTTAGCAAAAGGTAAATTGATTTTTTTTGTATTTGTTTTCATCAGTGGATTCAGTATCTAAGGAAAGCTGTTTGGCAACTACATAACCTGACTGAAATGTCAGAGAACAGATGGAAAGGCATTCCATAAGAATTTCCTGAAAAGTAGGAGTTTGACTTTCTGGAAAATAACTTTACAAGCTTTCCTGTCCGCTGGAAGTTGTATGAAGAAGAACTCAACCTTCAAGTGAAGGAATAGGTGTTTTTTTTATGTAATTTATTTTGGTATCATTAATCTAGAATTACATGTGCAATATTATGATTATTAAACTACCCCCTTCATCAGGTCCCCCCCACCAACCCCATTACAGTCACTGTCCATCAGCATAGTGAGATGCTATAGAATCATTACTTTTCTTCTCTGAGTTGTACAGCCCTCCCCGCGCCCGCCCAACATTACGTCTGCTTATCGTAATGCCCCTTTTTCCCCCTTGTCCCTCCCTTCCCACCCATCCTCCTCAGTTCCTTTCCCTTTGTTATCCATTAGTCTGTTCTTGGTTTCTGTAAGTGTGCTGCTGTTTTGTTCCTTCAGTGTTTTTCTTTGTTCTTATACTCAACATATGAGTGAGATCATTTGATATTTGTCGTTTTCCGCTGGGCTTATTTCTCTGAGCCTAATACCCTCTAGCTCCATCCATGTTGTTGCAAACGGTAGGATTTGTTTTCTTCTTATGGCTGAATAATATTCCATTATGTATATATACCACATCTTTATGCATTCATCAACTGATGGACACTTAGGTTGCTTCCATTTCTTGGCTATTGTAAATAGTGCTGCGATAAACATAGGGTTGCATCTGTATTTCAAATTGGCTGCTGCATTCTTAGGGTAAATTCCTAGGAGTGGGATTCCTGGGTCAAATGCTATTTGTATTTTGAATTTTTTGAGGAACCTCCATACTGCTTTCCACAATGGTTGAACTAATTTGCATTCCCACCAGCAGTGTAGGAGGGTTCCCTTTTTTCCACATCCTCACCAACATTTGTTGTCTGTGTTTTGGATGTTGGCCATCCTCACTGGTGTGAGGTGATATCTCATTGTGGTTTTAATTTGCATTTCTCTGATGATTAGCGATGTGGAGCATCTTTGCATGTGCCTGTTGGCCATCTGAATTTCTTCTTTGGAGAAGTGTCTATTCATTTCCTCTGCCCACTTCTTAATTGGATTATTTGCTTTTTGTTTGTTGAGGGGCGTGAGTTCTTTATATATTTTGGATGTCAACTCCTTATCGGATATGTCATTTATGAATATATTCTCCCATACTGTAGGATGTCTTTTTGTTCTACTGATGGTGTCCTTTGCTGTACAGAAGCTTTTCAGCTTGAAATAGTCCCACTTGTTCATTTTTGCTTTTGTTTCCCTTGCCTGGATAGATATGTTCATAAAGATGTCACTCATGTTTATGTCCAAGAGATTTTTGCCTATGTTTTTTTCTAAGAGTTTTATTGTTTCCTGACTTAACATTCAGGTCTTTGATCCATTTTGAGTTCACTTTTGTGTATGGGGTTAGACAGTAGTGTAGTTTCATTCTCTTACACGTCCCTGTCCAGTTTTGCCAACACCACCTGTTGAAGAGGCTGTCATCTCCCCATTGTATATCTAAGGCTCCTTTATCATATATTAATTGACTGTATATGTTTGGGTTAATGTTTGGATTTTCTATTCTGTTCCACTGGTCTGTGGGTCTGTTTTTGTGTCAATACCAAATTGTCTTGATTACTGTGACTTTGTAGTAGAGCTTGAAGTCAGGGAGTGTAATTCCCCCTGTTTTATTCCTCCTTCTCAGGATTGCTTTGGCTATTCGGGGTGTTTTGTGGTTCTATATCACTTATAGAATGATTTGTTCCAGTTCATTAAAGAAAGCTGTTGATATTTTTATAGGGATTGCATTGAATCTGTAGGTTGCTTCAAGTAGTATAGCCATTTTGACAATATTTAATCTTCCTACCATGAGCATGGGATGAATTTCCATTTGTTAGTGTCCTCTTTAATTTCTCATAGGAGTGTCTTGTACTTTTCAGTGTACGGGTCTTTCACTTCCTTTGTTAGGTTTATTCTTAGGTATTTTATTATTTTTGATGCAATTTTGAATGGAATTGTTTTCCTGATTTCTCTTTCTGTTTTTTTATCATTAGAGTATAGGAAAACAACAGATTTCTGTGTGATAATTTGTTAATTATGTATCCTGCAACTTTGCTGAATTCAGATATTAGTTCTAGTAGTTCTGGAATGGAGTCTTTAGGGTTTTTTATGTACAATATCATGTCATCTGCAAATAGTGACAATTTTACGTCTTCTTTACCAATCTGGATGTCTTGTATTTCTTCATTTTGTCTGATTGCCGTGGCTAGGACCTCCAGTACTATGTTGAATAACAGTGGGGAGAGTGGGCATCCCTGTCTTGTTCCCGATCTTAGATGAAAAGCTTTCAGCTTCTCGCTGTTATGTATGATGTTAGCTGGGGTTTTGTCATATATAGCCTTTATGATGTTGAGGTAGTTGCCGTCTATACCCATTTTGTTGAGAGTTTTAATCATGAATGGATGCTGAATTTTGTCAAATGCTTTTTCAGCATCTATGGAGATGATCATGTGGTTTTTGTTCTTCTTTTTGATATGGTGGATGATGTTGATGGATTTTCGAAACTTGTACCATCCTTGCATCTCTGCGATGAATACCACTTGATCATGGTGTATGATCCTCTTGATGTATTTTTGAATTCGGTTTGCTAATACTTTGTTCAGTATTTTTACATCTACGTTCATAAGGGATATTGGTCTGTAATTTTCTTTTTTGGTGAAGTCTTTGCCCAGTTTTGGTATTAGAGTGATGCTGGCTTCATAGAATGAGTTTGGAAGTATTCCCTCCTCTTCTTTTTTTTGGAAAACTTTAAGGATATTGGGTGTTATTTCTTATGTATATGCCTGGCAGAATTCAGAGGTGAATCCATCTGGTCCGGAGGTTTTGTTCTTGAGTAATTTTTGATTACCACTTCAATTTTGTTGCTGGTGATTTGTTTGTTTAGCTTTTCTGTTTCTTGCTTGGTCTGTTTTGGAAGGTTGTATTTTTCTTAGAAGTTGTCCATTTCTTCTAGGTTTTCCAGCTTGTTAGCATATAGATTCTCCTAATATTCTCTTATAATTCTTTATATTTTTGTGGGGTCTGTCATTATTTTTCCTTTCTCATTTCTGATTCTGTTTATGTGTGTAGTTTCTCTTTTTCTCTTAATGAGTCTGGGTAGGGGTTATATTTTTGTTTATTTTTTCAAGGAACCAGCTGTTGTTTTCATTGATTTTTTTCTATTGTTTTATTCTTCTCAATTTTATTTATTTCTTCTCTAATCTTTATTATGTCCCTCCTTCTGGTGTCTTTGCGCCTCATTTGTTCTTCTTTTTCCAATTTCAGTAATTGTGTCTTTAGACTATTCATTTGGGAATGTTCTTCCTTCTTTAAGTAGACCTGGATTGCAATATAGTTTCCTCTTAGAACTTCCTCTGCTGTGTCCCACAGAAGTTGTGGATTTGTGTTGTTGTTGTCGTTAGTCTTCATATATTCTTTGAGTTCTTTTTGATTTGGTCATTTACCCATTGATTAATTAGGAGAATGTTGTTAAGGCTCCATGTATTTGTGAGCCTTTTTGTTTTCTTTGTAAAATTTATTTCTAGTTCTATACCTTTGTGATCCGAGAAGTTGGTTGGTAGAATTTCAATACTTTTGAATTAACTGAGGCTCTTTTACTGTCCTAGTATGTGGTCCATTCTGGAAAATGTTCCATGTGCACTTGAGAAGAATGTGTATCCTGTTGCTTTTGGATGTAGAGTTCTGTAGATGTCTGTTAGGTCCTCCTGTTCTGGTGTTTTGTTCAGTGCCTCTGTGTCTTTAGTTATTCTCTGTCTGGTTGATCTGTCCTTTGGAGTGAGTGGTGTGTTGAAGTCTCCTAAAATGACTGCATTGCTTTCTGTTTTCTCCTTTAATTCTGTTAGTATTTGTTTCACATATGCCGACGCTCCTGTGTTGGGTGCATATATATTTATAATGGTTATATCTTCTTGTTCGACTAACCCCTTTATCATTATGTAATGTCCTTCTTTATCTCTTGCTACTTTCTTCGTTTTGAAGTCTTTTTTGTCTGATACAAGTACTGCAAGTCCTACTTTTTTCTCCTTCTGTTTGCATGAACTATCTTTTTCCGTCCCTTCCGCTTTAGTCTGTGTATATCTCTGGGTTTGAGGTGAGTCTCTTGTAAGCAGCATATAGATGGGTCTTGTTTTTTTATCCATTCTATTACTCTGTGTCTTTTGATTGGTGCACTCAGTCCATTTACATTTAGGGTGATTATCGATAGATATGTACTTATTGCCATTGCTGGCTTCAGATTCGTGGTTACCAAAATTTTAAGAGTAGCTTCTCTACTATCTAACAGTCTAACTTAACTTTCTGATGATTCTTTCTTTCCCTTCTTATTCTTCCTCATCCATTCTTTATATACTGGTGTTTTGTTCTTTGCCTTTAGTTAGTATTAAATGGTCTGCTTTCTTTGCTATGATTTTATTTTCTCTGGTGACCTCTTTTTAGCCTTAGTTGTGCTTCCGTCTAGAGCAGTCTCTTTAAGATATCCTGAAGAGGTGGTTTATTGGAGGCAAATTCCCTCAGCTTTCGCTTGTCTCAAATTGTTTAATCCCTCCCTCCAATTTAAATGATAATCGTGCTGGATACAATATTCTTCTTTCGAGGCCCTTCTTTTTCGTTATGTTAAATGTATCGTACCATTCTCTTCTGGCCTGTAAGTTTTCTGTTGAGAAGTGTGATGATAGTCTGGTGGGTTTTCCTTTGTAGGTGATCTTTTTTCTCTCTCTGGCTGCCATTAATACTCTGTCTTTATCTTTGATTTTTGCCACCTTAATTATTATGTATCTTTGTGTTGTCTTCCTTGGTTCCCTTGTGTTGGGAGGTCTGTGGGCTTCTGTGGACCGCGACACTATTTCCTTCCCCAGCGAGGGAAAGTGTTCAGCAATTATTTCTTCAAATACACTTTCTATCCCTTTTTCTCTCTCTTCTCCCTCTGTTACTCTTGTAATGTGAATATTGTTCCGTTTGGATTGGTCACACAGTTCTCTTAATATTCTTTCATTCCTAGAGATCCTTTTATCTCTCTCTGCCTCAGCTTCTCTGTATTCCTGTTCTCTGATTTCTATTCCATTAACAGTGTCTTGCATCTCATCCCGTCTGCTGTTAAGCCTGTCGGTTGCTTGTCTGATTTCTGCATTGTCTTTCCTCTTTCCTCACTTCCTCCCTCAGCTCTTGGACATTTCTCTGTAGGTCCATCAGCATGGTTATGACTTTTATTCTGAGTTCTTTTTCAGGAAGACTGTGCATTTCCATCCCTTCAGGCTCCCTCTCTGGAGTTGTCTGGTTGATCTTAGTCTGGACTATATTCCTCTGTGTTTTCATGGCCATGGAAGTGGTCGCTGGTAGTTTCCATGTATGTCAGCTGGGCTCTTTAATACTTTGAAAAGAAAAAAAAAACGACGAAAGGAAGAAAGAAAGAAAGAAAAGAATAAAGAAAGAGAAGAAAAAACAAACAAAAGAACAAAAAGAAAAAAAGAAAAAAACTCCCACGAGGAGTAGAATCTATGGTGATGCTGTAGGTGGCGCTGTTGCTCCACTATTCTGCAGCCGTGGCTGCGCTCCCCCGCAGGGCCCTTTATAGTTCTGGCCAGGGTGGGAACGAATGGGAGGCTGTTGATCCATGTGAGAAGTCTAAGTGCGGCCACCCTTTCCCAGTCGCCAGCTAAGCGGTCTGAAGCTCCCCAGGACTTCCAGCCTGCTGGGCTGAGTGTCCCAGGACCATCTGGCTCCTCCGCTGGGCTCCTGTCTCTTTAAGACCGCTGAAAAAAGCACGCGCTTTTTTTTTCCTTCCCGGGAGCTGGCTGCAAGCACCCTGGCGCCTTCACCACTCAGATCCTGCACCGTCTGTGTCTCCAATCTCAGCTACACTGCGCGATGTGTGTCAGCGCTCCCCGTGCAGATCACGGGGGCTGGTTATTTCGCGGGGGGTACTTCCACTCCCTCCGAGCTGTGAATCCTCTCCTCCCGCCGGTGCACTGGGGTGGGGGAGTGCTCGGGTCTTGCCGGGTTGTGGCGCCATATCTTACCCGCCTCGCGGGGTGCTCTGTCGTCTCAGGTATAGCTGCACACTGTGCGCTTTCCTGTGTATTGTGGTCTCACTTTTAGGAGTAGTTGTATTTCCTGTATTTTCATAGATATATATATAGTTTTGGGAGGAGATTTCTGCCACCCTGCTCATGCCACCATCTTCCCAGAAGTCCTCCTGATTTTTTTTATTTTTGAAAGAGCGTGAATTCTAAGAACATTGAGAATATCTCATGATTAGGTATAAATACAAAAAACAGTTCAGAGCTAATAAAATGCTTGTGTATTTTCCTAATGATATTGCTGCTGTGATTAGGGTGAAAAATTGCATTTAGGGTAAATATATGAATTTGAACGCAACTGAGTTTATTCATGGTTATATGGATGGGAGTTATAAAAATTACTACAGAGTCTGCTTATGTGCACATACGATATCCTTGCACATTTTAAAGTTTCACCCTAAAGACCAAATATCAAATTTCATAATATGTAAATCCGTTTAACATTATGGATCCATTGCATGATCCACTTATGGGAAACTATATTGAGGCTCTCAATTATTAAGTTAAGTAAAATTAAGCTATCATTTTCATAGCTACCTGAAGAATTTGAGGCAGGAGACGCAACCTTACATCACACTTCTGTATTTGGTAAAACTAAAAATACAACGGAGGAAAATAGAGATTTAGAGAACGATGGGCCCTTTGGCAGCAAAACAGATAGAATGACTGCTGGACTCATCTCTGATTTCTCAGCTTTTATTTAATTCATTAAAATTGGATATGATTGTTGTGATGAATCTTCTGTATATACTATTGAACCACGTAGTTATTTCTCTTACTTATTTTCTGCATCTTTAGGTGGAGAAATAGGTGCTGTGTCTTTGAATTTTTTCCTGTTGGGTCCATATAAGCTTAATTTGCAAGATTTTGTCATGGTGGGAATTAATTGTGGCAGAGGAAGCTAAAATGTTGTTTTCATGCTAATTTTATAATGTTGAGTATACTGCGCAAGTTCGACAAAGGAACTAAGTTAAATGATGATCTAGAGCTTCTGCCAAACCTAAGAACAACAGTGGCACAAAGAAGAGAACAGAATGCAGGGTCCAAAGCCAACAAACCCCAAATCTAAATTTGCTAGCTGACAGGCATCACATGTAAATTGGGCTTATTTTGGCAACTGTTGGATCCATAATACAAAAGGCATCACTTATACAAAAGCAAAAGTAATTGAGGTTGCTTTTTTTTTTATAAGGAAAAATGGTCTTTCGAAATTTGTAGTAGCCATTTAGTTTGTATGAAGAATGCTGCCTTTCACTTTTGTTTAAGTCCATTTATTGTTTACTTAATCCCATTACTAGTTTACTGTCTTTCTTCATATTCATGAAAATTATTTTGGGTAACATAAGAAGACATGACCATTATGTCAAAAGTTTGCTGAATACATTTTTTTAAAGCCTTGGATTTGGGCCTGTAGTTAGAATCTTTTCTTCTTATATTTGCTCCATATTTTATATTGTGAATGCAATTGCCATTTTCCAGCCCTTGCCTGTGTAGCATTTACTTGGTGTAATTACAGAAATGTATTTTACTTTATTTTATGGCAGAGAGTAAAATAAAATTAATCCCTAGTCAGTTGTGGCTCATCAGATGGCCGTGGTGAAGGGAAACAAAAGCAGGAAAGTTTCTTTGAAGATAAAGTCACAGAGTGAAAACGGATTATTGTTATAGAAATAAAAAGATACAAGAAATGGGTATCACTTTTCCATATGTTCACAAAACCATGATTTCCCCACCTCCACTTGATGCTATTATTTACATATGAATATTCTTTCTGATGAATTATTAGGTGTTCTTTTTTCATTTAATTGTGGTTTAAAGACATTAACAGAATACCCTCTTAAATTTTTAAGTGTACAATATAACTGTTTACATATTGTTGCAGAGCAGATCTCTAGAACTTTTTCATCTTACATGACTAAAACTCTTTATATAACCATTGAACAATTCCCCAATTCTCTTTACCCTAGCCACTGTCACGCACCATTCTACACTCTGCTTCTATGAATTTGACTACTTTAGATATCTCATGTAGGTGGAACCATGAGTGTTTGTCCTTCTGTGATAGGGTTATTTCACTTAGCATAATATTTGCAAGTTTGTCTGTTGTAGCATATGATAGGATTTGTGATTTTTTTCTTAAGGCTGGAAAGTATTCCATTGTATGAATATGCTGCAATATCTTTACCAGTTCATCCATAAATGGATATTTATGTTGTTTCCATTTCTTTGCTATTGTGGATAATGCTACAGTGAGCATGAGAGTGCAAATGCCTCTTCTAGATCCTGTCTTCTGTTCTTTTGGATAAATACCCAGAAGTGGAATTTCTGGATCGTATAGTAGTTCCATTTTTAATTTTTTGAGGAAACCTCCATACTGGTTCCCATAGCAGATGTACCATTTTACATTCGCACCAAGGTATAGGATTCCAATTTCTCCACATCCCCACTAATAACTTATTAATGTTTTTTGTTTTATTTGTTTTCTATAATGGCCATCCTAATAAATGTTGAGGTGGTATCTGATTTTGGTTTTGATTTGCATTTTCTTGATAATTAATGATGTTGAGAATCTTTTCATGCACTTACTGGTCATTTGTATATGTTCTCTGGAGAAATTAGATATTAATTCATTGAAAGCAATATTTAAGTCAGGAAAAATGTAAGTGAAGTAAAAGATACTGAATTTCTTGAAGTTTTTGTGATTGCATTTGTACTATATTTAACTGAGAAAAATATTTAACTATAAATGTTTAAATGGTAATTATGTTAGACTGAAAGTAGTTCTGTATTTGCTCACTCATTGCTTTTGTTTTAACTTATTTTTTAAAACACTTATTTTTAAATTATATAAACTCATTTTTAAAACTTTCAAATAATATAAACTTTCATCACTGAAAAGAAAGACAGTAGCAATCCAACTTTTCAAATGAAACTGTTAGTACTTTTTGTATTTCCTTCCACTTTTCTTTAGGCTTTATTTTAAAATATTTACCAAAATAAATATGCAATTTGTATCTTTTTTTAATTTAAAGCTATTATGGAAAGCAAATGCTTATTAAAAGTAGCCTTACAGATGCAAGAGAAAAATATAAATGATTTTGTACATTCTGATTGGACATCTTCAAATTGGAAACAGAAAGAAAAAGTTTTTAAAGAAAATGGGAAAAGATGAAAAAGCAGAAATAATAGGGTTACTGCAAATCCTTAAACTAGGAGAAAGTGGGAAATAGTAATCATGTTAGTGCACTTATAGAATCTTAGAAAAATATACATGAGTCAGAGCATATTATATTAAATGTATACAATAACGAGCCCCATGACTCTACTGGGTTTTAATTTTTTTATATATATAATTTATTTTGGTATCATTAATCTACAATTACATGTGCAATATTATGGTTATTAAGCTACCCCTTCATCAGGCCCCCCCCCCCACCAACCCCATTACAGTCACTGTCCATCACCATAGTGAGATGCTATAGAATCACTACTTGTCTTCTCTGAGTTGTACAGCCCTCCCTGTGCCCCCCCCAACATTACATCTGCTAATCGTAATGCCCCTTTTTCCCTCTTATCCCTCCCTTCCCACCCATTTTCCCCAGTCCCTTTACCTTTGGTAACTATTAGTCCGTTCTTGGGTTCTGTGAGTCTGCTGCTGTTTTATTCCTTCAGTTTTTTTTTTTGTTGTTCTTACACTCCACATATGAGTGAAATCATTTGATACTTGTCTTTTTCGGCTTGGCTTATTTCAATGAGCATAATACCCTCTAGCTCCATCCATGTTGTTGAAAACGGTAGGATTTGTTTTCTTCTTATGGCTGAATAATATTCCATTGTGTATATGTACCACATCTTCTTTATCCATTCATCTACTGATGGACACTTAGGTTGCTTCCATTTCTTGGCTATTGTAAATAGTGCTGCGATAAACAGGGGTGCATCTCTCTTTTTCAAACTGGGCTGCTGCAGTAGAATTCCTGGGTCAAATGGTATTTCTATTTTGAGTTTTTTGAGGAACCTCCATACTGCTTTCCACAATGGTTGAACTAATTTGCATTCCCACCAGCAGTGTAGGAGGGTTCCCTTTTCTCCACATCCTCGCCAACATTTGTTGTTGTTTGTGTTTTGGATGTTGGCCATCCTTACTGGTGTGAGGTGATATCTCATTGTGGTTTTAATCTGCATTTCTCTGATGATTAGCGATGTGGAGCATCTTTTCATGTGCCTGTTGGCCATCTGAATTTCTTCTTTAGAGAAGTGTCTATTCATGTCCTCTGCCCATTTCTTAATTGGATTGTTTGCTTTTTGTTTGTTAAGGTGTGTGAGTTCTTTATATATTTTGGATGTCAACCCTTTATCAGATACATCATTTATGAATATATTCTCCCGTACTGTAGGATATCTTTTTGTTCTACTGATGGTGTCCTTTGCTGTACAGAAGCTTTTCAAAGCTTGATATAGTCCCACTTGTTCATTTTTACTTTTGTTCCCTTGCCCGGGGAGTTAATTTTTTTATTATTTAAGAATTTACCTGTGGGTTTAAGAAAAAATAAAGTGCAGTTTAACACTTTTTGTATTGTTGGATAATTTTTTTTATTTCAGTGAACTTTCTGTTAATTAGAGAAGCTCTTCCAGGGCATGTATTCTACTTGTTGAATGAAACATCATGCTCAGAGAGTTCCAGATTTGTGACTGATTCACCTTATTAATTTTTCTTCTTTTCTAGCTATTCTTATTTTTTATCACTCTTGCTTTAATACATCTTCTGGCCAAACTTAGATGCATCTTTAACTACTTTATTAGAATTAAGCATTTTCATTCTGATTTTCAGTCACATTTGATTTTTTAGGTTCGTTTCTTATAGGGCTGTTTTTAGAGTCTTCTGTGTAGAAATAATTCAGTATTTTGAAAAGCTCATAGATTTGTTATGTTTTCCACACAAATATGTGTCTTGAGGTCTGTGGATATATAGTGTAAAGGAGCATATAGAGGGGAAAACTTCATCTTTTTAAATTGACTTTCACTTGCTTGATCATTTGTAGTACTGATGGCCTACCACACAGAAGATATAAAAAGCAAGTAAGAGAAACTTGTTGGTAGCAGGGTGAATGACAAAGTATTGTTCCCAACTTATACGTCTTCAATAAATGTTTTTGAACAGAAATTGTTAAATTGAGGAAACATAAAACTAAATAATTGTAGAAAACAGTGACATAATGATAACATTTTCTATCATATGTTACCTTAATCTTTTAAAACAACCCACTGAAACTTTGGAGTAAAGAGTTGGAAACACTTCAAAACTACCACATGGAAGATTCTTTCCATGCGCTTTATATGCTGTCTCATTTAACTAGGCAAAGCTAATGTTACCTAATTTTCACAAATGAGGAAACTGAGACAAAGAAAAAATGTGATGTTCAAGTCATACAATCTGAACTCTGTTTGGCCTGCTACCTTGAATCCATTTTTCCCTCATAATATGAAAATACTATTTCTTTTTTATTTTCTAGGTTTTTGTCTCATAAAAGCAAAAAAAAATGAAGTGGATTTGTTGTAAACTTGAATGTCTCAATCTGAGTACCTTTACAGTTGGCCGGATTGTGTCATTGTTCTTTGTGGTCAGACTTTGAAAGGCAACTGACTGCAAATAATCAGTCATTCATGTTGGGGTGGTTTAAACACAGAAGATAATTGCTCCTGTGAGTTATCAATATTCCAGTCAGAGGGGAACTGATATTTGAAGAAATAGTAAAACAAATGCAAATCCAACTTAAGCAGCAGATACCCTCCTCGCACATTTTTTTTCTCAGAGACAAGATTCCTAAATGCGTTCTCTAACAATGAGATTGAAAAGGCCTTCCCTTGAATTTCAGACAACTTACATTTATTGAGCATTTACTGTGTGACGGACACTGTACAAAGTACCTTGTAAGTATCATTCTTTTAAATCTCATTCTCGTCTGTGAACTAGGTACTATTATCAACCTCCATTTTATAAAGAAAGAAGCAAACTTAGAGTTATCACATACCTAAACGGAAAAGCTTGGGATTACACTTGGGTCCAGCTGACTGTAATGCATGTTTTCCTGATGTGACTTTGGTAGTTGCAGAGTTTATTTTGTATGCTTTGTTGAGCTACAAGGACAGTCAGACTAATTAGAGCAGTTGCATGAGGAACAAAATCAGCCAGATCCATTTTTCTGGCACTCTTAAACTTCTAGAGTAAGTATAGTAAATGTTTAGAATATGTCAGATTTTATTCATACTATCAAATATATCTTTCTCTAACTGAAGGCATACCAAGGAGAAGTTGAGAGGTTTTTCTGGGATAGTAGAACATTTAGAAGCCAACATGATCAAAGATAGGAATGCTGTTTTGAAAGAAGTCGGGTGGAAACTGGAGTAGTAATTCAGATATTGAAAAGATATAGGGTGACTACTACAACTAAGATATTTGCTGTTATATATGGATATAGAATTGGGTAAATCAGTGTAGTACAAGCCTTTCCACTTTGAGACTGACAAGAGGATATACCATTTAGAATTGAGTGTGTGTTTACTTGTTGAGTTGGTGGAAGACACATCTGCTTTTGATTACTATAGTGGTTTTCTCGTCCTCTTATCTCCTAAAGCAGCTCTGAGCAATTTGTTAGTATGAAATCATGTTTTTTCCATTTTCCCCATATCTTGTTAATAACATAAGAATCCAAGTCTCATTCCTTGCTCATAGGCAGAGATCCATTTAAACTATCTGTTTCATCTTTACAAGTTCTTTGGGTTGAAGTTTTTACTGGTTTTAAGGGGAAGGTGATGCCTACTTGGCTGAAGGCCACAGAGTGAAGTCAGAATGAATGGGTTCATATTTCAGGAAATGTTGCCAGCTAAAAGTATTTTACTTTTGATGTTGCTTTTACCATTGCCAGATTGGTACTGCTTTTTATATAGCGTTTAAAATAGTTGAAAGATATTCTGAATGCTACCTAGAAAACATTTTAAGTGATGGTCAGGAGTATAAACAGGTGTTTCATCATAGATGTTTAAAGGAAAACATTGTGAGATTCTAGCCTTTCACCTGTGTTTTAAGGTTAGCAAAGAAGTGAGTTAGGTTACTGTTAGGTTAGGGTGTCTTCTATTTTTATTTTGAATACCATCTTGTTTTCAGAAAGACTGAACAAGATGATTTCATATACTTAAAACTATTCAAAAATAATAAATTGAGTAGATTAATGGAGATGCCTAATATAAGAACTTGTAATGGAGGTGAGTGACCACAAATTGATTGGGTTATGGAGATCTTCACCTTGAGCAGAAATTGAAGATCAGCTTTTAGGTGTTGTATAGTAGTATCTTCCTGCAGTAGCACAAATGTATTACATAAGTATTCTTGGTTTTTCTCATTTCTGCTCTATTTGAATTGTAAGGAAAAACAAATATGAAAATTTTATAAACAAAATTTTAGCAGCTGAAAAATCATTTCTTCTTGAATATTGAATGTAAGTGACATACTTAACAACATGCATTTTTCTACCTTTGACTTTCATTCAATTTTCAAAAATAACATTGCATTTATCTTCCACCCTTTAAATTTAATTGATCTTCTGGGTGTGACTGGATAGGTTTACCAACTGTAAGCCACACTCATATTCTTCCACTGAAGTTGTAACCATGCTGAAAGACCAAGCCCTCTTTACTATTTTGCAAAAGGCATGCACTCTCTGTCATTTCGGTAGCTTTTTTCAATATTTAATTTTGGTTTGTCCCAACTTATCATTATTAATGAACATAATTTGCTGCTGTTTATTTGGCTTATGTTTGTACCCCAGAGTCCCTGGGAACCCACGGATTTACAGTTATATGTGCACAGAACCAAATATAATATAATAAAATCCACTTTTAATTTGATACTGATTTAAAATAGTATTTTTCTTTTCACAGTATAAATAGCCTTTTTGCATTAATTCTTTGGAAGCCTCTAAAATAATTAATCATCTGAGTAATCTTTCCTTAGGCTCTTTGTATAGTTCTTCAAAGCATAATTATTTTAAATATATGATAGCATTGTGATACTGGCATTGGTAATAATCATTTTATTTCATTTTGCTAGTCCCAATATTGGGAAAAAGGGATATTTGCTGTAGGAACAGAGAATATTTGAAAGGCAAGGCATTGGTTTTGTACTTTTCTTTTTAATGAAAAAATTATTTCAGTTATTTGCCTTCCATTGCTTCAACAAAGACTAGGCTACTGCTTTCTATCAGAACACCATGTCATCCCTGCCACATGGGTGTGGACTTCTACTTATGTCAAACGAGTATCTCAAAAAGTGTCTCTTTCTCTTATGGTCTTTAATACTGGGGGCCAGTTTCTATAGGTACCTATTACTATTTCCAAAGCTGTAACTTGACTATGGTACTGTTCCTTGTTGTTAAAATTCAACCTCTGCCTTTCTTCATTCCAAGTTGTACTTTGTTAGTATTTAAATTTTTGTGTGTGTGGTGGTTCTTTTTTTTTTTTCTTTTTGTGGTGAGGTTCCAAAATAAAGGTATAACAGTTTTTTAAAGAACATGGGTGGGAGTGGGGTGGAGACTATTTAGAAGTAAAACTTACATACAGTGAAATAAATGGATCTTAAGTGTACAATTCAGTGAGCTTGATACATATGTATATACCATGTAACCAATGCTCCAGTCAAGATAACAAAATATTTCTCTTTTGCTATGTAGTGGATATAGTGGAGTACTTCCAGGACCACTTATTTTCAAGCTGCTGTGAGTGTTGGTGGACAACTCTAAAGTCCCTCTTCAAGAGTTGCCCTCTGCTGGAGAGCCATCTTGACCTTGTCACACCCATTTTCTTGGGCAGTGTATATCCAGTGACTGGTCAATGCAATGGTAGGGTAGGGGGAGAGGTATAGAGATCTTGGTCCACTTGCTGTAATTTGGGACAGTTCCCAAGGACCATCCCAACTGTAAAGAAGTAAGGCACTTGTTGCTGTTGTATTATAGTTCAACTTCTCTGTCTACCCATTTATGCTTCCTTCAACTCATCATAGGTGTTGAACATCAGAACACTTTCCATTGGACTTCTTGAACACAAATATCCATCTGAGTCTACTTCCTGGTAAACCTAACCTGCAACACTCCAGAAAGTTCCTTCATGCCCCCTTCAAGTCACCCCCAAACAAACATCATTTTGATTTTATCACCTTAGATTAATTTTGCCATGTCTAGAACTTAATATAAATGGAATTGTATAGTATGGTCTCTTTTCTGTCTGGCTTCTTTTACTGGAGAGATTAATCCCAACTGTTGCGTATGGCAGTTCATTCTTATTGCTTAATAGTACAGTGTATAATAAATCATCATATATTTCTCCATTTATGTGTCTGCAGGCATTAAGGCTCTTTTAAGTTTTTGGCAATTATGAATAATGCTGTTATGAACAGTCTTGTGTAACTGTGAATCTATATGTTTTCATTTTTTCCTGGCTAAATATGAAATGGAATTTCTAGTTCATAATGTAGACACATGTTTAACTTTCTAAAAAATTGCCAGAGTTTTTCAAAGTGATTTCACTATTTTTTTACCCCTACCAGCAATGTCTGAGAGTTCTGGTTGCTCTACATTCTCTCCAACACTGAGTACTTATTGATACATTATATTTAGTTCCATTATATTGTTATTTTCTTCTGTGCCATTAAGTTTTTATGCCTAGGTTCATCCCTTTTTAAATTATTTTTGATTAAATCAAATAG